>JNEY01000001.1:4473304-4668467 GCA_020875895.1 Aphelenchus avenae
TTTTTTCGGCGCCAGCCTTCGGCCGGCGCCGAAACTATGCCTTGGTCCCCCCTTGGGTAGTTTTCCGAAGTCCCCGTCTTTTTTGCCCCACAGCGGTTTTTAACACTGATTTTGGCGTGTTTATACCCAACTAGCACGGGGCCCGCCTTCGGCGGGCCATTTCTGGTCGTCCGTGGCATCCGTCTTTAGTCAAACAAGTTAAGTTTAAACCATAAAAATTCTCCTGTTATTTTCATGCTGAAAAAATTTGTGCTCAAAAGGCTCGATCTGGCTGCGTGTCGTCACGATCGGTGGTTTGGTATAGTTACCCAAAAATTAAGAAAAATTATGATGGCCCGCCTTCGGCGGGTTTGTAGCGTGCAGCCCCTCGCGCGACCGGTGGTCGCGCAGCGGCGCTGACAAGCTTTAATTTCTTTTGTAATTATTATAATTCTAAGATGAAATTAATTTTTTATGCTTGTATTCGCGAAGTTTTTGCGATGCCACGTATATTGTTGCGAATTCCGAAATGGATCTTTTTGGTATCGGACCATCTTTCTTTTTTCATAATGCACTATTAGACCTAAAACTCTATGGAACACGTGCATCTTTCGCTCACCAAATAAATGCGCTAAACGCTAAAGCAACATTCGCTGCGCATGTTCGTTACGTAGCTACCGCGTAACACAAAAGCCGCAGGTTTTGATGTAAACGTCGCGCAATACTCAAGTTTGCACTGACTGAGTTTTTCTTTTGAGCAAAACTCGTATGCTCACGCACATCGGCGGCTTACACTCACTTATTTTTATTTGCCATAGTGTCTGTGGCGCTGAAGGCCTTGTGTTCTCATTTTGAGTTCTGAATAATCTCGCTTCAGTTTGTGAGTCTCCTGCTTTGAAATCTGAGGCCCCTTGCTTCAATTTTTATGTTTTTCGTTGTTGAACTGTTTTTTACGCTTGAAGCTATAATTGTTTTCCTTCAAGCCCTGAGCCCTCTCGCGTCACCTATGAGTCTTCGCTTTCGAGAATTCTTTAACTTGCAGTTCTAACTTTTGCTGAAGCGGTAGGTCACACTGCTTTAAGCTCACAGTCCTCTCGTTTTTGGGTTCGCAGTTTCTCGCTTCGAGTCCTTTTGCTTCAAACCCTGAGTTCCCTTCGCTCAGTCTTCGTTTCCTGCGGTATAAAGATTTGGTTCGTCTCGGTTTTGATGCAACTCTTCTTGCTCGAACCTGTGATTCTTCTCGCTTAAAATAGTGCTGTACAAACAAAATCTTGGCCAAGAAACATAACTATTGGGGTCATGTTTATGTACACTGCAAACTTAGCGTACAAAACGCAAAAGCAAAGATGCACGCCGCAGCTTCAATATTTCAAACTGTAAAACAATTTGCGAAGCGGTAACTACCCTTACTGCTCATGGTTTAATCCCTGTGTTCTCCTCTTGCTCTTGCATGAGGAGAGTTCTGTTTGCCTGGCTTGAAGTCCCGAAGCCTATCTCTGCAAACTCTGAGTCGTTAGCCAGAAGAATCAGAATATTTTTTCGAATGTTTGTCCTTACGTTTCAGGTTTCGATTTGTTTTGCTTGACGCTGCTCGGTCGTGTTGATAATTGCTCTGAGCCCGCTCACACCAAGCTTAGTTGCGTTATTTTGTGGGTCGTTTCTGCCCCAGCCCATGGATTTCTCGTTTCAGTTCAGGTTTGGGTTTTGATTTAGCTTTGAGTCTTCTTTTTAAGCTAATTGACTTTTCACATAAAGCTCCGACTTACGGCTTTGGCTTTAGTTGAGTATGCTAATTCGCCATCGTTAAATACCCGTTGATACGTGCACCAGTCAGTCTTAGAATAAAGGTTGAGGAACCGACATCACTTCAACTTGGGGGCTCTGAGCCAACAACCTTTCTCCACCGACATGCCGACGGATCCTGGATCTGAGGGGCACCCGTGTTACCTCGACGTGACCATCCAGGGTCAGGCAGCCCGTGGCATGCCAGACTCGGGATCGGTGATATCGATACTGTCCAGCAGCTTCTATGAGAAGCTACGTCGCCTGAAGCGGGCCGGGCCACTACTACCAGCACCTTTCGCAAGACCCATGGTGGACGCCTCCGGGAACCACATGGAGTTCGAAGGAGTAGTGGAAGTGGACTTAGCCATCAAAGGGGGGGAGGACTGTGTAAGGGCGACTGTCGCCGTTAGGCACCAAGCAGGCCTGGATATCCTACTCGGCACCAACGTGCTGCGCCGCAACCGCGAATTGCGCATGGCGCTGCTACACCTGCTTGGTGGCAGGAAGCCCGACACCCTGGTGACGTTACACCAAGTGTCCCTACCACCACGTTCGACGACCCACGTCGTCGTCTTCGGCACATTTTCCCAGCCTGGACGGTACTATCTGCACGGCCAACACTGCGCAGTCGAGGACGGACTTGTCGATTGGGAGCCATATAAGACTCACTTACCACTGACCATCGTATGTACGAACCATAGCGACAGACAGGTGGTATTTCGCCCGGGGCAATGCCTTCTGAAGGCAGAACTCGCCAACGCATTGGACCCAGAAGAGGATGACTCTCAGGAACGCCTGACGGCTATAATTAGTGCGGTTACGGTCAGCACAACTCCGACAGAACCACGCAATCGACTACAAGCAATCCTCGCGGATTTCGAACCATACTTGTCGACCCTGCCGGCGGATACGGCGACAACCATACGCCACCTGGTGGCAGAGTACAATGAGTGCTTCGCGGCTTCGGAGGCAGAGCTTGGACAAGCCACCGACGTCGAACACGACATCGACACAGGGGATACACCACCAATCAAGTGCAAACTCCGCCCGATCCCGCTGGGCCTTCGCGAGCCAGTGCGTGACATGATCACTGACTACCTGAAGCGGAAGGTCATCCGACCGAGTTCCAGCCCATGGTCTAGCCCGATCGTGCTCGCACTCAAGAAGGACGGATCACTCCGCTTCTGCGTCGACTACAGGAAGCTGAACAACGCGACCAAGATGGACTCCTACCCGCTACCCAACGCCGAATACCTGCTACACGCACTCCAGGGGAAGCAGTACTTCTCGTCCTTAGACTTGGCCAGCGGCTACTGGCAGATCCGCCTGGCGGAAGAGGCCAGGGAAAAGACAGCATTCTCCACGCCATACGGCCACTTCGAATGGAACGTCCTGCCGTTCGGCCTCAGCACCAGCCCAGCATGCTTTGAACGCATGTTGGACAGTATCTTCAGCGACCTTATCGGCCACACGCTGTTCATCTACCTGGACGACATCCTTATTGCGACCGAGACGGTCGAGGAACACCTACAAGTACTTGAAGAGGTGCTCCGAAGGCTACGACAGGCCAATTTGAAGCTGAAAGGAAGGAAGTGCCATTTCCTCAAGCGCGAGATCGACTTCCTCGGACACCGCATAGTGGAAGGCGGAATACACACGGACGCAGAGAAGGTTGAGAAGATCAGGAACTATCCGGTACCGACGAACGCCCAAGAACTCCGAGTCTTCCACGGAATGGCTTCTTACTACCGCAAGTTCATCCGCAACTTCTCAGTCGTGGCCAGCCCTCTGAGGGCTTTGCTACGCAAGGACACTCCGTTCACATGGGGCAAGCCCGAGCAGGAATCCTTCGAGGCACTCAAGAACAGCCTATTGGTGGCCCCGGTGCTCATCCAACCGGACATCCAGTCGGCCATCGACGGGAACCGGCCCTTCATCATATACACCGATGCAGCTCATGCAGGTCTGGGCGCGGTACTAATGCAGAGGGGACCCGACGAGCAACTGCACCCGGTAGCGTTTGCGTCGAGGGGATGTACGAAGGCGGAACGGAACTACGGGATAACCGATCTTGAGGGGCTTGGCCTCCTGTTCGCCGTAAAGAAGTTCCGTCCCTTCATCTACAACACGCACACCATCGTACGAACGGACCACCAACCCCTGATTGGACTCCTCACACACAATCAACCATCGGCACGATTGATGCGGTGGGCACTGGAACTACAGGACTTCCCGAAGCTGACACTTGAATACGTACCTGGTACAAGGAACGGGGGAGCAGACGGTCTCAGCCGAATGCCTGGCCAACAACATGACGATCCGGACGATCAGGATGCGGTTCGAGGAGTCGTCATGGCAATCGCTAGCGAAGCCGACCCGATGCAACCCCTCAACGAGGACCCGACCTTCGCCAAAATCATCCGCCAGCTACGAAAAGGACCAGTGGAAGGATATGCGATGAGTAACGATCGGCTCTTCAGGGTCTCTAAGACGGGACAGCTCCGCATGGCGGTACCCCCATCCCTCCGCAAGCAACTGTTCAACGACCACCACTCTGGCACCCTGGGTGCGCACAGTAGCGCCCCAAAACTACTACAGCACCTGTCACAGTCTTACTACTGGCCTCGCATGGCAAAAGACCTAGTGACCTGGTCCAAGGCCTGCCTGACTTGCCTCGTCCACAATACCAAGCCAGCGGAACGACCTCCGTTACGTCAGATAGAAGCGAAGGGCCCGTACGACATCTGTAACGCCGATTTGATGGATATGGGGTCTTCAGCGTCAGGGAGTCGTTACGCCCTAGTGATCGTCGACCACTTCACCAAATGGGGTGTCGCATACCCCATCAACAGCAGGACGCTGAAACCGTTTGTCGAACGCTCCTGGAGCGTTACATTCTCGCCGAGGGGCGTCATATGAACACCTTGAAAACGGACCAAGGATTGGAGTTCTGCAACGAAAAACTCACTCAAGTATGCGCGGAACTCGGAATTCTACACGAGACGACTAAGGGACACGCTCACCGCGAAAACGGGGCAGCGGAACGCTTCATCGAGACTTTACGCCTCATGCTTCGCAAGCGGGGAGCCGACCTAGTCGACTGGGTCGCCCACCTTCCATACGCACTGTTCCGCTACAACCGCACGCCTCATAGAGCCACTGGGTATTCACCGTTCATGATGCTTCACGGCTATGAGCCACGCTTTCCGACCTCGGAGCCATATCTCGACCAGCAACCTCACTACATTGACAGCGAAGACTATATCTCAAATTTTCTCGTACACCTGGCAATCATGCGACGCGAGGCTCGCACGACAATGGAAACCTATCGCCACATCGCCAAAGAATTCTACGACACTAATACGAAGGCTCAACCTACGCGCCTACACGTAGGGGACCGAGTTATGGCGTTTATGCCACTAGAGCGGAGTCATTCTGGCAAGCTCGCCCCGACCTGGTTCGGGCCTTATGTCATAACAGAAATATCGGAGAATTCGGCCGCGGTTCAACCACAACTCAGCGGGGAGCAACCACTACGTCTCCAACTCGAGTTCCTGCGACACGTGCCGGACCATATTCCGGATAGGGCATTCCACTTCGGACGCACCCGACGCCGTACCCAGGCTACGCAAGTCAGACGGTCTGACCGTATGAAAACAACACTGCAACCTTGCCCCAAGGTCCTGGGCCTCACGGGGCATGAGGCTACGAGGGGGGACGACGGCGCGGACGGCACGGCCCCATCACCGGTAGCCCTGAACGCACCGATCCCACTCACAAACAGCCAGAAGACCAGTCGGCGACGCAAAACACGGCGTCACGTGGCGCGGCAGCACCACCAGAAGGCCGCTGGGGCAACGGCTCTGCCCACCCCCCGCTAGTTGAGTATGCTAATTCGCCATCGTTAAATACCCGTTGATACGTGCACCAGTTAGTCTTAGAATAAAGGTTGAGGAACCGACATCACTTCAACTCTTTCTTGCTTGCTTACTGGCCAGTAAGCGTTCTTTGGGTCACACTTAGGGAAGACTGCGCGCTTTTTCAGACATTGTGCAGAGCTGAAGTTGCACATCCCAACAGATGCGGCAGCATGAAGTCTACTTACCGTCAACCGTCTATCAAGCACGCCATTTGCCTTGTTAAGGCGCGCTATTCGGGCTTCGGAATTTTTTTTGAACAATGCTTTTCTCAGTGCGTTCGGACGTTTCCCGAGCGCTGCGCGGGAACTGCTTCTTCTAAGCCTGTAAATTACAAAACTTTTTAGATTTCCGAGTGCATGCAGGGAAAAAGTTTAGAACGCATGGAACTAAAGTACTTTTTCCATCAAATTTCCGCGGCGCGTACAAGAAAAAACATGTCGGACGCTGGTAATAGCAATGTCTCTTCCTGAACGCATATTTCCCAAATCGTTTAATGCATGCCCGCAATTACAGTACTTTTAGTTAATACCTACTACGTTTACCACCATCCCCACTACCGAGTGCGCGTTCTATGAGGGTTTCTTGACCCCACTTTCAGTCACAAAGAAAAAGTACTGTAATTTTCGGTAAAAAAACACGCCGCAGGCGGCGCTACTGCTAATTACCCACATATTTTATGCGAATTACCCACAGATTTTGCGTACCCACTAATTTGCAGCGAAGTACCCACAGATTTCAAAAACCCACAAATTTGCAGCGATGTACCCACAGATTTCAAAAACCCACAAATTTGCAGCGATGTACCCACAGATTTCAAAAACCCACTGATTTGCAGCGAAGTACCCACAGTTTTCAAAAATTCACTAATTCCTAAGCCTAAGCCCAAATCAAACAGCCCTAAGCCTAAGCCTGACGTTCCTAAGCCGGGTGAATGTTCCGAAGCTGGGTGAATGTTAAAAAGAAAATTTTTGAAATCTGTGGGTACTTCGCTGCAAATTAGTGGGTACGCGAAATCTGTGGGTACATCGCTTGAAATTAGTGGGTCAAACGCTATTTTGCCGCCGCAGGCGCTCTGAAGGAACGCACGCAAGGGGAATGTTACTGTAGTTACCCGCGTACAGTAATGAGCGCGCCACAGGCGCTCAGTAAAAGTACTGTAATTACAATGCTTGTCACGAACCAAGTACTGAGGGTCTTTTACAGTAATTTTCGCTAACGAACGAATCACAAACGCTCGGAATTAGCGTCCAAGCAAAATGGAACTTACTCTATTTACCCTTGTACATTGATTTCTCCTCTAGTTTGCCTTATCTTGCTCTGAGCTTTCGGAATACCGTATTTCCTCTAATAAACCCCCGGGGAGTAAGACGTGCTTCGAGGTTCAGAGGTTAGGGTCTGACAGCCTTGTTTAAAGCTCTGAGCCGTCCCGTTTTAAAGCATGACACGGCATGTTGAAATCTCTGAGTTCTACTGCTCTTATATTTGACCTATATCGGTCTTAGTTCGTAGTCGACGCGCGGGCAGGTTTTAACTTTGGGGTCTGAGCAGACTTAATCAAAGCTAAGAGGTTTCTTATTTTAAATTATGACCCGCCAAAGATAAAGCCCTGAATTCTCTTGCATTAAGGCTTCACCCGTCTCGTTTACTTATAAACGTTGAGGTCTAAAAGCTCTTGCTCAAAGATCTAAAACTCTCTAACAGTTAGGTTTGACCCGTCACGTTTAGAGTTCTGAGTTCTCTCGCTTTGAGGCGCTCGGAGCCGACGTATTTGCACGTTTTAAGGTTAACGTCCGACTCGTCTTGATTAAACCTTTGAGGTCCCTTGTTTTAATTTTCTTGCGAGGTCTGACAATTCCTGCTTACAGCACTGAACTGTTCATCTGCGGCAGCCCCCAATAGTTAATAATTCCGTTCAAACTGATCTTTAATAGGTGTAGCAACCTAACTACTGGGGTCACGCGCTGCGGCCACCTGGCTTGGATCGATTTCCCGTGTTCTGTACAAATTCCTATTTTTTGTGAGCGCACACATCCCAAGCGTGTAGTGAAATGTACGAAGGGCTTTGAGCACTCTCGCCTTCCCGTTACTTTACAGCTCTGAGTTCTTTTGCTTTATGGCTCGGCCCTTCTCGTTAGTTTAGTGTCGTCGTGTTTGGTAGTTTAAACGTCGAGGACTAAACCGTATTGTATAAAGCTCTAACTAATACTCTCTAGCTTTTAAGTTTGACTGTCCACGTTCAACGCTCTGAATTCACTTGCTTTAGGGCATGACCCGTCTCGTTCTAAGTTTAAAGCCAACGCGTCGGAAGTTTTTAACGTTGAGGCTTGGCCTGTCTTGCTTAATACTTTGAGTTCCTACGCGCTAAGGCACAACCCGCCACGCTTAGAACTTCAATTCTTTAGATTTAAGGCCAGACCCGTCTTGTTTTCTGTTCAGAGTCGACGCGCTGGGAGGCTTAAACGTTAAGGTCTCACACGTCTTGTTTAAAGCTCACAGCCGTCTCGCTTTATAGCATGACACGTCACATTTGCCTCTATATGGTCGCACATTTCCCGAGCGCGTGCACGGGAAACACTGCAGTTACAGTACCTTCTGTTTTGTGAACACAAAATTTCCGGGGCGCATCCACTGGAAGCACAAAATAAACGCCTGTAATTATTTCCTGACTTGGCGCGCGACATCAACTCTAAACTAAAAACTGATGTGACACAAAATGCTAACTATTGGGCCAGATCCATGTCAATGTTCCGAACACCCACGCACGGTAGCGCGCCCATCGACAACGCAAAGTTACTGTAATTACAGGCATTCGGTCAGTGTTCCGAACGCACACGCTCGGTGGCGCGCCCATCGACAATACAAAGTTACTTTAATTACGGGCGTTCGGTCAGTGTTCCGAACGCCCACGCTCGGTGGCGCGCCCATCAACAATGCAAAAATAATGTAATTACGGGCGTTCGTTCGATGTTCCGGACGCCCATTCTCGGTGAAGCACCCATCAACAACGCAAAGTTACTGTAATTACAGGCATTCGGTCAGTGTTCCGAACGCACACGCTCGGTCGCGCGCCCATCTAAAATGCAAAAATACTGTAATTACGGCCGTGCGTTCGATGTTCCGAACGCCCATTCTCGGTGGCGCACCCACCAACGACGCAAAGTTACTGTAATTATGAGCGTTCTGTGCAATTTCCGAACGCCCACACTCATGGTGCACCCATCAACAACGCAAAGTTACTGTAATTATGAGCGTTCTGTGCAATCCGAACGCCCACAGTCATGGCGCGCACATTAACACACGATATGTATGTTGCCAAATCCAAAAGCTAAGGTAACTCACAAAACATGCTAACTATTGGGTCACATCCATGCTAGATTGCGCACGTATCATTCGGTAACCAGAACACCTACCGTTACCACCAACCGGCTACCGAGCGCGCGTCACGCTCGGACGCAATGTTCAGTCACAAGGAACAATTACTGTAATTGACGGTAACCAACGTGCCGCGGGCGCTCGGACCGAGCGTCCCAAGTACAGTAACAAACGCGCCGCATGCGCTCGGAAGGAACGCACGCTACCTAGTTACAGTGCTTTTTCCTTTGTGGACGCACATTTCCCGGGCGTGTAGTTAAATCAATGAACGTAATTACAGTACTTGCCTTTATGGTCGCACATTTCCCGTGCATGTGCATGGAAAGTGTTATGGGAGCACCTGTAATTACAGTGCATTTTAGTCTATGGAAGCACATTTCCCGAGCGAATGCACGGGAAGTTCTAAATATACGCCTGTAATTACAGTGCTTTTTAGTCTGTGGAAGCACATTTCCCGAGCGTATTCACGGGAAGTACTAAATAAACGCCTGTAATTGCAGTGTTTTTTCCCTATTTGACGCATGACTTCTAGTCAAATCCAAAAACTACTCTAACAAAAATGCTAACTATTGGCTTCACTCCGTAAGGTTGCGCTAAGTGTCACAGCTTGCGCAAAGGCACAATTGCACACCCCACGCGATTGGGTAACCAGCGCTCGGAAGGAGCGCACGCACCAAGGGAAACTTACTGTACTTACCCAAGTACAGTAACCAACGCACCGCAGGCGCTCGGAAGGAGCGCTCACGCAAAAGTTACTGTACTTACCCAGACACAGTAAGGAGCGCGTCGCAGGCGCTCCTAAAAAGCACTGTAATTACAGTGCTTTTGTCACAAACCAACCAAATGTCACTTGAGAACAATGTTGTGACAGGTCAAAACTCTTGTCCGAAACAATTGCGCATGTCACAAACTTGTCATGCGCTTACGCGCATGTCACCAAAAGTCATTTGCGCACGCACAAATTACGCATGCGCACCCCAAAATTACGTGTGCGCATACGCGCAACCCAAAAACGAGCGTGGCGCAACGCAAATTACGTGGCGCTACGCGCATGTCACGCGCGCGCTACGCGCGCATTTTTTGTCGCTACGCGCAATCCTTAGAGTTAAATAAAAAAGGCCATTTTAGTGAGGATCTCGTATTATATATTTGATGGTAATGGTGGTAATGGTAATGGCCAGAAATCGGCTAGTGGGTAATGTAATGGTAATGGTAATGGCAAATAGTGAATTTGCCATTACCAAATAAGCACTAGATAAAATGCCCGCCGCAGGCGACGCCAGCGCAAATTTTCACAAAGATTGTGAAATTTCTACCTAAATTTTCGTTGGTGTCGCCTGCGGCGGGCCTTTCAGCCACTTTGGCTTTTAAGTACCGCTTGTGCCCGGCTCGGGTGGCCTGGAAACCTTGTCTGGCTGTGCCTTTCCTGAATAAAGGAAGCGTCCAGAAATTGTGTTATCATAACAGGGGGATGGGGGGTCAGCCATTTGATTACATTTGTTTACAGGGGAGGGGGGTCAAGGTCTTTGATTACGTTATCAGCACTAGGTAAAATGGCCCGCCGCTAGGCGCCGCCCAGGGCAAATTTTGACTCTATTTCTCAAATTTTCACTTAAAATTTCGTTGGTATCGCCTGCGGCGGGCCGTTTTTAACTCAATTTTCGGAAAAAAGTTTTCATTGGAAGTTTGAAAAAATGGCCGAACCGTCGTTGGTGTCGCCTACGGCGTGCTAAACCCTATTTCCTTCAGAAATCTGCACATTTTGAAGCATCTGAAGCCGACACATCCAAATGTCGCTGTTATCGCCTGCGTCGGCCTAAAATGTAAAATTGAGCATAAATACCAAGTTTTTCCTAATATTTTCCGAGAAGAGCAAGAGACAACAAAGAACCTTTTGCAGAAATTTGGAAAAATAGTAAACATTTGCTGTTGGCGACACCTAGCGGCTGGCCTTCGAACATTATGTATTATGTATGTGAACATGTGAACACTATGTATCTTTGAAAACGTTCACTGCGGTGTGCATTATGGATCCACGGACGGGCCGATACATCTTTGCGAGCCCGAGAATCTGTCGCCAAGAATCTGTAACATATTTCGCCATTTTTCGTCAAGAGCATTGCTCGCAAAGACCATTTTGGCCAAAAATCTGCTCGGTTTCTGCCATTCTATGATTTTCCTCGGCTCGGCTCGGCGCGGGTGAGTGGGTCTCCTCGGTTCGGCTCTTTGACTCGGATGCGGCTAGCTCCGCTCATGGATGGGGGGAGGTATGTCGATCCCAAGTGCCTAGTATGTACGCATCCCTATTAACGACGATGGCTGGGTATGAACCCTTGCGAGGCGCTTGTGCGCCATAGAGGCATACACAGGCCTACGCCAACTACACTGAAACCTACTCATATGCGACTGATTTTGCAACTAGGTAATGGTAGTGGGTAATGGTGGTAATGGTAATGGCCAGAAATCGGCTAGTGGGTAATGGTAATGGCAGGTATTGGTAACGGCCAAAATTTTAGGTAATGGTAATGGTAATGGTAATGGCCAGAAAAAGTGGTAATGCTCGGACACTGCTTCAGACCATGTCTTGCAGTATACCCATCAGTCCGTCAGCTAAGTGGCAGATTGTCACGTTACCAAGACGACCAAAACCCGAAAATGCAGCCCGGTGCCATTCTCGCGCACGCAAATGTATTCGTCATTATTGCAAACCAATGAGCGCCTGCTGTATTTGCTAGTACATCACATGACAATGTTTTCTGATTTGCTTGGAATGTCGCAGGCTGTTTTTGACGGATTGTTGGATCGCTCTAGAGCCTCGCATATGCACTTGTGTGGCGTCTAGAAAGCAACTTTAAATTCGCGGGAGCCCTGGCGATTTGGCTTTGTGCGCGGACGCCCTTGAGCATTTGTTTACGAGTAAAACCTGCGCTGATTCATGCAATGTTGGAAGTAGGAACTTGCGAAACCAAATGACGTCAAACCGCGCGGAGCTATTTAAGCGTCAAATCCATGTTGGCAGTGACGTTACTCGCATATACTTGATCCATCTATTCTTGCAAACAACGCGTTTGTCACCTTCAGAAAAATGCAACAAGTCAACACGGAGGATATCACGGTTCCCTGGGGCCAGGCGCCCGACCCGCTCGACGCGCAGTACGGCAAATGGCGCTTGGCGGTGTTTCAGGATGTGCAGGAGTCGCTCGACTCCAGCAAGCTCTACTTCCTGTACGATCCGGTTGCCGACGACAATTGCATTACGACGTAAGTTGAATGCCTTTCGTTAATTTGCTCATTAAACAAGCTTTTAGCGGTGGACGCAAAGCGATGACGAGCTTGGTGGTGTTCGACACGCACCGGAAGTGCTTCGTGGGAGAAATCCCGCTGCGTGTGCAAGGTAAGCCCGTCTTAGATCCAGTTCACACTCATCGTGACCGTTTTCAGGACGCGTGAAGTTCCTCTTCGCACTCAAGTCGCCGTCACCAGCGGGCGGAACCGCGTTCGCGCTGGTCACGCAGAGTGAGGACTACGGCCAGTTTGTGGTGAGTTTAGCTCAGCAGTTGTTCATGCAATCAAGCACCAACATCGTAGATGCATGTGTGGCGCGTAAACCTCAACGGAGACGGCATGAGCGTGTCGAACGACCCGCACTCCCTGCTGACGGCCCCACTGGTGATCGACTCGGACTTCATTTGCTCGATTCGCGAGGATGCGCCGGAGATCGTGGTCATCTTCGGCCCGGGACTTAACGTGGTACGCGTCAATGCGGATGCACCGGGACCGCAGGAGCCCATCGATCGCTTCAACGTTCCGGGTGCAGAGCTTACGCACTTCTACGACGGTTTCCTGAGTCGAGGGTACGTGTTAACCCATCATTTGTTCAATCATTATATCACCGGACAAGCTATATCTTCTGTTTTTAGAAACATCTACTTCCTTTCCGCAAGCCCCGACGGTCACTTGGACTACAGCCGCGTACACGTGCTGCCGCTCACGGCTCGCCAGATCAGCACGCAGTACTGCCAAGCGGACCAGCAACGCGGCATGCCACCGCCAAGGAAGCAGGCTGCACTTGACTCGATTTCCGGTAAGTCGGTCAGCCAAGCTCGGACTGACACATTCAACTTTAGGATTCATCCTGCTCGCGGGTGGTGAAATCGACTACGGCGGTGGGCAGGTCACCCGCCTCGTGGACTACTGGGTCCTGGATCTAACGACGTTCAAATGGAACCAAGTGCCGTCACAGATGCCCGTGCCGCTGATCGAGCCCCGCCTGACCACCACCAATTCGGGTACGCACGGTTGTTTAAGGCACCCGTTTCTGACGTAGCAGTTTGCCTTTGGCAATGGACTTAGTTTAGGCAACGTGTACTTGTGGGGCGACTTCGACGAGCCGCTGCCGGGCATGCCGCCGGAGGGCACTCACGTGCGCATCCTGCTCATCCGCGGCTTCAACGTGTTCTCGCCGCCGCCGTACAACCAGGCTGTTGGCGGTGGTGCTGTGCCATACCCGAGCGGACCAGGCTCGAGCCCATATCCTTCTGTTGGAGGCAAGTCCTTCTTAGGGTAACTCGAAACTTACCGAACATTTTTAGGTGGCGGCGCATACCCGCAAGCTGGTGGACCATCCTACCCGGGAGGCCCCGGCGGTGGATATCCGGGGCAAGGCGGCGGCGCTTATCCTCCAAGCGGACCCGGCGGCTACTCAGGCTACGGCGGACCCGACTACTCGACTCCCGGACCGCAGGACGGTGGCTACGGACAGCCCGGCTACGCAAACTACCCGCCTCCGGGCAAGGACGCGCCGCCGCAGTACGCACACTACCCGGAGCCGAAGGACAAGAAAAAGGACTGTGTGATCGCCTAACCGGATATTCGCTTACCACCGTTCCACGCCAAACCTTTGCGTAATACTTGCAAGCCAACGGGATATGTATTGATTCTTCCTATCTGTAACGATTCCCATTTTCCTGTTTATGCATCTCGGCAATTGGGCAGTAGCGCACTAAATGTTTCGTAATAAACTCTTCCAGAAACCCGCCGCCAGTCTTAGGACCTGGGTATCAAACAGAGAGACCACGTGCTTAAGTAAGGTAACAATGAGAGTAGAGCAGTAGGTTTCAGCTCCTCGTTCGGTTTTGGACTGTTTCAGCAGGTGCATCTAACGCGCAATGCATATGCTTTCTTGAATAAAATTATTGGCTAAATTTCAGTCGAATTTTGTGCTTGTTATTTACTTTATCGTTGACTGTCTGTAGCTTAAACCTTCAAACAGGCTTTTACAACGACGGACGGAGTCTTCCTATTTCGAAATTTTTTTGGACGCTTTCGATGCGTGCATAAACCATGTATCGACCGTCACCGACTGCACCACATCCTCTCCAGACGATACGAACCGATCGTATCAGAGGAATGGGACAGAAAAAGTATGCGTCGGCCGCTCACTTGCCATTCTTGCTCGCCAGCTGCCGTCTGGTGGTAGGACGCGCATGCACGAAGGAGCTTTCTTCGCTATGAGGTTTGTTCGCAGCCAGGCTACGAGTCTTATTTCTTCGCGTTGCTGCATACGCGGTTTTTAATCCGCTCGTGTCCACCACTCTCATATAGAGGTTCCGCTTTCGAAAGAGCATTTTGCGGACTTGAGAAACCATTCGAACATGCGAACGATTTATCCAAGTATCCTGTTTGACAATGAAATATTTGCTGTCGAAGGGTTTGGTTACCGGAATCCGTTATCGCTGTGATTGCACTTAGCTTGCCGAGGAGGTTATTCTCAAAGCCACTTGTCCAACTTGTATTAATTTGCTTTCATTCGTGTACTGGAACCTGTACTGTTACGTGATTGGTCGCATCGATGACGACTTACTTACTGTTTTAGTCATTTTATTTTGCCAGCAATGGGCGACATAGTGTCGAAGACCCAAGACCAGTCCGATGCTGACAAGGTCCGGATGGTGGACGCGTCCACGCAAACGCCGCAGTGCGTCATCTCGAATCTTGAGATGGAGCCCTACGCCAACCTCGAGTCTGTTGTGGAACACGTTGGTACCGAAAGCGAGGACGGTCGTCACGCTCCACCGCACGCCGAGGTCACAGCTCAGTCGGAAGTCCCAGCTGCAGAGTCCGAGAGCAACCTCCAGCCCGTCGTCATGGATGACTATGGTGTCGAAATTGAAGACGGCCCTCACACTCCACTGCCCGCCGATATCACAGCTCAGTCGGATTTCCCAACTGCAGAGCCCGAGAGCAACCTCGAGCCCGTCGTCATGAATGACTACGGTGTCGAAATTGAAGACGGCCATCACACTGTGCCGCCTGAGGACGTCACCGCTACCGCGGACGCCATCCAGCTTCCGATCCATCACGCGCCGCAGCGTCGTTTCAAACCGAATCCCTGGTGTGTGGCGTACGGTGATGACGGCGAAGAGGCTGAACGCATGGCGCCACAGGATTTCGAGTTCTTGTAGGTCCTTCGCTCAATCAATACCTAGGACTTATATTTTAGGATCGACTATGAGCCGCGAATCGACGAGTACCATATCATGATTCTTGGGTATGCACATTCACTGTGCACTTCATCGTGCGAAAGCTGTTTTACAGGCGACCGAAGAAGGATAAGAAGAAGAACAAAAGGCAGTACTGGAAGCCCAAGGAACCCGCCATCACAGCATCGGCTCAGTCGTAGGTTTTCGGCTTCCGCTATTGTGCTAAAGAGTCGAGGATTTAGAGTCGCCTACGATGCCGAGAACGACCCGTTCTTCGCAGGAGATCCTGTGCCCGTCAAGCGTGATCCGCCGAACAACACGGCGCCCTTCAACGGCACGTCAGCAGCGATGGCTCAGAATACGCCCGAGCTTGACACGTTTGAGGCGTGGAATGCTGAGATGACGCAGAGCATGCAAACGAAGGGTGTCCAGTCCGCGCAGAAGCTGACCGCGTCCAACGATATGTGGCCTGGCGATAAGCCGAGGGACGCGCTCGAGGACTCTTGGTAGCGTATTTCACGTAATCATACGCCAGGAAGACAGTCACTAAAGAGCACCAAAATGCGAACTGGATGATTGCCAGTGACAAAAAAATAGGCCGACTGATAGCTCATTTCACAATTCTAGGCCGGAGGAGGATGAGTCGGAAGAGGAAAACTTTCGCCCAGCACCGCTGAACACGCAGATTGAGATGTGCCAGTGGCGTGCTGGCGAGGAATACTCGGTGCGTCAGCGATTTCAGACTTGTACAAGCAATGGCGCAAAACTTTAGGTCGTTGTCGCGGACATGTTCGGGCCGAAAGGTGACTACCTAGTTCACCTTTCGGAATACGCTGGCCTCTACTACGAGCTCCATCAAGCGCTCTGGTACGTTGCATTAAGACTTTCCTCGTTGCGTTATACTAGGCCAACGTTTAGGCCCTTCTACGACCATGACAAGCGCACCAAGTACGCACTGACCGAGGCCGGCCGACTCCGGGAGGGCGTCTTCTGTGTGGTCGTGGACTCGCCCACCTACGAGGAACCATGCCGGGCCTTTGTGCAGCGCTACGATCACGCTAAGGGTACTGCTGATGTCATCCTCGTCGACAAGGTACAAGGACCTCTCGTCTTGAAGCTTAGTGTGTTTTAGGGAGAAACGGAGGTCGTTCCCATCAAGAGTCTGGTAGGTGGATAAGAAGTCCTTTTTTCGGATTATCTGTAAGTGGTGTTCTTTGTGCAATTCTCGGCTCTTTAGGTGCAACTGGACGAGCGCTTCGCGATCACGCCAGTTTCTGCAGTTCGCGTTGTCGATCCTCTGCTTAAGGTATGCATCGTACTCCAGGTTTCCTCAGTCTCAAGCTCACGTTCCAGGAGGAGTTACCGCCACAGACCCGTTGCGTCATGCATGTCATCGCTCTGAAAGAGGTAGGCCTCGTTTGTTTCTTAACCGGTCATTTCTCTAATGTTTGTAGCACAAGCTGGAAGTGGAGCTCCGCCCGCGACAGCCCTGAATTCGCCTCATCGCAAGATGCCAGCGCATCCCACCATCATCGACTAGTCTGCATTCGAACTTGGTCGCTAGGTCTTCATTCAATGTTCTAGTCCACATTTTCTCATTTTTATTTCATTACTGCTCTACTTCGCTTTTACCACCTGCTACCCTTACCTCGTGCGTCAGCCTTTTTTATTATTTCGCGTTAATGATCACGCGCGAAACTCTCCAGTGTTATCCTGCATAGGTATCTTTGCTCAGGGGTGTATCCAAAGTTGTTTTGAGGGTCAAAAATCTACATTCGACGAATAGCCCCACAGGTGACCGAGTCGAAAAGAAGGAAATTTTGCCAAGCCAATTGTTTCAGATTTCCAGTTCTTTCGTATCCCGATACCCCCTTGACGCCGCTCATTGTCCTCTTGTTTTTTACGTGCCTTCGTTTTAGGAGCAGCAAACGCTCCCACTTACTTGTTCGAATAAATCGGTACAGAACAGCCTTTACTAGTAGCGAGCATGCACTGAACCTGAAGCGACTAACGACGTAGACAAAGATTCGTACTATGGACCTTAATTAAGTGTGAAGCCTCTTTTATTTCGGTTGGGTAACGGTACGGTTATTAGCAGTTACGGAACTGAATGAAATGATCCAGCGCATCCGGGTTGCGTAGCGAGTTGACCTTCTCTGCCTAAAGATAAAACTGATTATGTTCGACGAAAGGCCACTACTGCACGGTCCCTTATAGGTAAGTGTTACGAAATTTACCGGAAACCCGTGGAGCACTTGTTTAACCGCCAATTCCACTTTCTTTCCGCTCGATGTATACGGTCTAAAAGGTTTGGTTGCCAAAACTTGTTCTCGTCCTTTGTTCTTGCTAAGGGCACGGTAATACGTACATGTCGGGGACCGTGAACACAGCATTCGGAACGTGTCGAGGCGACATGCGCTTCCTAAGCCTAAAGCAGACTACATTGAGAACTATGGGGGACACACAGGTTTTTTACGTTGTCTTGATTCGCACAACGAGCTCCTCGTCCAACGCGTGTCCATCGTGGAGCTTCACAAAGAGGATAACTCGCTCGTTGTTCTCATCGTTCGGGCTAAACAGCCGTTGACCACAATGGAGAGTTAGGAAGAGAAAGGGCTTACTCAATCTGCCCCACTACCACCGAGTCACTGATCTCTTCGAAACGATCGACCACGTTGTATATTTCCGCCGTACCGATGCGCACGCCGCCACGATTCAGCGTGGTATCGCTGCTAAAACAAACCTTGCTTCCGTCAGTCTGGTCCGCTTGCGACTCACCGACCGTAGATCGTGATGCCACTGGTTTGACTGTTGATCACGCAAAAGTCCCCATGTGTCCACACATCGGGAAAGCGGTTGAAGTACGCTTTGCGGTAGCGTTCGCCGTTTGCGTCATTCACAAAATGCGACGGCATGCTTGGGAACGGCTTTCTGCAAACAAGCTCCGCGCGTTGATCCACGACAGGGTGGCCTACAAAATCGCTTGGTAAAAGTCCCCGTTTCTCGAGCATTACCCTCAGCGCTTAGCGTCGCGCAGTCCATGCCGAGGTAGAAGTGCTGACATTCGCCTGCATGTACCCGCCGGTTCAAGGTGCAACCCATGAAGCAGCCGACAATGTCCGTTCCGCCGGATATGGAGCCAATAACTACTTGAGGCCTGACGTGTGCATTCAGGAAGTCGAAAGTGGCCGGCTTCAGGGGTGATGCTGTCGAGAGGATTAGCCGCATGTGGCTCAGGTTGTACACAGTCTCTAAAGTAAAATGTGTGTTGGAGTTTCGCTAAGTGCACTCACTGAAGTCGACGTTCATCTTCGCGTACTCGTCGAAAATTTTTGCGCCCATCCCGAGAATGGTGGCCTTAGTGTTCTGGCAGATCCTGAGCAGAACATGCCGGTCTGGCTCCAACGGAGACTCATCGTAGAGCACAATCGTCGCTCCTGTGTAGAGCACGGTGATCAGCCAGTTGTACTAAACACATGGAACATGAAGCCAAACAGAGCAGTGGCACGTTTCCATACCATCATCCAACCAGTCGTTGTGTAAAACAGAATAACGTCGTTCTGGGTCATGTTCGCTTGAATGATATGCTCTTCCACGTGCTTCAGCAGCGTTCCCTAAATCACAGGGCTGTAAGGTTTGAGTCTCAAGCTTGTGCTCACTTACGCCAACGGTATGTACCATGGCCTTCGGCGTTCCGGTGGTTCCACTGCTGAACAACGTGCATAGCGGATGTCCGAAAGATACCTGAAATAGCTCTGTTTCCGAGGTCGTATAAGTAAATCTGGTTCACCTGTACGAATTCTAGCGGTCGGTCCTTGCCTTCCCCACTTGACATAACACTCGTCCATGTGAGGTACTTTGATGAGTCCGCGAATGCACTGAGATCCACGTTGTCGCCGAGCACAATAATGTGTTGCAGAGAAGGGAGGCCTAAGGACACATAAAAATCTGAACACAGATTCTCTAGGTACCTTTGACAATTTCATCCACGTTGTCCACAACCGAATGTCGTTTTCGCTTATACGTTGTTTCGGAAACCACGAGCAATATCTTCGGCGTTACCTGAACAAAGCTCAGTTACCACATGCTCACTAGCAGCCGTCTTACCTGACTGAAGCGGTCGAGTACGCCCGACGGTCCGAAATCGACGGATGTCGAGGACCAAACGGCACCGACGGCAGCGGTGGCAAGCATTCCAACAGCAGTGCGATACACGTTGGGCACGTAGCCCACAATGTGGTCACCTAAATAACACGACATAATAAACGGTTCAGAATAAAGTTACCGGGCGTAACGTTGAACCGATAGCGGAAAGCGTGCGCTAGCGTTGCAACGTCGCGACGTAGGGTTGCGTAGTCGTAGTGCTTGAACTCGTGTGCAGAAACTATAACAGAAGCTTTTATTATACGACCTTTTTGGAAGGACTTGCCTGCTTCGATGAATGCGACGTGGCCATCCTTGCCATTTGTAAGACAGTTTTCGGCGTAGTTCAGCTGCGCTCCCGGGAACCACTTCGGCACCGGATACATCGTACTTCCTTCAACCACCTGAAGCTGAGGTACAGGTAAGATCGAGAATGGCAAAGTCGATTATGCATGATGTAAATCACGCACCTTCTCGTAAGGCTTAGAGAAATGTATTCCGCAGAAGGTCGCCACCGTTCGCCAAAACTCAGGATAGTTGTCGCACGTCCAGCGATACCACGCATCGTAGGATGCTGCAAGCTACGCGATGCAGGACAGCTTTCCTGTTTGCAACCTACCGAACTTTACACCGAACGTCCTTTCGACGTGCTCCTTTAACCTCAGCTCAGCGTTATTGGCGTCTTCAGGTGGCGTGTAAAACGCTTCATGGGTCCCGTTGGTGACACCATTGGAGACATCCATGACAGCACTGTGATGGCGCTTTAGAATAACCTAGGCAACTTGCATCAGTGGTATACCGAGGCGTAACAACATGCAAATCCAACAGGACGTCGCGTGGGCCTCGATTTATTTCTTCGTTCACCAGCTTATAACGCGCACGCTATCACAGAACATTCAGGCGTAAAAAGAGGAAAGTACAGTTTTTGGAACAGGGTCACGTCATGGTCAAGATATGGCCGCTAAAGTAATTGATGATAGACCGTCACGAATAAGCAAGAAGTGCCGAATAATACGTTAGTAGGACATGTACTGATAAAAGGTCAGGAAAGGTACAAAACAACTAAATACAGCGAAGTGCTTTACGACTGAATGGACGAAAGTTTGTGGGCAACGTCGCTATAACTCAGCTGACGTCCCCAGTTCAAGTCCATCATGGAACGCCCGCGTTCAACCAAAGCCGGGAGGAAAGCGCCGATGCCGAGGTCTTCCCAGCTCTCGACCAGCTCTAGGCCGTCGAAGAGCTTTAGCGTCAGGTCGGAGAAGCTGCTTTGAATAACTTCGATGACCTGAAACGCGCACGAGGTCGAATGACATGATCGGGCTTGCGTAGCGCTTCACTAGCAAGCATTTATCGCTTTATGTTTTGGAAAATCACCCCACGTGCGAGAAAACACTCGGAGTGTCCTTCCCGCGAAAGGACGCGGCGATAAGGCGAAAGTCTGTTGGAAAGACGAACCTGCTCTTCCGTCGGGTAGGTCAAGGAAATATTCTCGAGCATGGGCCGAATGTGTTTGATGATCGCGAGAATGTTGATTAACTGGTTCGAAACTCGCACGGGTAGGTCTCTGCAAAGGGATTGCGTCATTCGAGGAATTGTTAATCGTGTGGAAAACTGGTAGAGTTCGAAAAGTTGCCTAAAACCGTTCACCTACTCACCCGAGATCCTTGTTTTCCGGGTCAGCCTTTGCCTGTTCCATAGCTTGCACGACCTCGCTAAGCCGATTAAACACTGCGTCCTGACGAGCAATTTCGTAGTAGAGAAAGTCGTACGCCGCCGTATTCGGCAAGAAAGTGTCACCATAGGTAATGAAGAAGTTCAGAACGACGAGAACCCTATGCGCCAGCTTCAGCGATTTCTGCCGGTGGAGTTTTGCATGGTTCGTCGAGAGGTAGTTCAGAACGGATATCAGTGCTAAATGTGTTTGTTATGTGTGTATCGAAGTTCGGATGAAAGTTGCTGCATTTACGACTAAAACTCCAGAAGCATTCGTGGCAAATTCTGAGAGTACCCATTAGCTGTTCGTTACCGTTTTGTTCCCTAGACTTATCGGTCTTTATTTTCCACTTTGCTCTGATCAAGTGCCTATGTAATGCGTAGCAGTCGGAAAGCATACCGTTAAACAGTGGGTTCCAGTTCTTGATGCGTATCCTGCACTTCTTCTCGTAAATGAGCATTCGATGGATGATGGAAAGCGCGATGCTGAAAGATCGTGATAGTCTTTGAACTTGTTCGCATCGGCTTACTGATAATGCTGGTACGGGAACTGCAGCATCAAGTGGTAACTGCAGAAATTAGTGAGCAGCTCGAGCATCGTCTCCGACAGTGGCGTAGCTGGCCGGTTCATGTCGAACGCAGCTGCTTTGTGAAGGGTTGCGGCTTTGTACAGCGGGACGCTAGCTGCCATGTTTGCATCGTGCACGACGTTTTGCGCGTATGGCTCATCGACGATGTGCCATAGCAACAGAAGGCAGAGCTTGCATCGATCCTTTTCTATGACGCCTGAAACGTCAAGCTTCTGTTACAAGTAGCATAAACTGCGCAAACCTTTGAAGTTTGTGAACTCGAACGAACAGTAAGCGAGGAAAGACGCCAAAGCTCCGCTTGCACGTCCATCTTCGTTCTGCTGGCATTCCGAAGAAGGCTAAATCCAGAAAGATCGCGGCGGTTAGTCAGCGGAAACTCACCGAAGTAAGCGAAACAACGAAGTTCCGGTTATAGCGTACGGCGAAGTACATGAACAGGAGGCATTCAGGCGGTGCTTGCGGCACTAGGCACTCATGCAACGCGGCATCGTCTTCTTCGCCTCGCGAGAACAAATTAAAGACCTGCAGTCACGTTTGTATTATTGTTCCTGATTTGTTGATCCTACCTTGCTCGATAAGGACGCAAGTAGTGAGGAATTGTCGCCAAGAAGAAGGTTTTGGTACTCGTTGTTGCAACTAGCGATACTGCTGCCACAATGCTGTACCAGGCCCTAAGCATGAGTGATTCACTCTGCTAGGCGTTGAAGTAATGCGCACCATTAGTACGACGTTATCCTCGATAGTGGAGAACCGAGTAACGGCGGGATTCTTGGCGAAATCCTCTTGTTGGTAAACCAGGACAGTCATCAGCTGCACTAAAACGTGTACATCGAACGCTTTACGAGTAGGAAGCACTTACTTGCTTCACTGCGCACACCGACGCTGTACTCATGCGTGCCGAACATTATCAACAAGTTCTCCATCAAGTCCGTGGTTGTGAGAAAGCGTAACGCTTCGTTGTGACTAAGATCCTTCGAGAAGCATCCAACGTTACGAAATGCTCCGAGGACGCATTCTGCCAGAATGACGTTGCCTTCTTCCCTGATGAGCGTCGCAAATCTCGTGCAAAGGGGCTGAAATTCGGTGCTTTTGCGAGGCTAGAGAGTCCGGCAAACCCGTAGTGATTTGGCAAGATCCTGGCCGAACAAGAAGTCGATGGCTTCGTTGACGTCCAGGATCCGTCTTGCAATCGCATTGATCAACGACGACAGAGTCTAAGGTAGTGCTATGACAGTTGTTACGCGGAAGTCTTCTGACCAACCTGCGAAGCATTATAGACGCGTATATTGGTGTTGGCAATCATGGCATCGATGCACTGCCGCACAATGTTCCGGCATATTTCTTTGTGCTTTGGGAACGTGTCTGAAGGTATCTGTGCGACGCATTCTTCGAGCGTAGACTTGTTGGCACGCAGAAGGAAGAATTCGTCCCAACGGATCTCTTCTTCAGGTTTCTAAAGATGTGTTTCCCGATGAAGTAAGGCACTGATTACCTCTAAGAATAGGCTCTTGTACAGGAATGTGATTTTTGCCTCGTTCTTTTCTTTCATCGTTGCCATACACGCTATGCTGCACGCGTAAGGTAGCTTGCCAACATGCTTAAAACGTCTTTGGTTTGGCAGTTCGCCAGAAGCGCCAAGCGCCCGGTGAATTTAATCCGACATGCGCGCACCATAACGACCAACACATTTACTAGGTAGTAGGTATCTTTGTGAGTGTGGAACACATTGGCCTGCCCACGAAGTGCTCCATGGTCGTGGAGCGGCATGATATGGATGGAGGTAGCGAGTCGGTAGCACAAGGCAGATCAGCGCAAAGTGCGAAAGCCATGCCATGTATGAGCTTAAGGGTGGAAAGCACTAACAGATGCAACAACTTACATGTTGAGCTTAAACTCTACCGCAGTTTGTTTGCGCCACACAATCGTGAGCATGCATATGGTCCGCGGAACATAGGTAGGTACTTCCGTTCGGAACAGTAAGACTAATTGCCATCAGCTTCAATTTTCTTGTGATTTTCCTGTTGTGTCCAGTTGCTACAGGTAGCAGCATCGTAACCGTTCGCAGTCCATGGAGCAGTTAACCATTGACGTAGTTAGGTCAACTCATGAGAGTTGAAAGAAGGTGCCTTCAGCCACCCTGGGAAGACAGTGTGCAATACGAAGTCGGACACCATCTTCACCATCACAATCGTCTCTACGAAGTAAGCGGCGAAGCTGACGGCTACAAAGACGGCTTCTTCGGGGTGATCCACCCTAATGGTCATTGTTTGGATGTGAGCCTCCCGCCAGCCGCCAGATGCGATGCGTTCGCAAGTTATTTGTCGGCTGCTTGCGCGGACTTCCGTTAACCACCGTGATTTGTGTCTTGTCGTCGGCTGTCGTTCAAATCAGCTAAGCGACCGGAAGGCCTTCTCAAAGGACATCTGAAGGGTGTTAATCCTGGGAACTTTTATGGTCGTGTTCGTTTGGTACCGCCGAACCTGCGGTTGTCGTTGATTTGCGTACGTGTACGGTGAGTAGGTATCCGCAAGGCCAATGTCGGTTCTAGCAATAGGACCACTGTGGAGTTCTAGTGAGCCTGTTGTTATGCCGTTTGATCGAGATGCCGTTGGTCTCGGGTTTCATCTGGTCATAGCGCTACCTGATCCACTCGCAAATCGAGTGGTCGACGCCCAACTCTGCGATCCTTTCCTTCCCGTCCGTCCGCCTTCGTCGCCCGCAAGTCAATCGGGAGTTTAGGAACTTTGCCGCGGACACATTTTTGTCACGTCAGGCGCATGAACCCGCAAACCGAAGTCGGCGACGACTTCGCGCACGACTCTCCGTCATCGCGTATGATATTTCCGTACGTAGCAGCCGAATGTGACGTCTGCCGCTACTGGCCGTACCGTTATACCGACAAACGGGATGGGACAAGTAGTTTCCATGCCTTCCTCACTTCATTCTCGAATCAAACAATTAACTGTTTCACTACGGACCTTTAATCAATACCATTTCTGGGGTGCATCTAGACCCCAGTTTGTCAACGATCCAGGTCCTTGGATCAAGAGGCGTGTGTCAAACTTTGTGAATGCTCTTGACAACTGCACCATGGCAACTTGCCTGTAGCTCATGTCTGGTAGCATCAAGATTGAGTGCCTGATATTTCTAACTATTGTCCTAAAGGTTCCTATGTGTTCGTTCACCACTGATGTTCTTCCTCCCTATAAGCAAAGCATACTTGCATTAAGTCGTATCGGCAACGTCCCCATGGGTCTCAACTCCAAAACCGGGATTCAGGGCCTGGCGTGTTTAATTCAGGGGTTTTTCAGGGGCCAGGAGTCAAATGCAAGGGGTAAATCAGGGGGTTTTTTTCTGCTTTGTTTTCCAGGCATTTCAAGATTTACTGACGCTCCAAAAAAGCGCCTTTCAAATGCCTCTTTGAGCTTTCCGCCAGGAAAGCTTCGCCCGAAAAATTCAGCCGTTGCAGGCGGAATTTTTACAAATAAAACGTGATTTCCGAAGGAAATTGCGTTTGAGCCCGCCGCAAGCGAAGCCAACGACATATTCAGTGGAAGAATGGGCTTTCTACACGAAAAATTCAGTACTACTTCAAAAATATGACCCTATATCCCCTGAATTTGCCCGTGAAAATCAGGGGCAAAAAGCCAAATTCAGGGGGTACCCCCTGAATTCGGGGGGGGGGGTTTGAGACCCCTGAACGTCCCTTGTTTATTCTCGCATTGCGTGGAACGGCACTGTTCGAGGCAGTAGAACGGGCGTTCGTGATGACTCCTCCTGTGAAAATCCTACCGCGCGGATTAACTCCGAACACCGCGTGAAGCGTCAGTTTTGGACTATAGACAAAAACCAATTTCTAACCTCGCCGTTTTCACGCAGTTTCGATGCGGCACATGTTTGCTGCGTCTTTTTGTTTGTACGCCTTCGATCCCAATCTTTTAGGGGACAATGACATAACTGATGCCGGTCGACGTGCGGATAGCTACCTCAGCGCTATTTATTATTCTGGCCCTTCACGTCGCCCTTGTCAGCCCTTATTCGCGTAATCCATCGCCCTCAAAATGTGAGTTATTTAGCAACAGTCCAAAGATATTAAAGTCGGACGCCCGTCTACGTATGATCTGTACCGGTCGTGCATGCCTTGTTTAACTTGAACGCGCTCGAGTGACGAAATGTTTATGGGATCGTGAGTTGTTATAAGGAAGCGGAAATGCGATTATTTATGAGAAAGCATATGGTGACCATATGACAATGGCTCCGGTAGTTTCTTGCAGCCGGCTGTCACACTAGACAAAGTACGCTAAGCTGACGCCAAAAATGCTGTTAGTAAGCACACAAAGGAACGTTTAGATGGTCCTCCTCGGTTCAAACAAAACATCCGTCGGAATCAGTATGTCTATCTTGGCGACAATATAAAGTTCAAGTGCGATGCCGTCGGCAGGCCGCCGCCAAAAGTGCATTGGTACCGCGATGGGGCTTACCTCAATTACTCCATGGTCGCGCAGCAGCCGCGCTACAAGGACAACGGGATGGTTTTCGAGATCAAACGTATTGAAGTCGGCGATAAGGTACTGGTGGCGAATGGGCCGAAGAATGTTACTCTTGCTTCCTCAGGGTAACTGGATGTGCCGCGTTTGGAACAATGAAGGATTCGCAACTAGGAACTTCTCACTACACATCATCGGTATGTTTTCTGCAACATCACCTGCGTTCATTTTAATCTCACCGGAGTCTTCTTCCTTACCTACCTAACTCACTACATGAAGTTTCTTAACGTGTGTTGCACCCTTACAGACTTCTGCGACTACTTCTTAAACCCTTTCCTGTCGGCTGACCGTGTGCCGGAAGAGTGTGTCTGCCAGTGGCACCTAACCCACGATCTTGGCCGCGACGATGTGGACTTGGACTCGCATAATGCGACCGAGTGTGAGAAGTACTCGAAAGACATCAAGGAGCGGTTGAAGTGGCCCACAGCGACAATGATACCGTTACCGGAAGATGAGAGCGATCGACACCCCCAACGACTGCCCTTGCTCGTTCCTGACTTGGACGCACCTAACGACGTGAAAGAGAACACTTCTGCCGTGTCGAATAACCACCACCCGGCTGGCAGCTTAGGTCAGTCATGTTGGGTTTAGATCCCGTTGCGCTGTTCGATTACCTCGTGGAGGAAGGAGTTCCAGACGTTTCGCACGTTCTGCCGGAATTGATCTCTTTCGGCGACATGATTTATCTGCGCGAGAAGCTGTCTGACTGGCGCACGGATTTAGACGTCGACGCTAAGCTTCAGCGAGCAAAGATCATTCTCAAAGGTCGACATGAGGTCGACATAGAACTTAGCGAAGAAGAGGAGGACGAGGACAACGATGTCGAAGTGGCGTTCCCGCAGACAACGTACGAGAAGGAGGTTTTCACGGACCAGCAGACGACCTACTACCACCTGCCGCTTGTCGAGACGACGAAGGCTCCTTCGACAAGCCCTCCGACCACAGAGAGCACTACGTCTCCACCAACAATGGAGATGACGACGATTCTGGAAATACCGACGACACTGCAACCGTACACCGTCCGAAGGCGCATCATGCCGACGACGCCTCGATGGCCCGTGCAGTCTACTACGTCACCAATTCGAGGTAATCTTGATTCCGCTTTCAATTGCCCTGTCAGTTGATACAAGGCATTTTTCTTGCTGGAGACAATCTAATTGAGGCAACAGTTGTTTTGCAGTCGCGCCCTACTTCAAACAGACCGACGACCAAGTGAACAGGGACCTCGTGTTGCCGGCGGGACGGACCCTTAAGCTGTCCTGCAAAGCAGGTGGTCAGCCGGAGCCGCAAGTGGTTTGGAGAAGGGAAAACAAAGAAATACACCGAAACACAGAGGTTTGTGTTTGTCTTGACATGTAAATCTTGAGATATTCCGAGATAATTTGAGTACAAAGCTGTTTCAGCGCAAAACGGGATCGCTCTTCAAGATACGAAAGTGGTCACTCGAGGCAGAGGATGCTTCGGAAAGCGATTCCGGCAACTACGTCTGTGAAGTGTTCAATAATGCCGGACAAATCCAACGTCGCTTCCGCGTGGACGTTCGGGATCGCATCCGCTCGAAGCCCCTCATCGTGCCAAACGTTCTTGTGAACCAGACAGTGGACGTGAACTCGACGGTGAAATTCACGTGCCACGTGATCTCCGGTGGGCTGGTACCGCACATCGTCTGGATCAAGTTGCTGCCTACCAGCAACGGGTCGTTCATTCGCTGGGATCCGGTGAAGAAGCACAACCAGTTCAACTTCAGCGACATGTCCTCGCATAATGTACGTCGCATTTGCACTTTCCATAGCGAATGCAGGGCTTTAGCGAACTAAGATACATCACGTAAGCACCAACGAAACCTACGCCTACACTATGGAAATAAGGGATGTGACGATGGACGACCAGGGTCTGTACTCGTGCGTCGCAGGGAACACTCTTGGAATGGTGATATCCGTTGCCTTATACCCTAACTGACAGTGCCTCGTTTCAGAGCATGGCTAATGCGTCGCTGACGGTAAACGAGTTTCGTGCGATGACCCTTCCAACCGAGAATCCGTACTCTGCCTGGAACATATGGCACACGCTGCTCACCATACTCAGCATGCTCTTGCTGCTGACTCTGATCACGCTAGGGATCATGTACGCCTTTCGCTCCAAGACTTTCATCAAGACACGGATACAGAACCTGGACAAAATGGCAGTGCGCAAGCGGGTAGGTCAAGTCGACTGCACAGCTAAAAAATCGCTTGGATTGTTGAGCAATTCATTCGCGTTTCAGGTGGTGATTACGAAGAAGCCGCAGAAGGAAGGCGAATTCTGGTCCGACCTGGCGTCGTCGTATGCCATCACGGTAGAACCAATTGCGGGAGATCAGCACCAGCAGAAGATTAATTCGGATTTGACCATCTTGTCCGAGTACGAAGTACCTACCGACGTTGCTTGGGAAGTCGATAGGACACGGTTAGCTCAGCGTATTTGCCTCGCTATCCTGCTCCTCAAATTGTAGCCTGAAGTTGATTGACGTCCTGGGCGAAGGCGCATTTGGCGAAGTTTGGCGAGGGCTCTTGCGGCCGAAGTACGTGAAGGAAGGAGAAGAAGGTGGCAAAGAAGCAAGTCCATTTTTTACAAGCAGGCGCATTCATCGAGCAGTTTTAGATACCTGTCGCTGTCAAGAAGCTCAAGCGTGCCGCTCAAGAGAAGGAGCTTATTATTCTAGTCAGCGAAATGCAGATCTTCAAGAGCATCGGAGAGCACAAGAACATCCTGAAGCTGATTGGGTGCTGCACCGGCTTGGGCCCACTGCTTGTCGTCCTCGAGCTGTGCCCTCATGGCAACTTGAGGTAGGCTTAACAGACGCTAATTTCTGAAGATACAGACCACTATGCCTGCAGAGACTTCCTTCGGAAGCATCGTCCGCGCGACCACCAGCACCCGAGCACGCAGTGCACGACGGAGGAGAACTCCGGCAACTACATGAACCACCACAAAGTTATCATGTATCAGAACGTCGATGAGCCGGACGGGGCGGTCATCAAGAACCTCACGTTACGCGACTTGGTGCAGTTTGCCACTGAGGTGGCTCGCGGAATGGACTTCCTTGCCAGCAAAAAGATCATTGTACGTAGAATTTCGAGGCACGCTATCTATGTGCCATTTGTTTTAGCACAGAGACTTAGCTGCTCGCAATATCCTTGTCTCCGAAAACTACACCATGAAAATATCGGTGAGCAACTACAGAGAATATTCGGAGGCATAGACCGCGTTTTTAGGACTTTGGCCTTTCACGGAACATCTTCTACCACGACTACTATCGAAAGCGAGGCGCTGGCCGCCTACCCATCAAATGGATGTAAGCAGGTGTAGTCTTGGACTGCCTTGTAAAGGCCAATTGCAGGTCACCCGAGTCGCTCGAAGCCAACGTGTACACAACCGCTACCGATGTGTGGTCATGTATGTCGCAAGAAATTAGGTCATGCTACCTCTAAGTTGCTTTAGTCGGTATCCTGCTGTGGGAGATCATGACGCTTGGAGGCACACCGTACGTTTATTATATTTCTCCCTCCATTATTCCATTACTTGTTCTTATTATTCCATTGCTTATTCTTATGATGGAGGGTATTCCAGGTATCCCTCCATTGCTATGCCGCAGCTGTACAACCTTCTGAAGGAGGGCTACCGCATGGAAGCGCCGCACAATTGCCCAGAGGAAATCTATGGAGTGATGGTCATGTGCTGGCAGGACAAGCCAGAAGCGCGACCGCATTTCCAGACCATCGCTGACTACTTTGACTGGATGCTTGCTGAGGCCGCTAACTACTCCAATGAAGTAAATTTTATCCACATTACCTTGTAAGGCCCAACCGGCTTTAGCAAGAAGAAGAAGAGGAAGACGACTTCGTGCCGGAAGAAGGTTATGCTATCATTCGAGAACCATCGTTCCGTGGTCGCCCGGGCCGAAAGCCCAGGCCTTTGTCCGCACCTGGGCTCATGAGTTTCCAGGTACGATTTAGTTTGCGTCATTTAGAGCTAGGCTGACGTTATAGGCGTATGTCATCGAAGAGAATGCTCGGATCCGAAAAGAAGCTGAAGAGAACGCGGAGACAGAAGACAGGAATAAAAATGAAGAGACGGACGACAGAAGCCCACTGTTAGCTTCTGGCGTACAACCCACGGCTATGCCACGACGGACAGTATCGGGGCTTCGCGGGCAAGCGAACCGTCTCGATGTGACGGCAACAAGCGCGAACGAGAACATTTACTTGAACACACCGTCCTTCAGCGGGGCGCGGAACGACAAGCCAAACTCTGACGGGACATTCGTGGACTCTGCGATAGGTTCACCGCTATGGCCGTCTGCGAGTGCTGAAGTCGAGCCGTTGATACGCAGGCACGCGGATCAGTCTGAAGTGCCTGCAGAACCTTTTGACACACCTCCCAACGATCCGGAGCCTGGTAGAAAGGTAGGTGTTGAAAAGTTACCATTAGCCATGCATGTTCAACTTAAGATTTCCGACAAGTCAGCCAATCGCGTGAACTTCGGCGGTCAGTCGTACCGCAACGAGTACGCTAATGGTGCGGGGCACTGCAGCAGCAATGCGTCTAGCTCGACGGGTACGGTCACAACTGTCAGGTCAACGATACCTCCGTCCAGCAAGAAGCGCACGGAACCACCGGGCAGTAGTGTCGACGAACCTCCATTAATCCACAAATTGAGCACTGGTTCAGCGCATTCGACAACACCTAAAGGTGAATTCAGTTACCGTTCCTTTATCTGCAACTTTTTCAGGAAAGCGACCAGAGCCCAGCACTAGCGGCCTCAATCGGTCCTTCCGAGTGCCGGCCCACGAGTCCACAGCGATGATTCGAAGTCAGTCGGTGGACTCGAAAAACTCCAGTGGGCACGGTGGCTCGAGTGCGATGTCCAGCGCTGAGGGCATCGGAGGACTCGGTGAAGTCTGCCAAATCGAGTACGTACAAATCCAACCGAACACTGCACTTCCATTCCCCGTGACTGGCGCAGATGAGAAGCGCAAAAGGAAACCATAACCTCATGCTATTGTCAACGTCTTCGTACTCACCATAACCCTTTGAATGTTGCATCCGAGTAGTCTGTACATCGCGAATGCACGATAAACTCTATAACATGTTCCGTTAAAATAGTGGTCTTGAGTAGGTGACTTTGGCACCCTCAAGCGGACTTGAATGACCTGCTTAGAAGCGACTCGACAAACCTAGCGCAACTGTTACCTCTGAAAACAAAGTTCCTTTTCCCAGGTAGCACCACATGCGATAAGCGGAGACACATTGTGTGCCTAAAACAACCGTTATCGCACCGGACAGCCAGCGGTGCACTGCGGTTCGATTTGATCTATTTGATTCACCGTTTTTCGGTAAAAATGTACTTAGTTCTACTATATTTCGTCTTAAACTTTGCTGGTTTCTTTGTGTTCTACGCGGTTTGGGAGCTCCTTAGAAAGGTACGGTTAAATTCCCGCGATACATCACCATCCATGGGATTTTTCAGCCTCCGCCATACGACTACACTACGATCCCTGGCTTAAAGTGCGAGGATTTTACCGGTACGCAGGAAGAGATCGTTCATCCTCCAGGACAACTCATCTCCAAGCGTTCTCTATCACAAGGGAACTTGGATGTGATACGAAAGTTTGACAGTTCTGAGGAGTTCTTTGCATGGTTGCATAATACTTTCGGCCCGCTGGCGTCATTCTACTGGTCCTCTCGCTACGTGGTGTCGGTGTCTGACGTTGGACTTCTGAAGGCGTTGAAGAGTTATGCAGCGTCGCGAAGTAGGTTCTTGAGTGTCGTCTTGCTTAGCGCATATCCTGCTCAGCTTGTACTGACAACGTCTTTAACTGTAGTGGGTGTCGATCCGCTTGCAATTGCTTCGATTCTTCTTGGCGATGCAAATGCATGGAACCATCAGAAGGGCTGCCATACTGCACGGGTAAGCATTCACAGTGTTCGCAAGCACAAATCATCAGATTTAGTTGTCAACCGAGCATGAGGAATGGTTGTTTATGAACTACGAGCCAACAGATTTTAAGCCAACCGAGAGCTTTGCAACACAATCTGAAGAAGGCAAAGTAAGGTAAATATTAGCGACATTGCAACTCTGCCTACTAGACCATATGCTTCTTTGCTTGGCAGTAGCAATGCGTAAATGTTGAGTTTAGACAATCCGCACCCGCGAGAACGATGAGCTTAGGCCAGTCGTTGTTGTGTTCACAACGCAAGTGGACTTGAACGCGCATCTCGTGCCAGCTTACGTAAGGCCAACAAGCATTCGCTGTTTTTGATTTTAAAACGGCGCAGACCTTTTCAGATTCCAATTGTAGTCAACCTACAACTGATCTGTAAGAATGCTGCCTCTTCTCTTACTAAGGAAGACTACAAGTGGCTGCTCGATGCCTGAGTGCCATAACGAGACTTTATGGGTCCATGAGACAAACATGATAAGTGAACATTATTAACAACCTTAACTGTAGTTACCCGGTCGTATAAACAGTAGTCAAGTTATACAACAAACAGAGACTAGAGCTGGGAAGCAATAGGCGTGAGGTCGTTGAGCTACCCGTAGCTTTCATCGTTGGCGCATGCTTCGATGGTAAGCGCATGAAGCCCGTCGCTGCTTCTCTGTTCGTGGAAGTGCTCTTTCCTTTCTGCTGATTTCCATTTAGGGCAGCTAGCGAAGGCATGGTCGCACCGCTAGAGCTTGTAGCCGCTGGCGGCCAGCTCTCGGTCCTCCCAGCAGTAGAACACCTTGCTGATGATGCGCGTGAAGGCCCTCCGGAAGTCGCGGTTGAATATGCCGTAAATGATCGGGTTCACAGTTGAGTTGGCGTAGCCGAGCCACGAGACAATCTGGAAGGGTAAACATGAATGTCTTAGTTTCTACGTGGGTGACATCACGCGACGCGGCGATAAGCCGTCCCGGCGGCCACTAAGCGTGACTTACTTGGAACACTTCCTGTGCGAAGAACTCCGGCATCAGGGACCTCCATATATTGATGATGAAGAATGGGAGCCAGCAAGCCATGAACGTGCCCATAATGACTCCGAGTGTTAGTCTAAACACGGCAGCAATCAGCTGAGAATAGCAACTTATTGGTCATTCAGCCAGACACCGAAGGGCGCAGCTATCCTAATTGTGACAAAAACAGCCTCTTCGAAGTACAAATTTGGCTCATTGACTGAACGTGGCAGGAATAGGATCCCTCCTGAGAACTCGTCTTCATTTCGGCAGTTTGCGTAAACTAACCTCGCTTTCTGATCAGAGACCGACTTCCCGCTGGAGATCTTCCGTTGAGCTGCTTGCGGGTCCAGAAGCTAAAACCGTGAGACTTTAGAGCTGTGATGTGCCCAGATAATTAGCTTGCTTTCCCTTTGTTCCGGTAATTGCATTTGAGAACCGTCGGGATCAATTCGGCGAGAGCGTCAAGAGCGCTATTAGGTAGGCACCGAAAAAGGACTAGAATCTCGGACTAATCCCGTTCTCGTCTTGTTAAGGTCGCACGCGTACGTGACGTGATTTTAGACTTCCGGTTACCCTTTGGAATCTGAGTAAATCTGAGCGTTCCCTCCCGGATTCCCAGGGAGCTTTTTACAGCGTTACATTGCCCCATAAATTTGCCCCGTTGTAGCTTCCCCATTGTCCTCTGGAGACCGTGCCGCGAAAGGCGCAAATGTGCCTTGAATAATGCACTTGCAACTTTCTTATGACCAACGTGCCTGAGTGTTGCAATTCCCCTCGACCACCATTAAGGAGTTGCCGTTCGAGTCGAAAGTGCCGTTCGACTTCATGTCCTCGAAGCCGAGTGCCGCGTGGTTCGCCTAAAGCCAGCAACAATGGCCGCGGATCTCTCACAAGGCAATGAAATATTCTCGTTAGGAGCAGCAAGGTACGAATGCCAAAACGTTCCCACACCACTTACCACGACTTGCCGAATGCGTTCGCTTGCAAGCTGCATAATGAGAATCGAAGTGGCCTGTTTCAACTGAGCACGAATGCTTCGGACGTGCATCCTCGCGTACAGATACAGCTTTGTGTACAACAACACCATGATCGTGGCGGGCAGGAAGAAGCTCAGCGTTGAGCTTACAATTGCGTAAATGGGCCGAAGTGACAGATGACAAGTCATGCGACTAAAATAGCCCAATCGGATTGTCATAGGAAATTGAATCATGAACCACTACAAATGCCGCAAGCGAAGGATCAAAGATGCGTACCTCGCTGTGTCGTTTTGAAAGACGACAATCATTTGGGTCGGTGTTTGGCTCGCAACGCCAAAGACCATCTCAGCGGACCCGATGAAGGTAGACAGAAGCCATACGAGAAGAATGGTGGCACAGATCACCCGCTTGCTGTTGTACCTGAAGTGGCACCGTATACCTAGTCCTCGAGACCAAGAATCACTCCTATGACGCCGTATGACACAAAATGTCGTTTCGAGCGAAGTACCCTACTAAAACATACCGAGCGTATGTCATTGGCCGACTGATGTGCCAGTACCGGTCGAAGGCGATAGCGCAGAGGTTCAGAATGGACGCTGTACAACAGATGATGTCGAAGCAGATCCAGAACTGACAGTACGCAGGTCCGAAAGGCCAGTAGCCGAGCAGGTCATTCGCGGCAGCGAACACCATCACCTGAAAGGGTACAGCTAAGCGTGTACGATGCATGGGTGAGCGTACGAGGACATGTCCGATAATTTATAAAAATCGAATGCTAGTGTCACTTCTTATCGCAAATCTCAGTCTTGTGGTAATTAGGACCGTGTCTCGAGGGGGTTGTTTCTTAGAAATTCGCTTCGTTCTGCTTAATCGTCACGGAGAGTACTTCCTTAATTTGATTTCTTACGCATCAGATAACGGAACTGAAAACTCTAACCACGGTCAACCCAAAATTGCTTAACGCTCCTTTTTCCGTTACCTCCAGTAAGTGCGAATCTAGGATTTTCCTAAAACGTGAATGTCCTTTTATATTGCTCGATGGCGTCACGCGTGGTTTGCATAAGTCCCACCAATAGAGCTTCTTGCCCTTTTACGCGGTCTAAGCACATCGCAGTGCGGCGTTCGCATAATTGTGTCTAGCCTCTTGAACCGGCACGACATTAGCGCAAAATTGCTTCTTAATCTCCCGAAGGCCTCGATAACCTTTTGTGCCATCTAATTGTGTTGTCTTGTCGGGCAACTTACCAGAATGGAGACCAGAAGGTCGGAGACGGCGAGCGACACCAGAAAGAGATTCTCCGGCTGCCGACGAAGTTTACGATCCAGGAAACACGCGGCGCAGACGAGGATGTTCCCACTCAACGCGAAGAGGATTAGGGTCGTAAAGAGGAATAGCAGGAGCAGCTCGACAATACCCGGCATCATTTTGACGGTGTGGCGGTGGAGCGGTAGCGCTTGCCTACGCCATCAGCCGACGGATATCAACAACTGAGGCGGCGGTCAATGGCACGTCGCGCAGCAGAACTGAGGTCCGTAGTCGTCGTCGCTCGCGAATGTACGCCACCTCAGCGGGCATGCAGCTACTGAAAATTGTCTCTAATTACTGCGCATTAAACGTAAATAAAACCCGCGATACGACGACGCACACGGCGGCCCATATCCGACTAGCGCAATTACGCATCCACGGAACTTAGGCCGCCCGACATGCGGTGCTCTAGCACATTCAGTAGAGACGCCAATTACTCCAGAAGTACAAAATTTGCACAGGTACGTGAGAAAACCGAGATATAGTTTGAGTGTAAGCTCGGCATGGAATGGGAGGTTAGGTGAGATTCGTACGCGAGGGGGTGTTGAACGGCTAGTTGAAATATGCGCAGCTGTTTACTGAAAACAGCTTGATAGTGATTCTTGCCCGAAGTGGTAAGAGTCCCTAGGCAAACAGATACCCTTTGGACTTGACCAACGAACAACGACGCAAGGCGCAGTCATTAACATGAGACGAAGCTAATCCTAATGGCCTTACGAGTGTGTGGCCGTAGGCACCATACGGCAATGCGCGTGTAAATCGCGGAAGGCACTCATCAAACGCCGAGTCATATTTCACGCCGACGCTTTTGCTCGACCGGCAAAAGGATCGGCCTGGCCACACGCCCCTGAATGATTGCGCAGGAATTAATGCATGGCTGTTTTCGGCATGCGAGCATGTTTTGTTTCTGCTTTGGCACGGTAATCAGAGCGCGACGGCGGCGTAGGCAATTAGAGGCGCAGGAAATAATAGCATGCAAACAAGAAAGTGACATGGCAAATGGCTCTCAAGACACGCTTAATCCGGCAGCAATGCCACATGCGCTGGAATCCACGAGGAAATGCCGAGCACATGTCAGACAGTGTCCGGCACGACCCATATGAAGTGTTTTTCCTGTTGATGCGGAATCTCTTCAGCGACGTGTGTCCGCCGCCGCCATTCAGACGCCACTCAGTTAGCGGCTGGGCGGAAAGCAAGCAGTTCCTCACCCGTCATTCTTTAATTTTCCTAGCAAGAGAAAAGTGCCCTGGCCATTGATGGGGGACGCGCGGTGAATGGGCAAGCCGGGTCGTCGTTGGCGAAGGCACGGAGCGCTGAAATGACGGTGAGTGAGCTTGAACAAGTCACTGCTGCAGCTCGTTCTCCGTACTCCTCCTGGAGCCGATGCACTCCGCGCTATAAAACTCAATTACGGTCAAGAAGTGTCGTCTTCGAAACGGCCACTTCCTCGCATGCGTCTTGAGGCGGTTGTAGAAAAAGGTCCACCCGCCATCAGATTAGAGTGATGCGAAATGGGGGTCAGTGGTGGGTGATATCACGAACTCGGATGCAGACAGACGGACAGTGAGATGTTGTCTAGGCACACGTTCTGATTGCTAGTAGTGGGCTACTTCCGGATGTCGTCAAGTAAGTCAGCCTCAAGATGCGTCGGACGAGTCCAAAGACGGATACGGTTATAGCTCCATCCGAAAGCTAGAATTAGGTGAAGGGACAACCTAGTTATGGCCGGAAGTTATAGGGACTGTGGTCGGTGGTAGATTCCACACAATGTTCTCGAGACCGATTGCGCATTCGCCCGAAACCAAAGCTCAAGGCTCGGAATCACTCAAATAAACTGCGGCGTGAGAGCTTAAAGTTTCATAATTACCAAGAACCTATGGCCTCTTCCGGCCGGCCGCCGGAATGCCGCATATGCGCCCGAAAAGGAAAGTCATTGTCGGGCCACTATGGTGGGAGCTGCGCGCGCTTTGTGGATTTTCTGGCCTCATTCGCTTTTGTTCCGAGCAACGAAAAAACGGTCACTAGGGAGTTGGGTCGGTTTCCTTTCGTCTAAAGAGTAAACGATGAGAAGGCGGAGGGAGGACCCTCTGGGCCCGCGAAAGGAGAACGAAGAACGCATATTTATCAAGTGTGCATTAAGGGCCCGGATGGCACGCGGATCACGCAACGACGGGGACGTTCGAGGAAGACAACCACGGCACAAGCGTCTAATCACGCAGGTCAGGCGTACGTGGAAAACGTGAAATGCGGCTAAATACGTTCCCGACGCAAGACTGTATGAATAAACAAGACGTTAAGCAGACCGACTCAGGAGTGCGCGCATGCTAGACGACCGCTAGCCACAAATCAGTCATCCGAATGAATGCCTTGACGAAGGAAGGAATTGCCGCCCGTAGGCACCGTGGAAGCCGAAGTCGAAAGAAACACATCCCGGGAGTAGCAGCTTCCGGAGAACGTGAACGAAATCAGTGGCGTAAAGCAGCGAGCACTGGCGCGGAAATAATTGCGCGACACGCGGGCGCCTACTCAGGTGGCATTGGCACCGCCGTGCGTCGACGCGAAAATCCCGGTCGTATGCGTGAGTGCAAATGAAGGCGCCAGCCGGGTCACTGTCCGTCGCTATTCTGGAAGTTTTCGGCGGCAAAACCTGCACGATGCCCGCGGGTCTTCAAGGTATATGGACTATGATTCCGCAACCACACACGTGTTTACGTGGGCGTCGGGTCTAGACGGACAAACAAATCGGCAGAACGGTAACAGCTTCATACTTGCAACGCTTGGTGGGGTTTCAAGGCATGGATTAAAGAGCTTCCGTTGTTGGCCGAAGGTTAAGCACGACGGTTAAGGCCTTTGAATGTGATACTCGAGTCACTTTAGCCTATGAACTAAGAAAACCAGCAATTGTCCCTACGGCAGAGATCGGAGTGGAAAGTTCAAAACTCGCGTCGAAATGCGATATCAGCGTGCCCGAGGCCAAAGGTGCCATTTTCGGCGCTGCGTGGAATAAATAATTAACGAAAATGTGCAGGCATAGGGTCGGAAACGCGTCGCCTCAAGCTCGGTTTCTAAGCCGGTCGTCCTGAAAACAACAAACGCCAAGCTGGTGGGTGGGTGGACCTCCAGGAGACAGCACGAAGCGGCATGCTAATCCGCGTGCTGGCGACGGCTGGACATGAATAGCCTTCTAAGTGGAGGTCGATGTTTGTGGGTTTCCGTCAACGGAACGGCATCCCAAAGGAAAATTTGACTCGACCGAGGTGTCTGAAAGGAAGGTACACGGAATGAAATTTTTCTTAATGAAGATGTAAATTCCCGCTAAGGAATTTGCATCCGAGGAAGCTGAAAAGAGCAACGCTCGCATTCATTGAGGGCATGTGAAGGAGAAACGTGTTTGTGAAAGTTGACTCCATTGACGTGGTACTGCATGCGTTCTGCCCCGTTGTGAACAAACTCGAAAGAACTAGGCGGGCTGACTCGAACTTCACGGCTACTATGGAATTCTAGGGCCACGGGAGCTCCCGCTGGGTCGTTAAAAAGGCAACATAAGGACATAATGGGGACGTCTCGTGACCACGAATACATGGTGAACTTGAAGTTTGGCAAAAGGCAATATAGTCAATTCAAAAGTGCCATGCATGTGCCTAGTTACGTCCTACTATGTACTGGGCCTTTGGACTCGAACTAAAGTTTAGTTTCACACGAAAGTTATCCTTGGAACGCGACTACAATCCTCTTGGATGCAGGGAGAACAACGTGGGATAGGTAACCAAACGCTTCCGGTAGGGGCTAAAAATGCCAGCATGCTCAAATTGCCACTTGAGTTGCAGCTTCCCGGTATCGAATAACACCGCAAAGGCGCATGCAAAGACAAAGTCTCTGCAAGCGGGCCGGGACAGCCGCTGTAGGACAAAGAACAAATTGCCTCTGCCGCTAACTGCTCGGTCGCATGGGCGGTTATAGCCCACCGTGAAGAGTCTCTTAATCCTCTAATGACCGCTTGAAGAAACAGTTTGCGTGTGCAACTTCGATCACACGCCTCTGTCGGTACTTCCTGTGACGACAGTCTCTGCCATGCATCGTCTGGAAGGAAACGGAAGCGGAGTACGGCGTGGCGGTGGATCAGCCTTTGTTAACTTTAAGCTAACTGCGCAATGGTTGGCTTCGGGGAATTCCTCGCACGCCCACCCAGAATCTGGATTGCCCTTATATAATCCCACGGAAAGTGCAGTCATTATGTCGCTTAGTCAAGACCCCCACGGACAATGCCGGGTGGCATTACAAAGCATTTTATTCCGCCCATAGGCAGTTGAAGTAAGTAGGAGGAATAATGTTCGAAGGTGAGGCTGTCTCTAAAGCTTAATATGATTACTGGAGGCGAGTCGTATTCATACCGGAATAACATCAGTAAGTTTTATTCCGGCCATAGTCACATTAAAATTATCCGGAATATGTGGTGTCAGCAAGTCAAGGTATCCCTATTTACCGCATCTTAAGATCATCTTAAGACCCGGTTGGCGTGCCACATACGCCAACCGGGTGTGCTCTAACAAGCGTCATACTTTCCATTCATTCAAATGGCACAGAAATGCCGCTCTTAGCGAAACTTCCTCTTTCTACCTTTCCTATAACAAATGCGTGACATCCCGAGTAGTCGGAAGCGATAAATCTTCTGGCGGAGGAAGTGACCGGTAAGAAAGCACATGACGTAGCCGGTTCGTTCTCGCATGCCTTATTTAAACTTCAAAAACAAAAGTTTTACACATTATTGCAAGTGTTGACGGCTACATCGATGGGCTAGAAGCGCGATGAGCTTCCGGAAGCACCGTCGGTTTGTCATGACTCAAGAGCTAGCTCACTGCGGGGCACGCATTAGGGGCGTAAAGCTTGGGTAAAATACGAGGATGCTCGGGGAACACACATATTAAGGTCGACAAGGTCAAAGACTAAGGTGGGGTGAAGGACGTAGACGTGTTAAATCTATTCCACAATGTGACCGTGGAAACACAGAGGCGCTGTGTATTTTTACGGGATAATAAGCAGTTGGCTATGCTACTTGCCCTGCTCGTACCGGCTACTTGTGTGTTTTTTCTCTTTTATCACGTTTAAGATTCTCATACTTTCTCTTGCACCGAGGCTTAATAACCCAGGCATAGCGTGATACCGTTCACTGTGCACGACTTTTACCAACAATTGTGGCAGGTTCATGCTGGATAGATATAGTTTCGGCTGACAGCTCATTTAGCTGAATTAAGATTTAGTAGTACGCCCGTTCCACGACATGCTTCCCCTTACTATTTGCGCCGCATACGCGCCATGCTATTATCCGTCTTATCGTCTTCTTGATCAACGTGCATGCCACGCTCAGCTCAGTGCGCCATTGTTGCCGCCCGCCTGGCGTCTTGCGTGAATTCTTCTTTCAGTCACATACGTGCACTCCTGTCGTCGGGCGCTCGTCCGTAATGGCTCGCAGCAAGAAGCTAAGTCCTACGAAAGCGGACAGTCGCAGTTCGAGCCGCACGGTAAGATTCATAAGTGGGAACGTTGTGAAGCAGTCATGAATGATATACGTTTCCGTGTCGTACAATCCATTTCAGATCCAAAAGTCACTGTTTGATTACTTCGCAGTGCGACGTCGTCGCGAGAGTTTCGTCAACGGGATCAAGTCGTTCTGTCGTTCATTCAGCTTCAGCAAACCGTTTGAAAAAGAGGAAGCAGGTAGTGTGCCTAGGCCTAGCTATACCTAAGCAGGAACCGTTTTAGGCGCTCGTGATTCGCAATTGCACGCTTCTTTCGCCTTGCTACCGCCAAGGGTGCTTGCTAGACTGGCGGCTTTTACGTCAAGTATGTTTTTCAGAAGAACCGTCATTAAAAGACACAGTTTTTAGTCAGAGATCTCGTCAACCTCGCGACCGTTTCAAAGGAAGGCAACCAGACAATTCGCGCGATGATTGCTTCCGACGAAGGAGCTGCCAGCCTGAATTGTCTCTACAACCAGCACATTGCTCTAAACGGCAGCAAGGCGACTTTCTTCACTTGTCTCGGTAGTGCGTCGCAATGAAGCAAACTATTTAAGCATTCTTCTAGGCGGTCTTGTGCGACGGTGCACGACGAATGAGGCGGCTCACGTTCGATGCGTCCTTGCGCTTGGCTTGTACAGGAAGGTAGTGGTTCATAATCACTAATCTTCTTCTGACTGAGCTCAAGGGTTGTTTCAGCTTGCCGACCTCTTTGACGACAACGACGGGACTGTCCGCTTCCTGAGGCTGGTTCGTAGCGCAACGAACATTAGTGGCTTTAACACTGTGTTTAGCTACTAAACGACTGCAATGACCGAGAGAAGTACGCGTTCCTGGAGGGATTCGTGCAGATTCGGCTGGTGCAGGAAGTCCAAACGGCCACGCGCGGCATCCTCTCCGGGAATCGGGATCTCCAGCAAGAGCTGCAGTTGCGCAACAAAATCCATGCCGTCTTCCTGGCTGAGGGCGAATCATTTGTCAGCAGGACGTTCGGTATCTCGGCTGCACTGCGCCTGCTTTGCCCCAAGGATTCCACCCATTTGGTCGTCGCGATCCTTTTCGCACCACTGAGCTTCAACGGTAAGTCGAACATGACACGATTATCCGTTCGCTAATGCATGCTTCAGGATCGTCCATACTGCTCCCAAGAGGTGAAGATGAGCCTGTGCTATGCCTTCAAGACATCCGTCGCTACTACGGTGACATGCCTGGTGCCGTCTGCGCGTTGTTCGACAGCGCTAAGCTCGACGTCGACGCACTTCGATGGGCTACGCGTGAAATCTTTTTGCTCCTCGAGGATATTACGAGTATAAATGCGGTTCACCGTTTTCAAAGCCACACATACCTTTGTTTAGCCTATCCGCAGCCCTGGGACCTCGGCAACTTCACAGGCTTTCTTCTAACCGACATGCGACTTTGCCTTCTTTCCATTGGATTTCGTGCTACGAAGGGGCTCCCCGATGACGCTGGCTACACCCTCTACTACGCCGCCAAGGTACCTTTGCGCCGTTAACGAAACCTACGACCTTTTATTCCCCTTTAGATGAGCGTATTATTTGGCCAGACTGCTCGAGAGAACTTGCGGAAGGCCATCAAGATACTGATCAGGCAGCTGTCCGAGCCTTCTTTCAAGAAGCTGCACGAGAAAACCGTGCTTCGCTGCGCACAGAACACGCACGGCGCCTGGCGCAAACCCGGTTGGTATCTCTGCTACTTTCAAAGCCTCCCACGGCACACTTTAGGCAAAGCGGCAATTGTGAACGAACTGGAGGTCACCGCAGAAGTTTCGACCATTTTTGCAAACGCCGCCTGCTAAGATTCCAGCCACCCTCGATACTTTTATCTACTCTGTTTGTCTGTGTAGTTAGGTAGATTGTTCTCCGTGTACTGCATTGCTTCCCATACCTCCTTCATTTATCCGCTGATACTGTGTCATCTTAGCTTTATTGCTTGCTACACTTGAACGTCGGGTAATAGTAATAATTTGTCCCTTGTATGTGCCCTTAAATTTATTCGGCCTCTACGTCAGGTGAACTTTGATTGCCACGAATATACGTTGAATAAACTGGTGCCAAAGAAAAGCATCGGTTGTTGTTTCATTAACATCTCGCTTGGCAGAATTTAGTCCCCGGCTTATTGTTGGAAGCTCGCAGACTGTAGACTTCCACGCAAACACTACGCTCACAGGCAGAACAGCAGGTCAATTGTAAGCTTAAGTTGCACATTTCGCCTTTTTAATGCTTACAACTTTAAGGAAAATACCAGGTAAATGGAGAAAATAACAAATACGTAGATGGCTCGTGAGCAAAGCGTTAGGACGAACAAGCGTTGGGTACGAATAATGTAATGCAAGAATTTGTAGCAAGAGAGTGCTAAAGCTCTGAAGAGCGACGCCTGTGTTCCTTGAGAATGCTAGCCATAGTGTCTCTGCCGAGGGAATCCAGTACCGCATCGTCGGCCAGCTCGAGGAGGTCGCTGTGCGAAGCACTTTCGAGAAGTTGTTGCTAAAATTTGGGTTGACGTCGTTTCCAGGTGCATGGCTAAGACTAAGATTTAGAAGGGTGGCATGTTGACGAAGAGGGGATATCAAGAGCGTCATTTTTCTCCGACTCTGCGCTAGGGGATCGTTAGCTCATACGCCGTGGATGACAGGAAGTATACGCGCATGTCTCGTTTTCCCACATATGCGGCTGATCGGTTAGGGTTTAGCAAACATTCAGTCGACCAAGGCGACCATTTGCCATCTATGAATGAATAGATGTCTATTATGCTACCTTGAGGTCACTCAGGCGGCACTTGTCGAGGATTGGAATGGCGTCCGTGAACTCCATCTCTCGGAATATGAAATGCTCGCACTTCTCAAGGATGAACCTGGCTCCAAAGCGGTCCGCCAGCGGCATCACGGAAGCAATGTTGCCAGCTAAAATGGAGTACTCACAAGGGAGCGCAGGTGACTCTGAAAGGCGTTTAACAACACACTACGCACCGTCGATTGCCTCGTATGGTGGGTACAGCACTCTGAGGAACTGCGTGAAGTCGTCGAATCCCACGTTCTCCAGAACGATTTGGTCCTTGTTGCGAGCGGCGAGGTCACCGAAGAACAGATCGTCAAAGTACTTGCAGCTCACAGCCAGCACCTGGAATGACTACATGAAGTGAGCGAGAACCAGCTCGGTTAGCATACTCTACTTGCGTACCTAGCTTCAGCGCAACGGGTCGTATGGATTGTGAGGTGGCCACCCTATTTTCTGCCTAAGGGTGCCAATAGGTTAAGCGAAACCCTTTGTTATAGACCAACTTTTGAGGTTATTTTGACCATGTTTTAACCGTTTTAGGGCCCACCATGCCTACCCGTCCTGCGGAGCTAAGCACTTCGTGGAGAGCAATCGCTTTCACGCATCTCGCTGGAATGTGGCATATGAAATGCTCAATGAGATGCAAGCCGCCTTGGTAGCTTGGAACCAACACTGCCCAGGAAATCGGTCGCTGGCCACTGGTTTCGTCGAATGAAATGTTCACATTTCTTTTCGGCGTTTTCGTAGACACCAGCGCGATGTACATTGAACGGAAAACCTACGCCTTTGTTGACGTACAGATGTCGATCCCCGATGAGGACCTTGACATCTGTGCAACGACGCTTTGCGCCATGAAGGCCTTCTAGCGCCTCGCACTGAGGTGGCAAGGAAGCCGTGATGCTGCACCTGATGGTGATCTTGCCGTCGTTCACGTAGCCGTTGGTGGCCTTGAGAAGGTCCTAAGAAAAGAAAAATAAGGTCACAGTAGATACGAACTAGGATTAGTTCGGGGCAGGATACGAGAGACGTTTGCAATTTTCAAGCCACTTATTAAGAATCACAAGCGAAAATGGAGGGCATTTCCCATACATTGCAGACATTCCGAAGAAGGTATCAGTGATCCACTGCCCAGTCAAGCAACTGCCTTGCAAACCTACCTGAATGGTAAGGGAATCGACCGGGCCCCACTGCGTGTCTTCGTGGGTAAACACGTCGCAGAACTTAATGGTCTTGTCGTCCGGAAGCGAGCTGCGAACCCGAAGAACGCAGGTAGCCTTGCACTTCCACGTTTCAGCTTGGTTCTGAGAGCTGACGACGTAAACGCCGAGCCAGGGGATGCCGTCGGCGGTCTCTCGATACGCTTCCAGCTTCCATTGGAGACCGCAGAGAGTGATCGGATGGCTCTGTCGACGATTTCGTAGGTGCGGTTCAGTCTTGAAGTACTCCTTGGCATCGTCGATTGTGAGAGTGAGAAAGCCGCGCTGACGGGTCTGGTCGGCCATCGAGTAGTAAAATGTAAAAGTTACCGTAATAAATAATTTCTTTATTCAAACAAAAGTTTCAAAATAAAAATTTACAACAAGCCTTTGAAGTAAAAACTATTTTCCTGGAGAGAAAAAAGGGGACTAATGGGGTGTAGGGCACGTCAAACGACAAGTAAACACACAATCAAAAAGAGTCAGGTCAAAGATCGTTCCCAGATCAGAATGACTCAGTCGGTGAAGGCTTCTCGGAAGAAGCAAGTAAACAGCACATTTCCGTATTCCGCGAGCCTGTTTGCCTGCATAAATTGACTATTTCAAAACAGAACAACGTCTCACATTGAACAATATCTCTTGTAAATTCGATGTTGCCTTGCAAAAATGCAATGTGAGACAGTCCTACTACCGCGGGCAACTATGTGTACGGGTCCCAAACACAGGACTCGGACCCGCTCAATGGGTCGGACCCAGGCTTAAATGGGTCGAACCCATGCTCGTAGGTCCGCATGATCGCATAAGAAGGATCCTTTACGAAGTGGTGTGCCACTTCCATCATGGTTTACGGAGAGAACAAGGCTTAAGCCCTTGTGAAATCATGGGGATGGAAAAGCGCTCTTTACAAGTGATTGTTAGAAAGAAGCGTGTCGATTTTTTTGCTGTCCATCGCTAACCCAAGCGCCCACGGATGTCCGGGACAAACAGGGCTTCTTCACATTTTCTTCTTTAAAGTTCTTAGTCAAACTGGCTAACGAGGGGAATTGCACGTGGGTTGGGTCATGCGGTCCGATGCGCCTGCATCTGCCTCGCAAGCTTTTGCGATGCATGCACCGATAGCGCATGTTCCTGCGTCGCAGTTCTTATGCCCGCGGCACAGTCAAATTAGTTCGCACGGAGATACTATTGGGTTACATCCTGCTGTCACATGCTCCTGACTTGCATGATACTGCCTCGCTTGCTTCTGTGGCGAATGGTCATTCGACGCTTGCTCTTGAGTCGTATGTGACGTTAAACTTACAGTAGAACGCATGTACCGCGATATATGCGGCATGCCATACAGTGATAATGCATGTGCGAGCATGCCATGCGCACCAGGCGGCACGTACAACGTGGGCATGCATGCAGGAGACCGCGGCGACTGTCGCAGTTTCCCTTGGTGCCCGGATGAAGGACGGAGGGTTAAGCTTCTACGCGAGACATCAAAAATTTACATGATTTATTACCATCGGTTTAAGTTATGCTAACGTTTGAACTCGTTAGTGACGTAAGTAAGCTACAGCAAAAGTGGGGAGAAGACATGGATCCAGCGAGTCTTCCTCTCATGGAATAAGCACGGCCGACGAGACTTGCACGCTGTAGTCGGCGTTGATAAAAGTGAAACCCTCGAATTCGCTTTGGTCGAGACTAAAGCATGTAGGTTATTGCGGTGTGTCGGTGAATCCAAGACTTACTTCATCAAAAACAGCCTGTCTACGGGCGTCAGTTTCGGCGCCTCCCCGGTGAACTCGGAATCGAAGTTTGAGACGTCATCCGGTCCCTTCTGCAACGCACCGAAGTATAGAAATTTGGCACAAGTGAGTGAGAGAGAAGAAAGCGGTACGGCTATGTACAAACAGGTAAGAACAGAGGTCAAATCACTAGAATTACTCGACGCCAATCACAGTTAGAAACACATCAACCAGCAATTCGAAAGTGAATGATAGTACGACAGAGGCAAGGAGAACAATCTCAGGAGATTATGCACCACTCATAGAAGTGTAAGTGAACACGCCGACGACTAGTTTTCGAACTTGAGTTGCGGATAAAGTGAGTTGGCGGGCTGTGGCGCTTGAACAGCAAGAACGGCCTGCTCCAGCGAGGAAGGCGCCACGTCGAGGTCGTAGTCGTGGTTGAAGAAAGTGAATTCGCCAAATTCGTCTTTGATGTTTTCGATGACGTCCCAGTCGGGTTCGGTCATCTGCAGCGGCATCTTCAGGAACTGCAGGTCGAAGTTTTCGGTGCTGTAGTTGTCCTTCTAAAAGCCACCACAACAGTGACACTAACACCAACAACACTAAAGTACTACTAGGTTCACAACACTCCAAAAGTTAATCGCGCACAAATAATGAGAAGAGCTTACAATCTTTGGCTTGAACGGCGGTTGCACCTGACGTGTTTCGATTTTCAACCAGTCGATCCGCCGGAAGAATGGATGCTCCTGAACGGCAGTCTTGTTCAGAGTCTTTGCAGACTGAACTACCTTGACGTCACGTTCACCCGAAGATCCAACACCTAGCCGCTTCGAAGGGGTTTTCTGCAGGAGCCCTTTGCAAATGAGCACCGATTCCTTCGACATCGACTTCGGATAGGAAACGTTATGCTCGGTAATCGCAGTGAACAGCTCATCTTCGTCCTCGCCGTCGAATGGAGGCTGGCCTAAACGTAGCGGGTCATCCACGCGTACGAACTACTACGGGTTTTGTCAACTGGAAGAAGTGTGACACGTACCTGCCAACATTTCGAACAACAACACTCCGTACGCCCACCAGTCAACCGACTTCCCGTATGGTTGGTACAGGATGATCTAAACGTTCAAATTATTCGTCAAATCCAACTGCACTCTTCCCGTAAATTACTTAACGCCTAACCCTACCTCGGGTGCGATGTAGTCGGGAGTGCCGCAGAATGTTTTCGTCGTAGCGTCGCCAGTGATGCCTTCTTTGCACATACCAAAGTCCTACGATGACGCAGCTACAGCATCGTTGCGACTGGGCTTCTGCTTACCGTGATTTTTATGTGACCATCACGCTCCAGCATAACGTTGTCCAGTTTGAGATCACGGTAGATTATGCCCTTGGAATGAAGGAAGAACAGGCCGACGGCAATTTCCGCGGCATAGAACCTAAACCAGCGAGTACGTCGAACTGAAGGACTGCTACGTTGCTAAGAGTGTTCCACCCGTATCAAGCACTTACACTGCGACCGGCTCTTTGAACTTCCCGACCTGCTGAATCTGATACATGAGATCACCGCCGTTGACGAACTCCATCACAAAATATAAGCGATCCTAAACGATCCTAGGATGACGTCTCCTGCGGCTCGCTATGCGCAAACCATAGTTTGGAAGCAGGAATGTAGCGCGACGAGGAATGGTGGCTTGTCCGGCAATGCCAGTACCCGCTTTTCGGTCATCGTGCATTCGACGTCGTCGTCTTGAATGATCACGTCCTTCTTAAGGATTTTTATGGCGAACAGGTCCCTCGACGTCTTGTGTTCGCCCAGTAGCACCTGAAGCAAGACAATGTCTAGTGTTCCAAGATTTTGTGACACACCTTTCCGAAGGACCCTTTTCCAAGCACCGTGAGGAAGTTGAAGTCGGACGCTTTGACGACGTCCTTTTGCAAGGCCAGGTTGTTCGAGGACCGCTGCTTTGGCTTTGGCTTTTCGCGCACAGAATGTACGTCTTCCATCTTCTTGCGAAGACGCTCCACCTCGTCCTCGTCCTCCGGTGGTATGGGAATGTTGTAGTACTCGCCTTCTTCGTCGTTGAGAAGCTTGAACCACCCGTCGACGCCCTCCTTGATCAGCTCGCTAATGCCGAACGACAGCGAGCCCATGAAGTCGTTGCGTGAGGTGCGGTCCCAGTCCCAGACCTCGACGGAGAGCCGCCGGTCTTTATCCGAGGGTTCAAGGTTACTAAACAAAGACGTTCCATTCAGCTAAATATTTTAATGCTTACTAAGTGAATTTCTCGTCCCAAACGGGATTCAGTGTGGCGCGAAGCGTCTTTGACTTCTGTTTGTTCTTTCCGTGCCCGTCATCCGGGATCAGTTTGAGCTTGACGTAGGGGTCGGACAGTCCGTTGGGGTCCATCGGAATGAGATTCCTCGCCTCCTTCACATGGATGTGCATGGCGCCGTTCACTACGTGGATCTTCAGGTAGATGCGGCCGCGCTTCTCCGTGTGGTCGGTTCCGCACTGCAAAATCGTAACTCTAGCGGCTCAGTTGGAAATTCTCTAGCTACGAACGGTTTCTTCCTTATCGACCACTTACCATGTTCGGCACGTACTTCACGCATCGATGATGGGCGTTCGTGTCGCAGTACTGACATTTCATGCCCTGAAAACATGCGCTTACAAGAGAATACATTCCTTGCAAGCAAGCGAACCTGGTGGATGAGGCCGTACAGCATGGACCCGCAGTGATCGCAGAATGTGGGCGAAGAGTAGGTCTGCACTTTCCATTTGTGTTGTTGTCTTGGGTCCTATATTGGCATCTATGAGGCCCATATGTCACCACACTTAAACTTACATCCGAGTCGACGCCTTTGTCAGCACCGGGACAAGCAAAATTCACGAACTCATGGCACCGTTTGTGTACGACCAGCGTACAAACTGAAACCGACGCCGTTAGTATTTCAGGACGCTGGGCTAGTAGCGGTCATAACATACTTTGGCATTGGAATCCTTGTTTGTTGAGGCCCCAGATGAAGTCCTTGCAATGCGAGCAGAACGTCGGCTGCTTGAAGAACCGCGCAATGAACTTGTGAGCCCTAAAAAGTCGTCCAACGTAGCATTGCTTTAAGACCCGAGCGCTTACTTGACTTCATGTACGTTCTTCTGTCGAAGAGCTCCACGGCGGACGAAGGCCTTTCCTTCGATTCGCTGAGCTGAAACGGTGGCTTAGAGCTATGTAGTCCTAAACTGAACCCTGCTCTTCCTTGGTACCCCTTTGCTAACTACCCGTCTACGAAGTTCTCAACTAACCTAGTCGTGACATGTCGCTCTCTACAAATCCATTCGGGGTCTACGTCCCAAGAATAGTCTGGAATCAAGGAAGATACCGCTTCAGGAATGCCGGTAAGTTTATGCGAAACGGAACTGCGTCGAAATAAACTGACTATCGGGCCAATAGGTCTGACGCAGATGAGCCAGTTAAAGGAATTCATGGTCGAAAACCTTTTTCCCTTGATTGATGAAGACACGGCAGAGACAGGTAAGAGGGAGGGCCCGCGTGGACATGGAACAATTAGACCAAGGAATAAACAACACGCGGTGCGCAAACTGGAACCGGCTCTTGCGTATCGGTATCAAAAATGACGCCGCGTGCGCGAGGGTGGAAGCGGAGGTTCGTGTAAGAAGAGTCTAGCAAGTTCAGATGCACGTAAAACGAAAAGCGGATTAGGAAGCAAGGATCGCAGCGTTGCCGGAGCTTGCTTTGGTGAATGAACTTACACAGACGTTTGCTTTTCGCAAACAGGAGCTTGAGCGGCGAAGGAAACAGTTTAAAGCATTTGAAGCGCTTCTGCTTTCCCGGAAATCGCTTGCTGTCCATCCGCTTCCCGAATGTCGAGTTCACGTATGCATCAGGACGGTCCGGCTTCGTCTGTTCTTGTTCGCTGGCTCGAACCGAGTTGCGCACCGGGGATATCTTGATCGGGCCATCGGGTCGACGAAGGCTTTGGAAGTTTGGACGAGTGTGCCGTCCGCATGCATGCTCCGAGTTGAGTCGCCTCAGAGCGGACGGATCCTCGTCGACCGTCAACAGAGCCATCCCGGCGGCAGGATAACAAGTGCGCTCGCCTCGGACCTTGACTGATTGTGGGAACGAAGTCCACGCTCCGGTGTAGGTGATGGCAGACTGGGGAATATGCAAACGAGTGTTGTGCGGAAGGCGGATGACCGCGGTGGTGGCGGCGAATCACATGCGGTGCCCTGAGTGGGTCCGCTCCAAAAACGTGTGCTAGTTACCGGCCTGCGGCGGTTCACGTGCGGCGGCGACAGAAGTCACATCCGGGAACGGCGCGTGTGACGACGCGTATCTCGCGAGAATATTTATTCCGATTGAGGGAGGAGGAACGCGGCGGCAGCGACAGCGGTGATCCGTCGAGACCAGTCGCGGCCGTTAACACCAACGCCATCACCGCAGAAGTGGAAAGCCACGCGACGGAGGCGCAGAAGGAACAGCGGCGACGCGGATAAGGGTCATACGCGGGTAATAGTCCGTAAAATGCATGCGTGGAGCGCGGGTTCGTATGCGTTCCCAAGCATCCGCCCGCGTACAAGTGCAAGTTTACGAAGGATTCGGGGGAGTTCAATGAGACTCATTAAGGCGACATATGGATGGTATCTCAATGCATCGTAGCCGGGATGCTTCGAGGCATTATGTGGCGCCTGAGAGTGAAGGTGCAGAAGCTTAGCGGCGGTAATCATTTTCAACCGTCGCGACGCGTATGCTAAAGCGGTAGACACCTTTGCCCGCCAAGAGTGCTCCCCAAACGTTCGGTGTGATGCCTAACCGGTTCTCGAACGGACTCCCTAATTGCGGGCAGGTAGCGGTTGCAGACGTCCGTCGCAAAGCAGCTCTTGAGGCGCAAAGAAAGGGCAAGAGAAAAGTGACTTTTAGTTTAACAACTGAGGTCGCTTAACAGAGAGGTCGAGAAAGGAGAGCTCGCTTCGGGTAAAAGACGTTGCAACGAGGCTGAGGAGGACACGGGAAGCGGCGGCTCGCCCTAACGGCTTGATAGACGACGAATGAGCGCGGTGAAAGGCTTCGGCAAAACTTAATCTTTCTTTCAGGCGCTGTTCAAATCCAATTTCCCATCCGCCAACTCAAAAACCGACGTACGTCGTTGTCGGCAAAGAGACTTCACGACTTCCTCAAAAAGTAACATCGCGTCGCGCATTCGTTCGTCATGCGGTTTCCTATTGTGTCCGTCTTGCAAATTACGCATAGGCAATGACGGGGAAAATAACAATACGAGGTTAGGGCAGCGCGTGTGGTAAGGAATAGGACCCCGGGAATAGCACCATCAGGAGTGCTGAGCGCCAAGCATAAAATCGGGGTAATGGTTTACTCGTAGACTACTTTGTAAGATAGCCCTTGGTTTACCAGCAAATTGGCTTGTACATACTGGCCTCATGCGTTTACTTCCGTCCAGGGCAGAGCTATCCACAAATAATCAATTTAAGCAATTTTCCGATACTGATACATTGATAATGTTACCAACCTATGGGCTGTACACTCGTCTCGGTAGTGTAGTCGAGCAGGGAATTTTGAGAGTGCATCGCACGACTTCAAATAACTAGTGCTAGTGCTGCCGGGTCAGAAAATGAACTAAACGAGTACCGAATGCTTCGGAGAGCTTTCGCATGGCTAATGATGTTTCCAGAACCGGATCGGGGCTCGCACATTCCGGCGGAGGACCCCCTTCCACGCTGAGGAGTGACGACGACGGCTTCCGGTCCGTCGACGACGCACTAACGGCGTCCGTCACTGACGACGCTGGCGTTGCGGGTCGCGAAGACGTTGTCGTCACGGACAGTTCCGCCGCCGCCGTCGTAGGACATCGCTCCTCGTGGCTCACATGCTCCTCGACGTTGTTCACGCCGTTGATGCGCGTCTCGATGGCGGACAGGCAAATCGCGTCGGACTCGTTCATTGGGCTGAGGCAAACACTTAAACCGATGGAGTTCGCGGTGGCAACACGCGCATGGAATGCATAGGTAACGAATAAAATGGTATAGAGAACAGCTGCCGGACGCGAAATGCGAAGTCACAGAATGCAGCAACTACTGGAGACGATGGATTAGTGCAAGTGCTATTACTAGCATACTTAATTGACCCTACAGGTCTTCTCGTCTGCATTCAATGGAGCTTTCCAGAAAAAAACATCAGGCACCGGCTGCAGAGCAAGGCATGCAGGATAACTCAAGGATTCGTCTAGAGGGCGTCTGAACCTACTAATGTGGAAAGGGCATCATTTTTAGTATGCCATATGCATAATTGACAACAAGTAGGTCAGTTTCGAACACGGTTTTATGCAGCAAAATTACAAAAATGCTACATTTATTCTACCACTGAATTACGAGTCGGAGAAAGATTCATTCAACCTGCAACCACTCTAATGGGCGTTGAGCCGACGTAAGATGTAGGAGTAGATAATTACAAGCTAGGGGATAATTATATGGTGTTCTCTAGACCCCACCAAACCCACAAAAATACCCTACGACGAAAACAGGGAACGCTCGCGCTACTCCTCGAAACCCACGTAAGCGATCAAGCGATGCAACGACACCTCACGAAAACAAATGCGCTCCATTGTTCTCGTCCTTAGCAAGCGGAAAGCTCCATCCGTCACGCAATGACGCCCTCCAGCTAACGTGCCTCAAACACGCCTCGAATTTGATACCTCTTAAATTCGCCTGCAGACCCGTCTAAGAGATCTTTCCTCTTGAAGCGTTACGCATAACCAAGAAAACGCACACTCACGAAGGGGCTTGATACGCGAGGAAGTGCGACACGGACAACGCCGGTGGGGAATGTTTTTGCGCGCGCCGCTTACGAACAATATGAATAATGACCGATGCAACAAGCGGCATGGCAAACTTGGCTAGTTGACGCTAGCTAGCCAGCCGGGCAGGTGCAGCCGGGCCTCTAAGAGACCGCGGTGTTTCGCGTCTAATTGTTCCCGCTAAGAGTCCAAGGGCACGTTGGATTCTTCTGATATTCCTCCTTCTTTCATCAGTGGGCTCCACACATTCACGCGAACAATCATCCCGTAGAGGAATCATCGCATCGCATTTCATTCCGGGCTAAACCGACAGTTTAAAGGTCATACTAATGGAATAACCGGATGAGTGGCTCACGTGCACTGGTCTATGATGTGCCACGACGCATTTTTGCGCTTGCAAGGGTCTCTAGATTTTTATGACGCGAAGGGCATTAGTATGCGTGCATGACGATAACGTCTAAGGTATTCGTCATGTTGTACAACGCGGCAAGCGGCAGAGGTAACTGCACCGCGACGCTAGGGTCCTACCCAGCCTAGACGTTTAGTTGACGTTGGGTAATGTCAAGCTTTTCAGGAAAGCCCGTGCCGCCATTCGCGGGCTAAAAGCGACGCGAACGAGAAGAGAACCCGTCGAAAAAGTGTGACACTGCAGCGGCGCGAACAATTAACCGCCACTTGAAAGTCTTGGGAATCATATTCAGAAATTCACACGCCTTTGTCTAGCCGAGGCTGCATACGCGCGAGGTGCCGCGAGTAGATGAACGGAAATAACCCGACGGAAAGAAGGAGACCTGCTATAAATGAGCGTTAATTGGCGGCAAGCATCCTGAGCATCGCTAAGGGCCTGGGACGGAGAGGGATAAAGACAAAGGCCCGAAGATCGGGATGCCCATGCTTTCCGGAACGCGGCCGCGGCGTCATCGTCGCGCTGGATGGCGCTAATAGGCGAAAAGGCATCGCGCCCGGCAAGTGGGTGAAGTGCAAATTGGCAGCTAGCGGCTAACTATTCTGAGCCGGCACCATTCATTCAATTGCCATGCGTGGGGAACGGAGGCGCTAGTGAACCGCTTTGATTTTAAAAGCACACTCACCGTTTTTTACGCGGTCGTTTGACGGAAATAATTAAGCCCGAGGACCGGACGAACGCGCCAGCTGGTTCGCATGGCCGAGCGGCGCGCCATCGCGAGTAGCACAAGCCGAGAACTCTCCGATGTCCGATTGAATCAGCACCAGCGGCGCCTTCCGCAATCACCACCTTCACTCATGCACATCAAAGCACCACTCAACCAGCCACCAATTCTTTCAGGCTTGCACCTCAGTCACGCAGGTTATAACTGCAAAAAAAAAATCGCGTGCAAGTATGCTGTTGTTTTCGCAGTTAAAAAGCACTAAACTAAGAATAAATCAGTTTGCGAAGCGGAAATGCGAACGCGTCAACGCATAAATCAATCGAGGAGCGAGGGAGGAGCGGCACGTTGATAAGGTCGCATGCTTACACGTGGATGACTCGCTTCTCCGGTCCCTTCTCATGGTCCGTCGCCGCCCGTGCGGGAAAGAACAAGGGAATTAAAGGCTTAATTCATCATCTGGTACCGGGCTCGCTAAGATTACCCAAATTTGCGTCGCATGAGAGGAAGTTTGGAGGTTACACGCCACGAATGACGTGCTCGACGGAGGAGGTTCGCTTGCATCGAAACTACGAAAATACCTCAAAGCGGAGCCCGGATTTAGCCTCCTCGTGAAAAGAGTAGCGAAACGAGGAACGTTAGCGGGGGAATAAATCAGGCCTGAAAGAGAGTTTGTTAAGGGGCGAATTTAGAAGTCCATAAGACGGCGCCGGCCGAGGAAATGAGCCAAATGAGAGCGTACCGCTTCAGCGTACACTCGACGTGAAAAAAGGAGTTGAGAAGGCGGATCGCGAGGCCTCTCCGGGTGCGCCGTGAAGACGAGTATTCTTTTCGAGGGGCTCAGCCGCAAATTCAATCAAGCCGCACCGCGTCGAGTGTAGTGGTGCAGGACGCTGCCGACGGCACGACGGTATGCCGCGGCACTTAGGTTCGCCATTGAGCATGTCGTCCGGAAGGAATCAGAAGTCGAAGCCGGCCGAAGCGTAGCGCCCAAATTGGCAACGACAGACATACATCGGGCGGATGAGGATATGCCTACGTGCGGCATGAAAATGCGTATACATGGCTAGTATGGGTGGTCTAAGAAGAATTCGGGAAAAAAGCATTCATGTTAAGCGAGAGAGAAGGCACGTGCGCACGCTGACGATGACGGCAAGACATTTGCCCTTTGAACTGGTTAACATTGCTGAGCCCTCTGCCCTATATTTCTTATTATTTCTACCCCGCAAAATCAGTTATTGTTAGGAGGGCAAGTGTTTCGGCTGGGCTTTAATCAAATCTATGCTGCATTGCGCGTTCACTAACCACGAAGTCTAGGCCAAAGTCATCCATTTCACGACCCCCTACAGGGACTACATCATTCTACTCGAACCTGCAAACCCGTTGTCCCTACATCGCCAACCTGGCCATATAAAATTGACTTACACATTTCGACGCCGAAACGGTCTCCCACAGTCGCAGAGATCAATGGTGCCGAGCAAATCACCGCCGTTGGCACAGAGGACTTCCGCTGAACGCTGCCGCCGATCGAGCCTGTAAACAGTGGCTGAGTCTGTTCGCCGCAAGCCGGCCTTCGAGTCTTCCTTCGCAAATAGCCCATTACTTCACCGAAACAGTCGGTGCATGCGTGTAGCATGATTAGCGGCGGCAGTGTTTTATCGTGCAATAGTGATCCGGAACGCGGGGCGGTATCTTCGGTGGTGTTTTCGTGCCTACAGCGCTTGTTCCGCACCAGGATCCGGTTCGGGGAGAGCGTCACAACACTTCACCGATAAGCGGTTTGGTTCCGGCTGGAGCGGCGAAGGCGAAAATCGAAACGGGTGAGGCCTGCCACCATTTTCTCCCGAAACAATGTGTGGCACTCAGCAGGGGTCCCTTTCCGAGACACCTAGCTAGCTACTTTTTGTTCCAAGTCGCTAAGGGCAGCTCCAGAAAGACGTTCAAAAGTGACGAGCGCAAATTTTCAGACAGGTAATCTGCTATGCATTTCCAGCCCCAATTCGCTTTGAGGCCCTAAGCACTGGGCGGAGGACCACGCCCTAGAGAGTCTGGGCGCACCTTCTGAACTGCTATCGTGCGCTTTGTTCTTGTGCTGGGAGCGGACAAGTTGCAAAACTCTTACGTTCTATGTTTTATCTCGAATTTTGAGTCTGATTCATTTCGTATTTATGTGGTGAAGGGACGTCTAATCAGCTGCAACCTCATGCTGACGCTTGCCAATAACGCAATGGGGCACTGCCTCGTGCCTCATTGTTACATTAATTTCCTGTGTCTCGGAAAAAAGATGCCGTGTATGATGCATCTGTGATGACCCCGTACTTTCGTCGCGGTCACTCAGGAATCAGCCCGTACGAAAAGACAATCAGTACCGAAGATTGACAAAGCGAACAAATTCAGCCAGTATGGTACTTGAAAAACGCCAGCCGATAATAGTAGGCTTCCAAAACCGTGAAACTTGTCAGCATCTCCAAAGAGTTTGCGCTGAAAATGGGGTAAACGGAGCCACATCTGCTCCCGCTTGGTTTGATTCTAGCCTATTTATCAAGCGCTAGAGGACGGTGCAATTGGGCGGCACACGACTGACTGACCGCCGCTGCACATGCACATCTCAACGCTGCTTTTTAGGGTCAAATTACTGCAAGTTGTACTTAGGATGCGGGCATGGATGGTGTCGAATTAATACTTTCCAGGATTTCTGCATAAGTTTTTGCATAAAAGTCACAACGTTGCGCAATCAAGCTGAACTTACCATTGGAAATCGTACTGAAGAGTCGCGTGACCATTCGGTGAGGATGCGGATGCGGGTGCCCGCATCCAGGATGCCCACCCTCGCTCTTTACTTTGTAGCTCATCTCAGCTGGTGGTCCGTTGCATCGCGTCTGAAAGTGGTAAGGTGACACAGTTTCTGTTAGCAACCGCATAGCGCAACGTAGCCGAGGCCAAACTACGTTAGCCTGAATGAACGCGAAGCACGTGGCCTTAGTCCACACAAAGGATGCATGTGAATAATGTAAAAGGTATAAGCTAAATCATAGCTATAATGCAAGTTCGCGATACAAATATTGGGCTGCCTGCATGGAGAATCAAAGGAGCGCTGTCAAAGCAAGAACGCAGCGAACAAGCACGACTTCATGATCACAGTCGCAAATTTTTCGAAATTCGACGCACATCGACTGAACTGATTGCGCAAGAGAACTTAATGCACGGACCTAGTCCGTCGTCCGCTGCTTCCATGCACTTGTGGAGGTGCGGTCCGTCGGAAGCGGCTTAGACGGCACCGGAAGCCCCTAATGTCCTTAATAATTTCTGCGCCGCTCTCGCTCGTACAATTCAAGCGCTCTCTGATGTCACCTGGGGTGCTTCACGGACGAATTCGAGGATCACATTGTACCGGAAAATGCTATCTGGATTATTCGGAACGTCATGCGTCGGCACAAAAGTGACGTGCTCGTACGGAGAATGAAATAATCCGCAGGTTTAAAGTGACGAAAAATGACTCAGCATTTAAGGTTTTCAACAGCCTCTCGTGACCCTTGTTCATCGTAAGGTGACAGGCACCGCATGCCATGAAGGGGAAGTGATTAAAATCAAAAAGCCAACAAGTTGCATGGGAAAGCGGGAACGGGCAATCCCTAGTCCGGACACTCTGTGCCGCACACCGGAACACAGCGTGGCTCTAAATAGCAGGGCTTAATTACGACCGCCTCCAGGAGCCGCCGCGGGGAGCATCACTGCCGGGAACGAGCCAGCTAGCTGTTGCTGCCCGGAGGTGGTAATTGGCAACGCCGGAGACGATTAAGGAGGGTGCTTCAATTTCACTGAAAGCACTCGGCCAGTCGTCGGGCCTGTCGCTGAGATGTTCTTTCCCAGACGGATAGAACAACACGGAAGAGGGTTTCGGGTTTACGACGCCGCTTGAGGGCACCCCAAAGTACGCGGGATGCGTTAAAGAAGGAAGTGGTGGTCCTGACATTTCGACGCTTAGACGTTCATTTCGTGCAACTAATTACCAAACGTTCGCGGCGCATGCGTTCACATAGGGTGGCCCTGAGCGCGGATCATGCCGCTCACTTGCCCAAGTTTAAGCTTACTCAGCGCGGAGGAAGGAAACGTGTGAAATGAAATGTGTGATGCCACGTGAGAACTTTCTTCGAACCTGCCACGAGCAGCATCGGTTTATTCACTTAGGCGCAGCGGCACAATCCACTTCATTAGTTGCGCTGCAGCGTGGCCGTTGGACAGCTTTTGTTCGCAGTTCGCTTCTTTATGCACTCGACTCAATGCACTTAGAGTGAGAAGCAAAATGGCAGCGCGCCGTGAAGCGACAACCGTGATGCGGAACGGAAACCTCATCAACGAGAATGCGAGCGGGCAATCAAATCTCAGGAAGGAAGGAGTCTCGGCCATCATATTAGGTGACACTTTAATCGCTTTCGTCGGAAGAATGGGGCAAAAAATCGCGAGCATTTACGCATTGAATAGCGGCAAATTGCGAACATTTGTACGCTTAGGTAACCGACCGGTGTGGGTGGGTGCAAGGGCTCCATAGGACCATGGTTCGGGCTTCATACCGCATTAGCCAGCTGCATAAACGGCATCAAATAACCTCCCATGACGGGGTAAGATTTCAAGAGTCTTCAATACTGATTCGGTACCATCTTGCGCTCCTCATCTTGCAAGGTGGGGAGCCCCAAGGACACCTTGCGATCCACAAATGAACGACGCTGTCTTTTGGGGACACCGGCAGCATTAATGTGTGGGCGCAGTCACGTGCCGCTAATTCGGCATTTGATGGAGGTTGCAATGATTGTTTGAGCATGCCAAAGCACGAGCTCCTCGAGGGCTTGGCGAAGAACAAAGCGAACGCAACACTATGCGAAACTTCCGTTGCACGCGCGGGTTTACTTAGCCCCTTCGGGCAGCGGCATAGCACGCGGATTGTATTTTTCAGTGCCCTGGGAATGGGAAAACACAAGTGTACAAACTTCTTGCATGGGCCTAACTGCAAAGCAAATATCCTTAGTTAGCCGCGCATTCATCGGAATACATCATCGTGAGAGAATGGCGTTCGGAGCGTTTTTTTTTTTGCTCGAGCTTAACGCCTGCCGAGAGCCATCCAGGAGGGCTTGAGTTGTTCCGGGTTGACGCGACCAGTACGTACGGATAATAAATCCGCAACGCAAAATGCAACAGAAGTCCGTGCAACTAAGTGGCTCTACGTGTTGCCGACAGATACACGACCACAACATATGCGCGCGGTTAGTTGCGGGTATGATGAATCAGCGTGAGAAGGCTCGACTAGCATGCGTGCGCGATAATATGCTTCGTATCTCTGTGGTCAGAGCGGAGTCGCTGAAAATGGAAATGCGAATTATCAGGCGGGATGACCCGCGGATGGGGAACACCGAGCCCTTCGGGGCGACGATGCGACGAAGAGGTGCGCTGGCATCGGATGACATTGCCGCCGGGCTCGGAATGGAAAGCAGCTTTTTGCCGACGTACGACGACACTCTCCTGAGAAATGTGACAGGAGATTTGGGGATGCCACCGCAGCTTATGGGGTGCAAATACGTTAACGGTTAAGTGAGTCCGCCCTCCAGCCATCCGTGCCGATGGCATGGCTCCGCGTAGTGAAGGACGGTTTGATGGAATTTTAGGGTTGATCCTTCTTCTAGAATTCTGTCAAACGTCAAACAAGCACAAATATGGCGTGACAGAGCGAGTAGAGGCTGCAGGCATTTTTATTGTTGCCACTAGCATAGTGCTTAAAAATTCTATATTATGACATTTTAATCTAATTGCTACTAAGTAATTGCTACCGATCTGCAAACGAAGTTCCCATGAGGCACAATTAGCGTGATTCCTAACAAGCCAAAGCCAGTACGTCCAAAATGGATCTAAACGCGCATACATACGTGCATTTGCCAACCGAAGTACGCATCGAACCGCTCAACACCTCCGACAACAATAACCGAAGTGTGAATTGGTGAAGCATTCGAAATTGCCCTGACGATGAAAAGCCATGGTTCCGCAGGCATTCGTGTCCCTTTGACATCATTCAGCACGCAACGTCAAGGGTACGTCAGCGTCATCACTTAACTTAAGAGCAGCTATGTGCTGTTCCGCAAGTCGAAATGTTTTAAGAGCTCCAACATACAACAAGGTGTGTTCCAGGTGACGCAAAACCCCCAATGGTGGTTAGGCCGTAAGCGGTAAACTTGACAGTTACCCTAGTTCATCAGTGTGCCGTGGCGACCCCCTAAGCAATATAATCTCGGCTTGTATTGCTCAGAAGAACTTATTCGTTACAAACCGGTTCGTGCAAAGAACAATAACGAATAGTTATGACGCAATCGTGATCTACGTTAACGATGCTAGAGAGCTGTGGAGGTTGCAACTGTCGTGTTGACGGCTCCGGGTTCTTCGCGTTGTACGTAGTTTTGCCAAAGGGTATTGAGATGGGGCTCGGCAGCACATTCCGTTTGTTCTGGATAAATAGAAGCTGCGTTGCAGCACGCTGTTTCCTCGACATTCAGACGGTAAACTTCGAACCGATCACAGTTCTCCGCCACGGCCGGCCAACCCTAAATGAACGTGCAGGGCTAACGGTTTCATTAAAACGAACAATGCCAACACCACTCACAGGGATCTCTTTGCCCAACATCCTCGGAAACCATTTGCAGTTGAAATCGTAGCCCGGTTCTGCGGCGGTTTTGTAGTCATCTTCGCTAGCGGCTTCGATCTGCGGAAGGTACGGATCCTTGAGCCTACATGCTAAAATTAGCTCTAGAAGCTTAATAACGAACGCACTTGAAGTCTCTCGTGAGCACTTTGCATCGCGGACATTTGACTACGAGCTCACTGGCAAGGACCACCGTGCCCAGCAGTTCGGTCAGATCATATGCGTTGGCCACAGCAGGCGCCTAAAGTCCACTTTTGAAATGCGAACAATGGAAACTTCACAAGGTTTAGGAGAGAACTTGCAATGATCTCGACGCCTTGATCCGCGGAAACGTAGGAATCGTTGGGCATCGGCACACCAAGCAGCCCCCGACAGTGCTTGATCTTCTTGAGACGCTTAGGCACCTTGCTGGCGTTTTCTGGCTTCCTTCGTTCAGCTTCCAACCACTCGTGGCAAGGACCCTAGAACGTACAGTGTATTCCTTCAACGCATGATACAAGCGCAACTTACCTCTTCGTACAGACTGGCGCACGACGATTGCGATTTATCTTTGTAGTGGAAACGAACGACTTTTGCGTAATCCATTGTCTCGAAGCCGCACAGTTCCTAAAGAGGCAAACTCAGCACTTCTGTTCATTACGCAGCTATGTGATCAGATGAACCGTACCGTTGAGAAGTTCACGGGAAAATGATCCTTGCTTTCGAAGCCGCAGTGCAGGAACGTAATGTTCTTAGCAACACGCTTGAGCACTCGACTCTCTTGCTTCAGGCGTCGCAATTCTTTCTAAACGTTCGCCGTCCATGAACACTAGGTGTACGATTAGCACTCACGAAGTGCTTCCGAGTGCCGAAGTACATGCCGGAGAATGTTGCGACGAGGGCGGCCATAAGAACCAGCTAAAGCTGCCAACTAAGTCTCGTGAGGTAAGCCTGTAGACCTACGTTAATGACGAGCATCCATCGGCATGGCTTGCGACGCATAGCCCATCGCAGGAAACGTTCCTGTTTGCTACGCCGTACGCCACCACCTTCGGAATTACCTCGCGAGCTCGGCTTTGACTGAGACTCCGGTTTGGTCTAAAAACAACTAAATAACAATGCGATGAAACTGTCGTGCGTTTACCATTTGAAATACTGATCGAACTAAAACACTGAGGAAACCGCGCCAATGTACTGGCTTAACGGCGCTTCAAGCGGAACCAGAATCTGTAAGCGGTACGTTTGAAACACTTCTTAGGCGTTGACACAACACTAGGAAATAGTAGCGCAAGATCGACTGCCATTCTCACGAAGAGCCTAGTCGTTATACTGAGTCGGGTCTCGAATGTTCCTTTCGTTGCAGTGCTGGCTGATAGCGACAAGCTTTAAACTACTCGCCATTGCGGCATGCTTTGCAAAGCAGCGGTAGTAGGTCATTCAACGGCGCTTACGCTATGCACATTTGCCAATAGTGGTTTCATCATGCAGACGGATAAGGCGTCCAGCAACCCTGTGATGATGCCAGGAACCAGTGAAGGGATCTGGATAGATCACACCAAGCCAAAAAGAGGGAGTACTCTGGTGGTAGACTTTGAGAGCGGAGGTGATTCTCACCCTACTTAAGTTGCAGGCGTTTTTGAGAATGACATATGCGTCGCCTCGTCACTGGAAGTGGTCTCAGTATGTGCGATAAGGTCTGCTTAATATGCAAACTGTCGTCTGGGCCGCTATCGGCGATTACTTGTCTAATGCAGGAATTTGTGTTGTTGTACACACGTTGTTCCGTTCCAGTAGCCCGCGTTTCAATACGGCACGGCATGCGATAGCCGGTTCGCAATGGCATGTAAATGGTGAGAAGGGAGGGGTCCAACTGACTCCCCCCCCCCAAACGACCGCTTATGCAAAAACAGACTCTCTTTTCGGATTCCCCATGCACGCAAACCCCTCCTCACTGCGCCGTAACGGATACAATTTTTTCCTTATCTCCTCCTATTAGACGCATGCCATAACGGGCTCGCTATAGGTTGTGACAAAAAATTTAAGGGCCATAACTTTTTACTGACATTTTTAATCAAGGTTACACATTGGAATTTTTCTTAACTTGCTATAAGTTTATCGAACGATACTAAATTCAAGCGGGTAGCTTGATTTTTTTTGTTGACAGCCACCAGCCCTTTAGCTTATAAGGATACGTGGTTCTTGGTAAGCAGTTTAAAAATCCAAGAATTCTCGAGACCGTAAGTCATGCTTCGCATGCGGCTCGCAGTCGCCTAAGCACTGGCACTTGGATGAAGGGCATGTTTACCTCGTTTACCGGATGCCATTGCATGCATGTTCGCTATAACTCGTTACTCTCTGTGTCCCACTTAATTCTTTCTTGCTCGATGGCTTTTTCCCCTTTCATTTCGGTTGTTGAAAACACGAGACAAAGATTGCTGTCCTGATATGCCGCGAGAACGGCGAACGCCCTGGGAAAGCGACGCCGATCACAACAAGGCCCGCGAAGAGCAGGGATCGGAAGGAGCGCGAGTAGTCCAAGCAAAAGTGGCCTGTCCGAGGACGACGTCCTTTTTCATTCGCCAAGCCAGTTGAACCGGCAGCGGTTTCGTTCGCTTCTTGCGGAAATTCGTAGGCTTGAATTAGAGCTAATACTTTTTTGTAATCGCGTGGATTAATAGTGCATGCTATCTGAAACTAATGAAGTCAGGTTTCCTTACCCAGCTCTATTGTCGGAGAAAGTTTCACTTTGTCTCAGCTTTGACATGCTAATTTTTATTTTTTCCTTCAGTTTTCGATTTTCTTTTTCCCGTCCTCCTTATCATAACGTCAACAGTAACATTTTACTACTTAGCCGCCAGCTGGTCTGAAACTTAACTGTCTATTAAGCGTCTTTTATACATACCCATAACACTTATCGATACCGAACTGTAAGCGCAAACCGATGACTCACGGATTCATAGACTCCAAGGGATCTAGTGCTCACAACGAGACTATTTTCCGTGCTGTCGCGACAAGGTATTTTTATTCAAGGGCAACCATAAACCAAACATTCAACAGAAGAAATCCGCGACTCGGATTCATGTGTCACCTTATCCCACTATGTTTATGAGAAAAATCTTCGCGTCGTGTCTTAGTCTAACGTCTGATCTCATGCGTGCGTCCATGGCTGGTTATGGCAACGTTTGTGGTGGTTACCAAATTGCTCTTCTATAGGCGATCAAGTTTAGGTGGTCGCTTCGCAAGTCGCGCAAATCAAGTCCTTCTGTGCTTCCCGAATCCAAGGCAATGGAGCTTCCGGCCTGGTTGCTGCTGGCATGTCTGCCCTTCGTGCTGATCGGCAGGATTCGCGCGCAGTGCCCTCCACAGATGCCGTCAGCATGCGAGTGCCAGGACGGCAATGACACCGTTCGGTGGACCTGTACCGGTGACTTCGATCATTCCAAAGTCGCTTTTCACGCTGCACAGGTCGGTCCATTCAGAGCTACGATCGCACCAAGTTTTGCGAGTTCAGAACCAAGTCGACGAGCTGGTGCTGCGCAACTGCAAGCCGCCGATGATGACGGTGGGCGTCTTCCATCCGCTCGGCGTCCGTAGCCTCGAGATCTCCTCTTGCGGCATTCTGCACGTGCACCAGCACGCGTTCGACCTTCAGACGGACCGTCTCGAGGAGCTCATCTTGCAGAACAACTCCATCACCGAAGTCCCGTCGCTGCAGAGGCTCCCCAAGCTCAAGCAGCTCAACCTCAATGGCAACAAGGTAAAAAACCTGCTTGCCAATGTGTTCATACCTGCCTTTTAGATCTCAACCATTCCCGAGAAGGCGTTCCTTGTGACTCAGCTAGAAGACCTCCGACTAGAGCGTAATAACATCTGTGAAATCCCAATGTACGTGCTTTTGAGAGCTTCACAAGCAACTCAGTTTCTCTTTTAGCAACGCCCTAGTGGAGACCGCACGGACACTGGAGCTTCTAGACCTCAGCGACAACTGCCTTTCAGCGGTGCCCGCTACGAACCTGCGTCCATTGCGGCGGCTCGCGTACCTCGACCTGGCGGCCAACCAGATCACCGAGCTGACTCCGCTCACATTCCACGCCTTTCCGGAATTGTTGGAAGTGCGGCTCACAAAGAACAAGCTCAAGAAGTTACCGGCAAACGCGTTTTCGAGCCTGCCAAAGCTTGAGGAGCTCGTCCTGCGCGAAAATCAGCTCAGTGTCATTGAGGACTCCGCTTTCCAGGGCATGCCAGGCCTGCAGAAGCTTGATCTCGGCCACAACGAGCTCACAAAGGTGCGTTAGTGAACGTCCTGCAGCTTATAAATGTTGGTTGCAGGTGCCATCTCTCGGCAAGCTCGACCGTCTGAAGAGTCTCCGACTGGACAGTAACAGAATCGACCGCGTCGAGTCTGGTGCTTTCGCCAACCATCCGTCGTTGGAGACGCTGAACCTGGCGGACAACCAAATAGCCACCGTGGCGCCGGGCAGTTTCCGCGGCCTTAACCAGCTTGCCTACCTCCTCCTCGACAACAACGCCATCAAAACGATCGGTATCTCGCGCACGGTTCTATGTTCCCGATGACGCCATGCTTCAGACATCAACACGTTGAAGGGGCTGCCCGCACTGGACCGACTCAAGCTTCGCAACAACTCGATCGTCGACATCGACAAGGCAGCATTTGCGTCTTCGCCTCTGCTGCGCGTCATCGACCTGGCGCAGAATCGTCTGCAACGGGTCAAGGCTGAGACATTCGCCAACTCGGTGAACCTTACCTGGGTGGACCTGTCCAGCAACGAGATCTCGATGCTCGACGAAGGCTCCTTCTCCAACGAGAAGGCGCCGCAACTGAAGTACCTCTTCCTGAACAGTAAGCATAGTGTTTGAGGACTCGCTTAATAATCAGTTTCATTTAGCCAACCCGCTGAACTGCGACGCGAAGTTCGACTGGTTCCTCACCTACATCGCCACGCAGAACTTGCAGCTCCGAACTGCCAGCAAGGCCAACGAGGAGGCGTCTTGCGCGGGACCCGAGAAATACGCCAACTTGCCGTTGCGCAGCGTGGTGCTACGCAAGGCGGACGAACGCCTTACGGAGTCCATGCAGGCGTTGGGGCTGTCGAAGGAAGGCGGTGTTAATCCGCTGCTGAAGCAGAACAGCTGGCTGAACACCTTCCTACCGGCGCTCAGCGGCAACCCGTCATCGGTGGGCAACACGCAGAGTCTCGCCTTCCTCAATTCTCTGCTCAAGTCGGTGCCGGACGAGTGGCGAACACAGCTGAAGGAGATTCCCGGAATGGGGTTGCTGCGCACCGGCACCGACAACATTCTTCCCGATGGTGATAGGGCTCTTGAGGAGGTCATCGAGCAGGTACAGCCTTTTTGTTCAGACCTACGGTGTCCGTTAATACTTTGCGCATGCTAGTATGCATTGTTTAGTTCTCGGAACCGCTGGTCAAAGCAGCCAAGGGCTTCGATATGACGCAGGACGACCTCACCAAGCTCTTGAAGTCCATTCCGGAGATAGTCAAGAAGATGCCGAAGGACTCTTCGCTCGGAACGGTTGGCCTATGCATAACCTCGACAAGTCACTGCATTGCGTTTTAGCTGGAGGATGCCTTTGTGCAGACTATGTTTGACGGCAAAGGTGTCAGCGATCCTGCCAAGCAGAAACAGCTCAACTCATTGGCGCAACGTTACGCACAGCAACTGTCTGCTGCCGCCGCAAAGTCAATGGGCATGCCCTTCAACGAGACGCTCCTGTCGGATTCCGTCAACGCCACTCGCATGGCCGACAAGCTGAAGAACCTGCCGGTGAAGTTCATCGACGGTGTGTTGAAGGGAACGCCGATTCCGTTCCTTACCGCCGAAGAGACCCTCATCGTCAAGGTAGGATTGAGTCAGTCGCTCACTATTCCACTGTCTCCTTGCTTAGGACTACCTAGCGAAGAGCGTGGTACCCCCAACGAGCAGCGTCAACGTGACGGGGCTGCTGGGGTCGCCGGAGATGATGAAGCTGGCGAAGTTGCTCCCGCCGGGCACCAACCTCACTCAGATTCCGTCCTCAGTCCTGGAGGACATCAAGATCGCGCTCCGCAGCGGGAAAATGCCCTCGATCGAGTCGGTTCTCAGCCTGCCACCCGACATCGTCGAGAGCTTGCGGCGCAAGGTGGAGGAGCTTTCCGCCATGCCGGAAGAAGTACAATGCATGCTTGTAGATGGACATTAACCTTTACCTTTAGGATTTCGTGCTGCCCGAGAGCTTTGACCTGCCGCCGCTTGAGGAGCACGAGCGGGTTCGCACCACTCCGCCATACGACATCAACTCCGTTGACTCGGAGCTAGTGATCAAGGACAAGGACAACACGAAGCGCACCTGGATCATCGCGGGCTCCATTGTCGCCGCGCTAACCATCTTCGGCATCGGCATGGCTGGTACTGTGCAGTGCTTTCCGTGATCGGACATTAACTGCAACCGATTCAGCCTACTGGGTGTGGCACTGCAAGCACAGCTACAAAGTGAGCGACACGGTGGAGTTGCAGCGCGCGAACACCTCGAACCAGACGCGTACCAGTTCGACGGTCCCGGCCGGCTTCCGCCCCAAGTTCACCTCCACGCTGCGAGGCGACGGACCTCTAATGTCGTCTAACCCCTCCGATTGTCACTCTGACGTCACTCTCCCTTAGACTTGCTAATCTGCGACAACCTTTAATTTTCTACTTTGATAGTCTGTACATATCGACGACGTCCTCCCTTCCTTCCCCAATTTGTGCCATTCTTGACGGTTTTCCTGTGTTCCGCTGTGCTGTGCACCGGGTAACGACTGACTTCCCAGTTTTTTTCACTAATAAACGATTGTGACTCGAGTAAACAGCGATTGCAAAGGCAGGAATGCTAAGCTTGTCGGCCAGAACTAGATTTGTCACACTAAGGCCTTGTCGTCAGGGCTCAGGTCTGCTATCAGCTTTATCGCTTCCATCCACTCAGCAACAGTTTCGAGTACAGATTCCAGGGCAATAACCTGAAGCACGATTGTTAAGGGCGTGAATGCAACGAGCATGTTGGCGTACCCCTTGAAGAAGAACAACCAAGCTTCACGGCCTGGAATAAACACGAAACGACGCTCCAGCTCGATCCCGTCAATGATCTGCCGGGCGCATTCAGAAGGCGTAATCAAGGGCCACCCTCCAAAGTCGCTGACACAGAGTAATGATCGATGTGGTTAAGAGTAGCTTACGTGACGCCTTCTACCATGGGAGTAGAGACCCAGCAAGGGAAGCACGATGTGAACTTAATGTCGTAGATCCCTCGAAACCAAAACGAATGTTCAAGGGTGTCCATGACCCCAAACGTTCCGAACTTCGATGCCGCGTACTCGACAAGTTCTACAATGGGCAACTACTAATACCTAGCGGAAGTCACCTGATGTATGCACCTGGGATTGTCATGAAGGAAAGCATCGAACCTATGCACACGAAATGTCCACTGCGTCGTTCGAGCATTTGCGGTAGGAACGATTTAGCCATCTGAAGACATTCATTACTGCCAAACTAGACTAAGAACCTACCCAGATGAGTGACTTGAGGTTCACGTCAATGACGCGCTCGCTGTCCTCGTCGGCCGTTTTGAGAAATTCCGTTCCGTTGGTGGACACGCCAGCGTTGTTTATAACAACGTCCACGGTCCCAAACCGCTGGTGTACGTCCTCGGCAAGTTTGTACACCATAGCCCGATTAGAAATGTCGACGGTGTATGCGACAGCCTAAGTTTCCAGCTGGCGTCCGCCAAGATGCGCCCGTACGGCCCACCTCTGCTCCAAGTTGTCGGCACTGCTCTGCCGTGTCTTCATTGGTAGCCTGCGTTGTGCTCCACAGAGCTAAGCGGCAGCCTTTCCGTGCCAGTTGTACTGCAAGTTCACGGCCTATTCCCTTCCCAGAGCCGGTTATAAGTACAACCTAGGTATATGATTTACCTATCATTCCTCGAGAAACACCAACCTTTCCGCATAAACTCTTCTTTGACAACCAACAAGTAGGAATAAGCAGTCGCAGAAGTGCTTCACCGAAACATTTAGCCGAATACCACGCTAGTGTCAAGTAGGATAACACCATGAAGCGAGTAACAAATCCTAAAAAAATGGCCAGATTTGATAATGTTCTTCTGGCCGCTAGAAAGCGCTAGCACGTCTCGTGCGACCCGTCAAAGCATCTCATTTGACCATCAATGCCTGGAAAAAAACAATTTTGATGTAACGGTAAGAATCTTCGTTGTCGCCTGCAACGAATATTATGGCACAAAGGAGCTTGCCGTACAGTTTGGAATAATGCTTGCTTGCCTCGGTTGTTGGCGAAAAGAGGGTCGCATGGGGGCAACAAGGACACTCTTATCTGTTTGCGGAAGTTCTCCCTTGGGACGTGCCCCATTGCTCTCGTTGACGTTCTCATTCTCGGACGTCCTAAGTGGCTCTTGCGTCCTTCTTCATACAAGCCGAGAGACCGTCTCAAGAAAACCATGCGGAGTACTGCCAATGCCCATGGTTCCAGTTGTACAAAGGGATCCTCAAAGCTAATGCAGCCCACATGCAGGACCGGGATTACACGCATGTTTCATTAGCACTGAGTCAACTCCCCTGGGGTATCTTTCGTTAGTCACATCATTAAGTGTGAAATGCCAAGTGAATTACAAACTGAAAAACAGCGCAGTTCTTAATAAACGTTTCGCTCGTGAGTCCATTTTAGTTAGCGCTAAGCTTCCTGTTTAGCTTATTCACTACAGATAAGTATAACCAAATTGGAATCGTACGCAGGAAAGTATAGTCATGGCTCGTCAAAAACCGAAAAGTTCGTCAGGTGAGGTACGACTTTATGACGCACCACTTGTGCCGGACTCAGGCGATCAGCTAAGTTTGGATTGTCCCACCCACATGTGCTGACGTCCGTAGCCTATTTTAACTCATTTTCCATACACAGTTCTCCTACAATGCGTCATGCAGCGTCTTAGAAGACGTCACGGACGCAAATGTGTTACCCGAATCTGTCTGCGTGTCCGAAGCATGGATACGCTCTTCCTGTTGGTAACAGTCCTCCTTACGCCCCATTTGACATAAACGCTTCCGGACGGCCGTCTTCGTATGCTCCTGGCTCTAATAACGGAGTCTTTAAAAGGTATTCATCCGCACTTCGATAGACGCAGGTAGCTCAAACTCTAAGTGTCTCAAGTGTCTAGTCTAAGCGACACCGTTTCGCTTTAAATCCGCTGAAATGTTCCTGCTTGTCTCTGCTGAGATCATTTGAGCATTTGCCAAGACTCCTGCCACGTTTGCCTTGGACGCCGTTTAGAACTGTGCCATGCATAACAAGCCGTAGAAAGCAAAGGCAGACTTTGCTGCTTCGTGCCCTGTTAGCTTTCTAGGCTTCTTCGGTAGTTGGCAAGAGACATCACTTGGTCGACGCCATCCCGACCAGGGTCGTTCTGGTGAAGGACTTGCCTTACGCTTTGATTAATTACCACCGAGTTTATGCTAGAAGTGTACCATGCACATCGTGTATCATTGAGCTAATTTGAACGAGGACATGATGAGAGACCCCTTTAGGAAGGACGCTCAAAATGGTTCAGCGGTGGCATGTGCTTTGCGCGACTTTCTTCTTCCTCGCGCTAAATGAAGAAGTCTATGCAAGGGCGCCGTTTGGTAAGTTGCAAGAACTAGGGTCGAATAGAAAACGAGCTCAAACTCAAACACGATTTTAGGCTACGTTATATCGGCCCCTGCGGACCAGATGTCGCCTTCATGGCGTCCAGCATCCAGAAGCTTCTGGTCCTCGCTTCTCGGGCGTGACGACGCCATGCAGATGCGAAAGCGGGCGTACCTACGACTGGGCAAGAGGTCTGGCTACGACACCGGCTCACAGTACCCCGACATTGGCCTTCCATGAATAGCCGCCACCTCTAGCTGTTCGCCGCTGCTCTCTCGTCGCATCTTGTTTATTTTGGAATGCGTTGTCAAGTAAATTTTAACCAATTTATGGGGGAAAGACGCACACTTTGTTCGGCTAAGGAGATCATCAACGATACGTTAGTGCAATGAAAGAAGACAGGGGAGTATAGGGGGTAGCTAGGCACCAAAGCGAGTCTTTTTCTTTGGCTTGCTGCTGCTAGCGGCGGCCGCCTGAGCGTTCTCAGTGAGCTTGCGCTGTTCCTCGGCTAAATTGTGATCAGCATGAACTAATAACACGAAACTCAAATGCCTGCTTACCTAGAGCCTCGTAGAAGTCGCCCTCGGAGAAAGCATGCGGATCGTAGACGCTCTCAGGGAAGTTGGATCCTTTCTCGTCGAGGTTGAACTTCTGCACGAGGACCTCGTAGATGGCAGGGTTCTTGAAGTCCTTGCGCAACTTTATCTGATCATTGTAGTTAGCACCATGGGCTTTCCGCTCAAAGCACTGAGCGAACCTCGCCTAAAGCGTAATCACGTATGAGATTCAAGTTGTGCGATCATACCTCCACTTCCTCCGAGCATTGACCTGGTGGCGAAGGAGGTAGTCCAACGATTTCTTCCACACGCCCAGGCGTTTCAGCACCCGTTGACGCTTCGCGTTGCGGCGTAGCAGAGCCTTCTCTGGAGCCAGCATGCTGAACGGTACCATACAAGTTTCGTTGCAACAATGACAGTGAAACGTTTACCTCCTTCAGTGCACGAAGACCCTCGTCCAACACGTGCTCCGTCTGATCCATGTCTAGCTCGTCCGGAGACTTATCGGAATCGTCATTGTCCTCTGGGCGCTTTGGAGGTTCTGGCTCTCGAGTAGCGGACGGCTTGTGCGGTGAACCACTCGAAATGAAGTCTAGAAGTTACGCCGTTACAGACAAATCGCAGTGAGCCCGTCCAGACAGTCTTTCGCAGTCACGGAGTAAGCATGAAGCAAGAAACTTTTTGACTACCACTGACCTTTGTCGAACTCGTCGACCACATCTGTGCCGCCATAGTTAAGCAAGGAACTTGTGCTGTGCACTGGCCTCAGCCCGGCACCCGACGGCTGCAGGGCATGACGCAGCAACGGTCCGGGGCTGTCGTCCGACCGAGGGCTTCCGTCCCTGCTCCGCTTGCTCGAGCGATCACTTGCCTCCTCTTCGCTATCTAATGCAGACCGTTGCGCTGTTTTCACATGTGACATGGAATAGTCATCGGGATTAAGACGTGCCTACCTGCCCAGTGCTCCGAGTCCTTCCGCCGCTGCTTTGCCTGGATCTTCCGCAGAGCTTCGTCTAAACATGGAGATGATTTGTGCATTGACAAGAATAGCCTACCTTGAGCGGCGTCCTCCTTATCCTGCCGTGGCGGCGTTGCCGTGGACCTGCGCCTCTCCGGAGTCAACTCCTCGTCGCTGTCAGCACCATAAGCTACCAAACTGTTCATGATGTACTGCCTAAATTGCGAAAGCTCCGCAGTAAATAGCTAGCAACGTTGCCGCCGTTTGATTACCGCTGGCGTAGTGTAACGAAGTCGTGCTAATGTCTATTGGTTCAACCCAAGACAGGTATGGCACTTAAGAAAGCTCAGAATCTTAACATTGCCGAGGATGACATGGGACAGTACATCATTAATAATGGAGGGGCCAGGCTCCATCCCGACGCTAACTACTCGCAGGGGTGCTCATGGGGCAAACGGAAGAACGTTCGAACATCAGCGCGCTTGCTACGCACCGCGCGGAACTCAGCAGCACCAGGTCTACAAAGCTTGAATCATCTGGAATTGCATTCGTGAGAATGACTGTCCTTTGGAATGGCCACGGGCATAGCTCGACATTAACACTGGACAGTATCACTATAACATAAAGCGCTGGTGTCCTGTGCCAAAAATGTCGATTGTGCGCGCGCTAATCCTACCGGTAAAGAGGGCTTCTCAATTTAGTAAGTGTTGTAGAATCAGGCGAAACTAACCGAAAAACAACAAGGTGCAAAATATTTAGGGACGCTCATGCAGCATGCCCTGCTGTAAACATGCATGCGTGGAGTGATTGCGTACCAGGCGGTACCGCACAATGCGTCACAGACGGTACCGCATCGTGCACACCGGGCGGTACCGCATGCAAAAGCATGCAAAAACGATGGAATCGTTTCATCTGGATGCATAGCACAACGTAACTAAAGAAGCTGGTACGAACTGCCAGGCAGAGATCGACACAGGACGGCATTGCAGGAATTAATAATTCTTTACCGAACAGCCTCAAGACAAAACCCTGCGTTTCCAGAATATGGCCGAGCGGAAGATAAAATATGCATGCGTGGCATGCTCTAATGCTTTCATACCTACGTTTGTGTCCTACCCCAGAAAGGGCTAGGCAAGCTTGTTTGTGGAGCACGAAGCGTCCTGTGTAAAGCACAGTTGTTATGAACAGTCAAATTATATGCACGGACTAGCATCTATACAATCTCCTCACAGTTTAAGTCCTTGGTCCCTGCATATTTTGCGCTTGAAACAGTAAGAGGAATAAACATGGTGCGACCCAGTTCTTAGCCTGTAATTAATTATCGGATCAAGCGCATCCCACCCGCGTCGCTTTGTTGCACTCAAGGAAGACAAAGAACACGCTCTTCATGTGTCAGCAACGGGTTGATCCCGATGCGCAATTTTTCATGCTGCCTCATCGCAAACCGCAGGTCACTGCCACCGCGGCACGAATTTATAGCTTTTTGTCCGCCGAGACTGCATGCCTTTCTGTGCAAGTATGAATCCTAAAGACAATTGAATCTTTAGACTGTTAATATGCTCGGCAAAAATACACTGCGAACCTCCATCGATCTCATCATTGTGGCTCTATGCTTCACTAGTCGTCCTGTTAATGCTCAGTTCAAGGACTTTGGTACGTGTGTTTCACTGTAACATGGTCCGACAGCAAGCAACTCCTGTTGTATGCTTTCGACGATTGGATACGTTTAGGTCATTGTTTTCTACCGACGTACCATCGAGGGATATCGAACTCTCCAGCTATAGGTGAGCTCTATGAGGTCAGCCCCGTGGAATGCCTCAGGCACTGCGTTCAGAACGCCGGAACTCCTGAAGTAAGAGAGGTACGATCTCTCAAGAAAGGACGTATCTGTTTAGGCACCCTGCGCATCCGTCGTATACCACAGACACTTCTCCACGTGTCAGATGTACAGCCATGACGGCATGCTTGGCGGCTCTCGGGTGGTCTTCGCGTCTGGGCACGATTACTACAATCGCACCGACTATGAAGGCATATGCCGTGGGAATCTTCGTGAGTCACACTAGTTAGCGACACTCTTGACATCGTACCGTAGCCGCTCCTCGACGTCGGCAGCACGGAACAAAAATACTAGCTTCAAGCGAGAATGATTTACAAAGCGTGTCGGAGGACTACCATGACTATGGAGAGTCTCCAAAGCCCGTACAAACCGTGGAATCGAAGCCTGAACCAGTGGTAGTTCGCCCCAAGCCAAGGCCGATCGCACAACGCGTTCATCACTTTATGCTGCCCAACCAGCCAACCACCGGTATCAGCTTCTTCATCGTCTTACAGGCCTACAAACGTCGAACTCTTTAGGTTGTCCACACCGACAAAGATTAGCGTACGTTCACTTCAACGATTATTCTATGGCGAGAAGCAAACCGCAGCGAGTGATCGAGGGTGTTGGCCTGCAAAGCTGCATAGAGTACTGCTCGCAGAACCTTGTCAGTCTTTCTATAAGCCCTAAAGCTTTGAACGTGTTTTAGGACACCGTCGGTGATCCAGCACCCTGCATTCTAATGTCTTTCCAATTCGCCAACGGACGCTGTGAAATGCACGGCAACAAAGCAAAAGAAGTGGGCATTCTCACGCGTGTTGAGTCCCATAGCGGGTACTATTTCGCCGAGAAGCTCTGCATCCCAGGTAGCCAGCCACGCGTCTGTGGAGAATCATGAAAGATGCTTTAGCACGTCCTGAGTGCGGACCTCATCCCCAGTTCCGTGCCGTCACTAGGAAGAGGATAACCGACGGCTACCTGGCTCAATTATCCCATGAGATGATGTCTGATTGCATTGCGAACTGTCTCGCAAAATCCGCTTGTCAGGTACGCTCTCGTCAAGAATATCGGCGGCTTTTTTAAAAACGAAATTTTGCAGAGCGTGACGTATCGCAACGGCTATTGCACCTTACATTCGGTTCGTCTCAGCGTGGACGACGACGATGCTAGCGGTGCTCTTTCGGACGCAGACGACGCATCGGTCGTGATCGACGTAAACTGTCGGCAGGAAGCGGCGACATTCTATTCATGATGCAGAAGTTTTTGTTGTCGTTAACACCGTAGACAATAAATCAGAGTGAAGACGAGCAGTCATTAAAATGCTCCGCTAGTTCAAAGTTCAGCGCATTGTACCGTTAAGATACGGTCATTCATGATAAATGACCCCGCCATAAACGGACCGGATGTTACAGAGTTGCGGTGACGAAAGAGCATCAATCACTGATGCATGATGTGCTGACCTTTGAAGGATGTACGTTTTCACTTCCGTTTAATATCCGTGTTCGTGACAGACGATCCGCAGAGTCTGGAACGTGCGATGACAGCATGGCATAGGCATCTCTACAAGCTGTGTGTAAGCCGCCATGGAAGAAGTGACCTCCGATAATTTATCTTCTTGACGCTTCTCCGGGGTTTGGTGGTAGGTCCGTACGAAAGAAAGTTGTTCGGAAGCGGTGAATAAAAAGCAAGCTGGTTCGGTAATGCGCCCAGAATGCGGAACGTCCACCAAAGACCACCGAGGAGTGCTGACGTCAGTCGCCATGTCCATCGTCATAATTGGGGTCAGTTCGTAGCATTAATGTCGTTGTCGCAGTTTGCCCCAGAGTGGACAAAAGTATGGCCGAGATGCCCAGTGTCTTCCCTTCAGTCGGATAACGCTTGAAGTACGACTAACTTGTTCCAAGAATTATTAAGAGACACTGAGATCAGCCCGTATCGACAATAAACGGCTCACACGGCAGTAGTGTTCGGGTCAAACAAATAATTATTTGGGNCCCGCGTCGCTTTGTTGCACTCAAGGAAGACAAAGAACACGCTCTTCATGTGTCAGCAACGGGTTGATCCCGATGCGCAATTTTTCATGCTGCCTCATCGCAAACCGCAGGTCACTGCCACCGCGGCACGAATTTATAGCTTTTTGTCCGCCGAGACTGCATGCCTTTCTGTGCAAGTATGAATCCTAAAGACAATTGAATCTTTAGACTGTTAATATGCTCGGCAAAAATACACTGCGAACCTCCATCGATCTCATCATTGTGGCTCTATGCTTCACTAGTCGTCCTGTTAATGCTCAGTTCAAGGACTTTGGTACGTGTGTTTCACTGTAACATGGTCCGACAGCAAGCAACTCCTGTTGTATGCTTTCGACGATTGGATACGTTTAGGTCATTGTTTTCTACCGACGTACCATCGAGGGATATCGAACTCTCCAGCTATAGGTGAGCTCTATGAGGTCAGCCCCGTGGAATGCCTCAGGCACTGCGTTCAGAACGCCGGAACTCCTGAAGTAAGAGAGGTACGATCTCTCAAGAAAGGACGTATCTGTTTAGGCACCCTGCGCATCCGTCGTATACCACAGACACTTCTCCACGTGTCAGATGTACAGCCATGACGGCATGCTTGGCGGCTCTCGGGTGGTCTTCGCGTCTGGGCACGATTACTACAATCGCACCGACTATGAAGGCATATGCCGTGGGAATCTTCGTGAGTCACACTAGTTAGCGACACTCTTGACATCGTACCGTAGCCGCTCCTCGACGTCGGCAGCACGGAACAAAAATACTAGCTTCAAGCGAGAATGATTTACAAAGCGTGTCGGAGGACTACCATGACTATGGAGAGTCTCCAAAGCCCGTACAAACCGTGGAATCGAAGCCTGAACCAGTGGTAGTTCGCCCCAAGCCAAGGCCGATCGCACAACGCGTTCATCACTTTATGCTGCCCAACCAGCCAACCACCGGTATCAGCTTCTTCATCGTCTTACAGGCCTACAAACGTCGAACTCTTTAGGTTGTCCACACCGACAAAGATTAGCGTACGTTCACTTCAACGATTATTCTATGGCGAGAAGCAAACCGCAGCGAGTGATCGAGGGTGTTGGCCTGCAAAGCTGCATAGAGTACTGCTCGCAGAACCTTGTCAGTCTTTCTATAAGCCCTAAAGCTTTGAACGTGTTTTAGGACACCGTCGGTGATCCAGCACCCTGCATTCTAATGTCTTTCCAATTCGCCAACGGACGCTGTGAAATGCACGGCAACAAAGCAAAAGAAGTGGGCATTCTCACGCGTGTTGAGTCCCATAGCGGGTACTATTTCGCCGAGAAGCTCTGCATCCCAGGTAGCCAGCCACGCGTCTGTGGAGAATCATGAAAGATGCTTTAGCACGTCCTGAGTGCGGACCTCATCCCCAGTTCCGTGCCGTCACTAGGAAGAGGATAACCGACGGCTACCTGGCTCAATTATCCCATGAGATGATGTCTGATTGCATTGCGAACTGTCTCGCAAAATCCGCTTGTCAGGTACGCTCTCGTCAAGAATATCGGCGGCTTTTTTAAAAACGAAATTTTGCAGAGCGTGACGTATCGCAACGGCTATTGCACCTTACATTCGGTTCGTCTCAGCGTGGACGACGACGATGCTAGCGGTGCTCTTTCGGACGCAGACGACGCATCGGTCGTGATCGACGTAAACTGTCGGCAGGAAGCGGCGACATTCTATTCATGATGCAGAAGTTTTTGTTGTCGTTAACACCGTAGACAATAAATCAGAGTGAAGACGAGCAGTCATTAAAATGCTCCGCTAGTTCAAAGTTCAGCGCATTGTACCGTTAAGATACGGTCATTCATGATAAATGACCCCGCCATAAACGGACCGGATGTTACAGAGTTGCGGTGACGAAAGAGCATCAATCACTGATGCATGATGTGCTGACCTTTGAAGGATGTACGTTTTCACTTCCGTTTAATATCCGTGTTCGTGACAGACGATCCGCAGAGTCTGGAACGTGCGATGACAGCATGGCATAGGCATCTCTACAAGCTGTGTGTAAGCCGCCATGGAAGAAGTGACCTCCGATAATTTATCTTCTTGACGCTTCTCCGGGGTTTGGTGGTAGGTCCGTACGAAAGAAAGTTGTTCGGAAGCGGTGAATAAAAAGCAAGCTGGTTCGGTAATGCGCCCAGAANGCAGCAGGTTCGAGTTGATTAGGCGCATCCGCATTTAGCGGCGGCTTCTCCGTCCTCCCGCCTGTGGGTGACCCACTAAGGAGATAGCAGGGGATTTCCCGAGACGATGCCCGAAGGGAGCCGATTCTCGTGAGAGAAAGTCTGCGAGAAGCGGTTGTCGACACCACCACACGTGTAGGCGGCATCCCGATGTCAGCTTCTAATGGCCGAATCACGACGACAACAACCATGCGATCGCGCCTTTGACCCCTCGACACCTTTCAACATTTCGACACGACTATTCTTGCTTGTTATTCTTTCCTTTGCACATTTTTCTACAGTTTATTGCACATCGCCATGTAAGTTCATCCCGTGCAGTGTGTTTTACGTTCGGACATGAGGTTTACAGTTTAATGTTGTCACTGGTTACATGGCTGATTGTATGCCTGGAAGTAGCCCACTTCTAGAGGTCAAACTAAAAGTCGCCCTTCTAGATGTACGCTGTTTCCAACGAACGACTAGAAGATCCATCGACAATGCACAACCAATCACCGAACTATTTTACGTCAGACCCCACCAATGCGTAAGTCTTCTAGCGCTGATTTCCCCATGGTCACATCAAGTGATCGTTAGTTACAACTAAATACAAGAGTAACGTCTACTTACGTATTAGGTGGAACAAATGATGCGCTAGATCCGTTAAGATTTCGTAAGGTTTCTTACCTGTTTATTTAGCTCGACCAGTGCATATGGACGACCAACAATGCGATCCCGGTACATATATCCGAAACACGTGTATAATTGTATGCTTTCTAGAATGGGTACTGCAAGTCCTTCATCTACGACCACTTGCAACACAGTTGCCGCTTGTACGACCACGACGGAACGAGAGTTCCTGCGATCCTACACCCCGCGAACGGGTACGATTACTACAGACGAACTGCAACGACACAGGAATGCGCAGGTATCAATGGACGACTGCGCCCAATGTTGACTTACACTAGGCCGTCTAGGGCCTATGCAGCGATTCCTTGCTGTCCAAGCACCTTTCAAGAACCCAACCTTCAAGCAGAAGGAATACCCTCTTCACAAATATCCTGTGAAGAGTTTACCTCCCGCGATACATCCGGTATCATCAGTGCCTTCTGAGACAACCGAAACCTCGACGAACTCAGCGCCGCCTACGCCTGGCCAGAGAAAGCCTTTGAAAACATTACAAGAACCGCCAAGTGACGACACAGTTCGATCTAACATCGAACCACACCAGGAGCCCAAGTCCAAGCCCATGCCGTCTTTCGTCGACGCAGACATCGGTCTCGAACGAATGCACCGGCCACCGCCGGCTAACGAAGAAACGATAGCGGTCGAGCAACAGCTGTCACGTCTAGTCGAGACCGAGCGAATGAGAGTTGTTCGTCCACAAAAGACAACTAATGACTTGCGCCGAGAGCATCTCAACATAGCGCCCATCCCTTTTGGCCATCAGAGGAAGACCAAGAAAAAAGGCCCCGTAAATGTAAGTCCTCTAATCGGGTGTGTGCGTTCAGTGCAGATCTCATTACGTGCCTACGTCGAAGGCTTAGATAAGAAATGAAGTTGACCCGCCTCTGGACAATCTGGGCACGGAGCCAGATCCGGACAACGAGCCGCTACAAGACGTAGTACCGCAACAAGATGACAACTCGAAGATATTTGCGCTAGAGGCACCAGCCAACAATGGAGCTCGTAGCTCGTGGGCTACAAGAAGCAGAAAGAACAGGTTTGAGACGAGGCCAGGAAGCTCATCCGGACTACCAGTCGGAACAGCGGATCTAGCGAAGGCTCCCGGAAGGTATCTATATCCAGTTAATGAACTACGAGAAAACAAGTAGTTCCGATTCGTATGGTTGCGATAACATGTCTAAGTTTGTACACCAAAATCAATGGCCTCAAAAATCTGCTGCACCTTCTTTCATTTAGCGCGGCTGAACTCGGATATGAGGACACCAGAAAGCCGCCCGCTCCATCCACAAGCGCAAAAACTAGCTCGTGGGCTACAAGAACCAGGAACAATAGGTTCGAGACGAGACCAGGAAGCTCAGCCGGATTGCCAGGTGGATCAGCGGATCTAGCGAAGGCTCCGGGAAGGTACTTCTTCTTGTGTCTTCCTACTGATGCGGAAAAAATGAAAGTCGTTATAACTCATTTGGATACTACCATCACACTGACTTAGGCTAGGCCCATGTAGGAATTCAGCACTCCCAAAATCCTTTTGCGCACCTCCTTCTTTTATTTTAGCGCTGCTGAACTTGGTTATGAGGACTCCAGGAAGCCGTCGACTCCATCAACTACCAGTACGGAAACATTATTTGGCGCGGAAGAAGAGCAAGAACCGCGCGGTCCGCCAACAACGGAGTCAATTCCTACGACTACGTCGTTGTCACCACCAAAACCCCCAGCAGGTTGCAACAGTGTCTCATTCGTTTTTACTTGATGGGCTTTAGTACCGGCGAGTACTCGAAAATGCCCTACCAGTACAGCTTACTACGTCGTGATCGGCAATGAAATCATCCTACCCATCGCATCACCGGAGAACGACGTCAAAGTTTTCCATGGAGTGGAACAATCAAAGTGCGCGACCTACTGCTCTACCAATGCGGTAACACATTCCATCCTTCTCTATGGCGTACCGATGATCCGATTTTAGGGGGGGGGCATGGGTCTAGGGTGGGCCAAGCTCTTGTCCGCCGAAAAATGCCCCTTGGTACCCCCTTACCATATTTTTCACGGCGGCATTCGGCCGCCGCGAACATAAGGGTCCCCCTTTTGCTACTTTTCGTACCCTCTGAAATTTAGGGGGGGGGCATGCCCCCCCTGCCTCCACTGTCGGTACGCCACTGATCCTTCTTCCTAGAGCGGCCTTTTGCGGACATCAAACAACGGTTTATCTTAGGGTCCAAATGGCGAACCCCTACGTTGCTCGTCGATCAACTACTTCCCGATCAGCCAGAAGTGTGAGATCTACAGCATTCTTGCGGAGCCACATGGGCCTGGAAACCTGGTGGAGAACGACGACGTGATCTACGCAGAGAAATTCTGCTTGCCAGGTGGGGTCGATTGAGAGACTGGAAAATGTCGATTCCTAGTCACGAGACGAGACTGCCAAGAAGACGAGATCTTCATCCTTCACGTGCAGAAGAAGATGAGCTCCGCCAGCATAGCGAGCGTACGGAGCACAAGCATTGCCGAATGCTTGCAAGCGTGTCTCACGAAGCGAGAATGTCGAGTAAGTACAACCGTCGGAAAGCGTTCCGCCGTAAAATCTGGGATTGCCCTAATGCCTGCTCTTTCTAGACAGCGTCGTTCGACTCGAACAACAGACGTTGCAGTCTGCATAGCGAAAGTGCTGCAGAGCACGCGGACCTCATCCAGGAGACGGATCCCGGATGGGTGCTAATCGAGAACGGTTGTAGCTCTAAAAGAAAGCGCCCTCTACCTCGATTGATTGCTGACAGCAGGATCGAGCCTGCTGGGATTTCTAAGGTAAAATGCTTTGTCCACATGGATTTGGTTCCAGCAGCCTGAATCATGACTGTTCCAGGCCTCCGAATGGAGTCAGTGGTCCGACTGCCGGTTTAAAATGCGAGGATCCAACGCTGTACGTGTCAGAACCAGGCAGTGTGAAGAACAGTGCGAAGACGGCGGATTGCAGATCGAGAAATGCTGACCTTGATTACTTTGATTTTTGTCTGTATATACGTCGCGCCGCTTTTACACGTGCATTCCTCGACTTGTCTACTCATGAATGCGCTATATTATGTCGAATCTTCTCTGCCTAAGCCAGTACCGTTCTGTGTTGCTTGAATGTCATTCTCATGCAATGAATCCCTTCGCCAGTTTTATTCGGTAATGCGTCATATATAGTACAGGAAACACAGGACGATACAAGTGGAGTTGGCTGCACAGCACCTGAATACAGTTTGTTCAAACTATTAGCGCTAGGGTAAGCTCCATGAAAGTGGAAAGTGAAAAGAGCAAGGCATATATACCAGTGAGATAGACCTGTCATTCCATCTTGTCGAAATCGAGCACCATGAAATTGTCCTCCGACTTGGAGTTGGGCGGTGGTGGCGCTGGCCGGCTGGGCACACCCGGCGGACTCGCCGTTGGATTAGGGTCGCTGTTCCGCGACGCTGCAACGGCTGGTGTATTCCGCGGTGCAGTATCGGAAGTCTGACCAGCAGAGGGTGCAGGTGAAGCGGAGGCGACCCGCTTCGGCGGCACCGGCGGTGGATGTATCCTCGGTGGTGACTCGCTGAGCAGGTCCGGAACTGCAGAGGATGTAGAGGGCTGAAATAACGTCACTATTTCGCGAAAAGCTTTGGAAGAACTTACAGTTGCCGACAATGTTTCGGGCTCAGTGAAGAGCGGCGACGTAGGGCGGTACGACTCGATGACGATGCCTTCGGTTCCTTTGATCTCGCACCGACAGAATGGACACGTACTGCCGCCTTCCGCAGACTCCTAAATGTTTCCGATACGAAATCAGTCGAAAACGTACGCAGTGTCCTTATCTCCACGGTACCCACCTGCCAACTGTTAAGGCACGGACGGCACAGCAAGTGCCCGCAAGGCTCAAGCTTGACGTTCTTGTTGCGCTCGTCGCAGATCTTGCACATCTCGAAGGTGGTCCCCATCTCGCAGTAGATTTGGTACTGCTCCGGCGTCACCTTCAACCGGCCTTCTTGCACATTCTGCAGCATACTGCTCAGGTCTACGTTCTTACTCTTGCCGTTTCGGATAGAGGTAGCTGAATCTATGGTATTTAAAGCGAACAATTTGAGTAACAAGACATACAAGCGATCGCGGCCTCCGTCGACCAGCGACTGAATTAGAGACCGATTCTGCGGAATCGTCTGGTAGATCTTGCCGTCCGGCGCGACGTAGCCAATGGCCCATTGACCCAGGCGAGTGCAGCTGAGACGGAAGACGTACCTGAAACATCGAACGTGAGGAAGGTACAGTGGAGGTCCAACAGAACTTACGTTCCAGGCTTGTTGATGAATTGCTGTAACCGCTGCTTAACCTCTTCGTACGTCATGAACGACACGTAGCCAGGATGTGTGACGGCTAACAGCTGCCAGTTCTTCAACAACGTTGACCACGGTTGGAATAACCTCAAGAACCGGACCTAGTCGCTCGAGCAAGCATCAGTGTTACCTCGTGAATACGTCGAATTCGAAGTTCGATATGTGATTGTTGCAAGTGAGGTCGACGGTATTCTTCAATGCGTGCGTTTCGATGCCGACGCCGATGCGGTGCACCTTGCTCAGCTCGTTCCGAAATTCCTCCCATGGTACAATCGTCCTAAGCTGGCGAATTAACAACCTTGCCTCGAACATATTCGTACTTGTCGCCGAACGACGCCTGCCAAAACTCGGCCGCCTCCTTCTTCGTTATCCGGAACTTGTCGCGGATAAAGCGTCCTTCCGGAAACTCCGCCTTCAGCTCCGACAGCATGTGCGAAAATATTAGTGACTTCATGCTCAGGCTGCGTCGCGCGGGCGAGCCCTCCTCCATGAGCTTTTCACGCTCCTCCTTCAGTAGTTTGATGGTCTAAATTTTCAGTTAAAGCATTACTACACGGGTTGCTTGTTACCTGTTTGCACTTGGAGTGCATGTTGGTCATGAAGATTTGCAGGTACAAATTGTGCTGCAGAACGGTCGAGTCGTTGGTAAAAATTAGGTTCAAATGGTGGTAGGTGTCCGGTAGGATGTCAAGAATGAAAGGCGGTGAGTTCTTCAGGTTCAGCTTCGACTGTTGGCAGCATCGAATCACCGTCTCCATCCCGCTGAAGCAGCGCTGAATGGTTCGTCGGTCCTAAAGTACGGAACTAAGCAGAGCTAGCGACACTAGGGGCCGCCACAAACGGGCTTGCGCTAAGAATTAGCATTATGCGCTAGTTATAAACATGTATGCCTGCCTACCTGCGGATTTGTGACGCACGATGGTCCCGACATCGACGACCGATCTGTGCCGTTGGAGAGGCGTATGGCATTGCTGGTGCCGGCAACTGTCGTCCCCACTATCTCCTGTATTCGATTCAGGAACGACGATGCAAAGGAGTTCATCTAAATGCATACATCTATTAAGCCTAGTTCAATTTACAACAAAAGACACGTAGTTGCCTCGCGGAATTTAATTGAAAATCGGCGTTGTCTTGACGCTTCCGGTCGCAGTCGACACGAGTGTTCAGTCATATCGAAAACATGGCCAGCAACGTGTACTTCCGTCTGCAGCGTCTTACACAATTCCGAAACGTTTATTCTTTGACGTCATAAAATAAAACCTTCACGAAAAATAGCGTTGGCTCAGAACGACAAAAACCATTTCATAAAAATCGTTCTCTAATTATTTAGCAGGCATAAAGGATAATCGAAATCGCATGTGAATGACTCAGCAACTGGCCGGGTTTTTCTTTACCAGAAAAACGTCTTCGTGGAGCAGCAGGTCGTGGTTAATTTGAGGTCAGTCCGCGAATTTAGAATGGCGAAGTGTTCCTGCGTTCGCACTGATAATGATGCGTGCTAACGATGACCCACATTTACCGCTTAATACATGGACCGGCTAAACGGCTAAATTTTAGAAAAATACATGGATGATAGGCAAGACTCGTTGGACCATGAACTGCAGATGGCACTGGAGCTTAGCAGGTAGATGCTGACATTTAACCCTTGCCAGAATGATCAATTTCTTGCAGGCGGACGTACGAGGAAGAGGCTGGGCGGAGGGCCGAGAAAGAAGAGGTGGACTTAATAAGCATGGAGGACCCACGCGTCATCGACATGAACCGGAAGATCGACCGGATAAAGCAGCTCTACGATGGCGGCGGTGGCGTGCAGCAACCGTCCGTGATCAGCACGAGGTTAGTGGGCTTCCGCCGCCAGCCGGATTTGCGTGCGACGCCGGCGGGATATCGGACGCGGATTAGTCAGAGGCGCATCACATGTGTTTTTGTCCATAGTTTACGACCAGACTCGCGAAAACAAGCGCATTCCTTAAGGCTTGAAGGTAACCTCATTTAGGAGCTTTAATCATCACAACGGTGGATCGCATTATCCGATGTCATGCGTCCCGTCCACGTCCGCACAATTCGGCTTCGAACAGGGTCTCGTGCCGTCCACTTCCTCGCCAGCCTTAGGCTTCGAACAAAGGGTGCACGAAATCGCAGCCGCTAACGCCAGTTTTCACCGCCGTAAGTACACAAGTAAACAGTTACTTTCCGACTTAACATCACGTTTTAGAAGCGTCGTTTACGTTACCGGGCTATCAGAACAATGTGTATCCGGTCAACCAATCGTCGTACGGCGCTGTCCCTACTCTTCCCGTACCTGCTTACGGCGAGGTGCCACAGAACAACACGCCCACCAGAAACGCGCTGATCATACCGTTTCGTTCGGAGAATGGTGATCTGATCGACTTGTCGCCTTCTCCACGTCCGGTCAGAGCGAGATCGATCACGTTAGATGAGGTACTGAACTTCATTGCTTGTGAAGAAGACAGTTCTACTATTTTAGCTGGACCCATTGTTTAACAAACGACTGGCGGTTAGTCCGCAACCGAGTCAATACACGGACGCTGGTTCGTCCAATCAGACCCCTCGAGGCAGCGCGCGACAGCGCACCGTTTCTACTTCAACCGCGACGCCCGAACCCGAACCTAGTCGACAAGCGCTGGATCGCTTTAAGAGAGCCAATTCCGAAGGCACTGCTTTGTGGAAGCAAGCGAGCTTTGAGCAGACGCTTCTCACGGCGGATAATCTGCAAAGAGACGACGCTTCGACGAACGATTTCTTCAGAGAGGTAGCGAAGGCCTAGATTGAGATGCATATTTGAATGATTTAGGTGGAAGAATTGTCGAGCATGGTCCGGCGGTTAGCAGTGACCGAAGGACATGATGTCTTCTTCCTGTCCCATTTCGTGGACTTCTTTACTACGACGGCTGACACCGTGAAGCTCGTTGTTCATCAAGATGACACGTAAGAGGTAGTAGAGAATAACACGCTCAAAGTCAAATGGTTCAGATGGAGACAAGATGTGCCAGATGATCCACAGTCCCTCGGTTTTGGCCCCGACGTTCGCAGCTCGGCACAAGAAATCCTGCAGGAGGTCCTTTTGCGGTTACTTCCTCAAGAGGAGATCGCCAAGAACGGTGGCAGCATTCCACTGGAGGAATACGCCCTGAAAGTATGCGGTACCGACGAGTTTCTCGTGCCGTCATCGACGCTCGGAAAGCATTCATTCGTGGCGGACTTCGTCTCGCGAGGAAAGGATGTCGAGTTGGAAGTCGGCAAGCGGAGGTTACGCAGAGTGCAGCCGTACCCGAACGTGAGTCGACGGTATGTGCCAGCAAAAAAGTTCCAGATTACACAATCTCTTTTCAGGTCTCCTACGTCTACGCTGCCGGTGAACAAAGAGCTGTTTGAGAGCTTTAAGGACGCGTTGGAGAAACACCTCAGCATGTGCATAGATGAGTCTCACGGTAAGTTGAACCGCGAATTCGGCATCTACTAGTGCATGAATTCATTGAAATTTATCCTTTGTTATAGATTTCAAGAAGCGACAAGGTGTCATCCAGTCCGTTCGAATGGTTTGCACGTTCATGAACCAAACGATGCCAAGTGAGCTGGTCGCTGCCGTGGACTCTTTGAGTGGCGCCAGGGCGAAGGAAGAGCTTCTGTACGGAATGCACTGCATTGTCGGTGCTGTGATCAAGCTCTTCTACATGTACTGCCGATCCGCACCGATGAATTTCTCGGTGAAATTGGACCAGGTACGCAACAATTAGGCAGTGCCGATAACAACAACGAAGGTTTAGCCAGCACCTGATAACACGGAATTTCAAGACTCATCGCAGTGCTGGGAGAAGCTGCTGATCCATGTGGAGTCCATGCACAATCTGCCAAACCTCTGGCTAAGGAAGTATCGGTCCTTCTACGCAGAGGCGCACTTAATGTACGGTCCGAAGTCGTACGGCATGGTGTCGAGCTCAATGCGAGCGCAAACGTCGCGGTACAACTTCACTTACGTACCACTTCAGTTCTGGGTAAGTACTAACAGTCTGCCTACCTAACTTGAATTTACATGGTTTAGGTCGACTTTGATATCCAACTACCGTCATTGCCTCGTGAGACTCAAGTTTGTTACATCGTCTACGGGATTCCTGCGGACGACGAAGAATGCGTAGGAGGTGCTACCGGAGCCGCGGGTCACGCAACCTGCGCGCATCGCATAGCAACGGCCTCCATTCCTTTGTACAGTCAACAAGGGTATGCTTTACGTGCGTCGATTTAAATATGCTTAACTCTATTTTAGATACCTGTTGCAAGGGCCCGTGTTAGCGCCGCTCATGACGATGCAGGACAACGTCGTGCAGCCCTGGGGACCACGTCCGCTCATCCGCTCCGCTGAAGATCCCGTGCTGGTGCTGAAGTACCTTGAGTACAATCAAGCGATTCGGTTTCCACAACGGATCCAAAAAGCCGAATGGCAAGTAAAGACAGTGGCGTTCGGTTACGGGCGGTGTTTTAGCACTTGGCGCAGATTTGAATCGCTGCCACGAGCAGACCAGGACCTTCTCATTGCAGTTGTCGACGAAAGCATTAGTCATCTGTACGTGCCACCTACTGCAAGCGGACAACCAATCTCATTTTAGGCTGGTCGAAGACGACAAGCAGCTACTCTGGTCCAACCGCGATGCCCTACGCCACATACCGAAAGCACTGCCACTTGTGCTGGCGTCTTCGTTTTCGTGGGATTCCTACAGCCTCAGCAACATCTACCCTTTATTGGATGGCTGGTCAGAGCTTCCTCCCGCTACGGCGATCGAACTGCTGCTGCCTTAGTGAGTTAAGCCATTAGCAGGAATGGATTAATGTTGTGTTACAGTTTCCCGGACGAGTACGTTCGCAAGAAGGCGCTAAAATACCTGCGCAAGGCCTCGACCGAGTTCTTGTTTAACATTCTGCCGCAATTCGCAGAGGCGCTGCGCTATGAGGCGTTCGAGAATAGCGCACTAGCCAGGTTCTTGCTGGAACAGTCTACAAAGGATCGCCGGTTTGCGTTCGAGTTGTACTGGTGAGTCTTACGTCTTATTGAGCGATGGGTGCAATGATATGTGCAGGCAACTAAGACATCGAGTGGACGACGTGCGCAACCAGGCCTACTCTGCGCGTTGCCGACTACTCTGCGAAAAACTTCTGGACCTCAACATTCCAGGATTTTGCGATGAAATTGCATACCAGCACGACTTCCTCGAGATGCTCGACAGACTGTCTCAGGACGTCAAGTCGTCACCTGAAAGCATTGCGGTAGGTAGACCGATGAAGATTTCTATGCTTCTCAAAGTTTCCTTGCGCTAAAATATATGTCTAGGACATCAAACTAAAAGATGGACTTGCTCGGATTGACGACGAAATCGGTGTGCAGAACATTCGTCTGCCCATCTACCCGGCTTTCCAATGCGTGCAGGTGGACGCTGATGGCTGTGGGATTTTCAACTCGCTTACCAAGCCGATGAAGATTCGCTTCAAGGGACGTCGAGCCGACTTCGGAATCATCTATAAGGTCGGTGATAATCTTACGAAGGAGGAATACCTGTCGTTTTAGGCCGGTGACGACCTTCGTCAGGATGCGATTGTGCTACAACTCGTTCGCGTAATGAACAACATCTGGCTCGAGCAGCAACTTGACCTGCGAATGGTCACTTTCCGATGCTTGCCTACCGGGAATCGCAAGGGGCTCATTGAGCTCGTGCCGGACTGTAGCACACTTCGAGAAATCCAGATCGCGTCCGGTGTCACTGGTGTCATCCGCGACGACGTTCTCAACGAATGGCTGCTTCGTAGGAACCCGTCAGAGTTTCAATACAAGGCAGTATGTCACACACGCTGAGTGACGAACATATCAACATTGTTCTAGGCATTAGCCAATTTCCGTCGATCATGTGCGGGCTGGTGCGTCGCCACGTACGTTCTTGGGATCGGCGACCGACACAATGACAACATTCTCGTCACGTCTTCCGGGCATGTGTTCCACATCGACTTCGGCAAGTACATGGGTGACTGGCAGATGGCAGGCGGCTTCAAGAGGTACGTCATCCTGATCATGTCAGATCATAGACGATGACAATTGCTTGCAGAGATCGTGTTCCTTTCGTGCTGACGCAGGACATGGCGTACGTCATCAACGGCGGCTCGCAGAAGACCACCGAGCACTTCCAGATGTTCGTCGACGACTGCTGCAAGGCGTTCAACCTTCTTCGGAAGAACTGCTCGATGATCATAAACATTATGCGATTCGTAAGCGTCCATCGCTCTGTATTTGTTAAAGCTGATGGTGTTTCCGATGTCCTGCTCCGACATTCCGGGCATGAACGTCGAGGCGTTCGACTTCGTCGAGAGCAACCTGATGCTGAACTTGACGGACCTGGAGGCGACCATGATGTTCACACGCATGGTCGAGGACAGCTTGCGCAGCAGGTTCCCACGACTGAACTTTGTCGCCCATACGCTCGCACAGCTGAAGAGTTCCTCGGGTCTGCTGTCCGCGTTCAGCCGCACCGACGACATGAACCGCTTGTCGTTCATATCGGACCTGTACACGTACGTTTCTCAGGGCGTTGCTGTCTTGATAAATTTACATTTGCAATTTAGCGAGAAGGAGGATGGGCGCATCCTCAGCATGCAAGTTAACAGCTACGAAAAGTGGTTCACGCCGGAGAAAGTCTACGTATGCCCTCATTACGCTAAAACATATTGCCGACGCAAGTCTTGCAGATGTACAAAATACTCATACGACGCGCCAACGAGAACGTCGACTGCGTCGTCTATCGGTCCTTCGCGGAATTCGAGGAGCTACACCTCAAGTTGCGCTATCGCTTTTCCAACGGAGCGATTCCTCGACTGAAGAACCGTGCAGGCGCCGGTCGCGAGATGGTGCACCAGGTGGCGCAGAAGAGGCAGGTCGAGCTGCAGCAGTTCCTCCATGGGCTTTTCGGCATGTCCAACGAAGTCGCGCATGTAAGCGGGAATGCTACAGAACCTTGCCGTAATAAGAGCGTCTTTAGTGCGACCTGATATACACGTTTTTCCACGCCATTCACAGGGACAGCGAGCCGGACAAGGCGCGGAGGCTTTAACGTTTTGCTTCGACGTTCCTGCACCCTCCAGTTAGATTCCCCTTTGATAGGGCCTTGACAAGTACTGGTTCGTTCATTCGAGTCCACTAGCTCTAATCATTAATGTAATTGTTCGACGTCGTCCGTCTTCTCCCTTCAGTGCCGACAGACCTCGTTGCCTTAATGTTGACTTCGTCTAGTAAGCGCGCATGCGCGCAGATGACACGTATAAAGTGGTTGACAAGTCTCAGTGGTTGCGTGTTCCGCTGTCTTAGAACGTAGCTGATGCATGTGTTACACGACTTAGTCGGCAAGAATGCCTAAAACAACGACGCCGCTTCCACAAAGGACATATTATGTAGTTGACGGTGAAGCAAAAAAAAAAACCCGCAAGCGTGGTGTGGTTAGTTGCGGGTAGTTGTGCCTCCTTTGTGCTGCTCGAAGGCCTTTCGCTCTTGGTTCTTTGCAGCATACTGTCGGACAGGTCCTTCGGTGAATCAAAATACGCCACCTCCGGTGTGTTGACCCCATACCGGATATTGCCGCCGCTGTTCTCGTTAGTAGTCTCGAATCCCGCGTTGTTGTTCTTCACCTTGCTAAGGTACTTCACTTCCTGTGGCCGGCAGGTTATAGCTTGCCAAACCGCATTGAGATTCCAGTCCGCTTGCAACACTAACCTATGTCGTATGAACTGCCGAGCTGTTGTCGTGCTTAATTTGATGAGCACAAGAAATCACTAGCAGGTGGGTTCTACCTGTGCAGCCGGGGTCGCCAGCCTGCTGAAACAGGAAGATATGCTGCAGTCACAGTGGGCGTCGACTCTCGGGTGGCAGAAGCTCCGTTGGTGCTGGGACCAACACCTGGTGACCATTTCCAGGAAAATGGACTTTACCACACCTTCTCCAATTTTATGGGCCGACAAATGAAGAACGCTAGACGCCCAATAAAACGAAGATTTAACAGTTACATCGCTTGGCTGAAATCAAGTGGTCAGAAGTCGCTGAAAACCTAAGCTTTTCTTCTTCCGAAAATCTCGTCTTTGTGCTCGTGTGGAAAGAATTTCGATTATTCCAACCTCCTTCGGGCAAGAAATAGGAAAAAAGCAGTGCATCAATGCGGACGGGGTACGACCTCGTCCTTGTTCCGACGGAATTTCCAACTTCGTCCTCGTTCTCGCCATGTCCAGATGAGGGCGATAACGAGGACGAATTGCTGAGCGAGCTCAAAACTGTTCTGACCAGGTCAACAATGGGTCTTCCGTAAACTCCACGATATGGGGCGACGTTCCGTCCGATTGCCTCAAATGAATGTGTTCGTCAATATCCCCGCTTTTTTAGGCGCGTTTTACTGCAATTCCTGCGTACACTCGTGTGACTCGTATCTTCCACATCGATCTTGTCTCCCATGAAATCTCTTTACGGCCAAGAGCAGTCCCGTTCGCAGCACAGCGTACGCCATGAGAACTGTCTTGACAGCAGCTAGTCGGCCACTCCTTTCTGTTTACTGCAGAAAACGTAGCGACAGTGACGGCCCGAGTTTAATATTCCCAGCTTCCCTAGGGTACGGTGCTCCTCTATATAACACCACGCATTCTTGTGAGATCGCAGTCCCGGGTGCCTACCTTCAAGAAACATTCCGCCAAAATGATGTTGCCGACATCACGTATGCCCTCAAGTTACCAGGACTAGTCGCAGCAACTGTTTAGGTTCTCTGTCACCTCAAGACTCAGACTATTCGTTGGCGCTTGCGCATGACGTCCGGTCGGATTTGGCCATTGTAAGATGCTCATTAAAAGCACGCAATCAACGCTTCGAACGAAAACGAGATTTCAGCAACTCGAAGGTCTCAGCGTCAGCGAGCTCGCCCTCCGCCCGGACACTGGTGGACAAGGCAGGGTGATTCCCGTCTCGCCAATTTCTTCGAGATCGAACTAGCCAAGCGAGACGTAACCGTGCACCAGTACCACGTTGAGATAACACATCCGGGGAACCGGAAGATTGACAGGTACACTCTTGCAAGCATATAAACATGCACTTACACCGTATTTCCTCTATTCAGCCGCCCACCCATTAAACCTAGCCCTATAGCTGATCCCCTCATGGGGCCTCAGTTAGAGAAAACATGGTAACCCCTTTTTAGAGAGGAATCCCGCGCGATTTTCTGGAACGCCGTGAAGAACTTTCCCAAAATATTTCCGAACCTCTTCGGACTCGCCTACGATGGCGGTCATCAGCTCTACACCGTTCAGCCGCTGCCGATCGACGAGCACATCAAGCTGGACATCGAAGTGTGCCTGCCGAAAGACCCGCGTCGCAGCACCGCCTGTGAAGTCTGCCTACAGCTCATCGGTCCGGTCATCGTCGATGTCGCAAAGGCCCGAATGGCTATGCCCGACGAGCGGTACCTCGCACCGGTGCAGATCCTCGATGTGGTCCTACGTCAGGCGCTCACTTGTCCTCTTAATGAGTACGTTCTGGACGATGGAAGTAGTAACTTGCTGGACGAAGCGGCATGATTTAGGAACTCGTCCAACTTTTTCGCGTGGAACCAGTCCATCTACCGCATCCCTGAGCATGGCGAGGAGGTCGTGGACTTGGCTGGTATCCCCATGAATACTGTTCACATTGCAACTGCTTTTCAGCCGGCAAGGAGATGTGGACCGGGTTCTTCACGGCCACCCATGTTGCAACCGGCGGCCGAATCCTGCTAAATCTCGATGGTGAGCCGCTGTCTAAGACAACACCAATAAATGCTAACATGTTAATTTTAGTGGCCCACGGCACCTTCTACAAGACTCGGATCTCGTTGCTCGACTTCCTCTGCGAGGTGCTCAACGAGCGCTTTGGTGAAACCAGCCCTGGCGGCCCTCGTGCCAGCCGCTCTGGTGGACGTTTGTCGGGTGGACCGCGCAGTTCTCGCAGTAGTCACTCCGGTGATCAGATCACACGACCGTTCTTATCTGTAAGGCCAGTTTTACGGAGCCTAAAACTGGTCGGCTTTAGGCTCGCTCGTTGTACAAAGACTTTATGCTGTCGGCCCAAGAGCTGCACGTGTTCGCGGAGAGCGTAAAGGGCCTGAAGATCTGCACCAAACATCGTCCGGGTCATATTCGCGTGTACCGCGTGAACGGCATTAAGGCTTCCGCCGATCAGCTAACCTTTGAGGTAAACAGGACGAATCGTTCCTTCGTACAACGCTTAATGATATAGACTCGTGACGAGGATGGTACCGACCGTCGCACCACGATTGCCGACTACTTTGCAGAGCGGTACGCCCCCTGCACTTCCCGAAGCTGCCGTGCCTCCACGTCGGCCCGCCGACTCGCAACATCTATTTCCCACTCGAAGTGTGCGAGCTGCAGTGGCCGCAGAAGACCAGCAAGAAACTAACGGACCGTCAGACTGCCACGATGATTCGAGTCAGTCTAATGCGCTGCCCACACAACGGCTATCCACTTCTCGGTTCAGGCATCTACTGGGGACGCGCCGCAGCGCAAGGAGCGCATTCTGAGTCTCTTCCAGCAAGCAGATTTCCGGGACGACCCGTTCCTGCAGACGTTCGGTCTCAGCGTCAGCACCGAGATGGTTCAGACTGTCGGACGCGTGCTGACACCTCCTGCGATTCTCTACCGGAAAAACAATCGCTGCGTACGTGGAGTTTTCGCAACACTGTATCTTAAGTTGCGCTTTTCAGGACCCCATTATCCTACCGCGTGACGGTGCTTGGTCCATGGACAACCAGGAGCTCTACCTGCCCGCAAAGTGTCGCAGCTATTCTCTCATTGGCATGGTGAATCCGCGCGAGCAAAGCCTTTTGCAGTACGTCTTGTCCAAAGCATGCCTCTTGAGATCATGGATGGATTGCAGGGGTTTCTGTCAGGCGTTCCACCAGCAAGCGACGAAGATGGGCTTAGATTTCCCGTCGTGGCCAGACCTAGTAATGTATTTAGTCGTGATTTGTCCCTAAAATGATGGTTTGCTTGGTTCCAGATACGCCAAAGGTCGCGACGAGATCCGCGGTGCGTTCCACGAGGTGGCGGAGAGCTATGAGAACGCGGGCAAGATTTGCGACCTCATTATGGTCGTCATGCCGGGAAAGAACCCGGATATCTACAGTTCGTTTTTTTGGCATGCGTGACACACAAGTAGCCCCTAGGGCGTTATTGACTCAGTTTGTTTAGGCGCTGTGAAGGAATGCTCCGACACCGTTTTCGGCATCATGTCCCAATGTGTTCTCCTGAAGACGGCGCAGCGTCCCGGACCTGCCACCTGCGCCAACCTCGCACTTAAGGTCAACATCAAGCTGGGCGGAATCAACTCACGCGTGATTGCGGACTCGGTCACGCAGAAATACCTCATCGAGCAGCCCACGCTCGTCATCGGCATCGACGTTACGCACCCCTCGCAGCAGGAGGAGAAGCAGGGAATGCCGTCGATCGCGGCGGTAAGCACTAAGTGTGCGATGTGTGAATGTACACCGTGTGACATTCAGATCGTAAGCAACCTCGACTTCATGCAACAGCGCTTCGGAGCGTACGTGAAGGTGCAGCGCAAGTGTCGCGAATCACTGGTTTATCTCGTGGACGCCGTTCGCGATCGTCTCGTGAGCTTCTTCGAGACCACCGGCCAGAAGCCCTCGCGCATAATCGTCTACCGCGACGGTGTTTCTGAGGGACAATTCCAGGAAGTGAGTACATTGCCAGAAACGTACTAGTGCGCCAGTGCACGTACACCTGCATTTCAGGTTGTCCGTGAGGAGCTACTCGGCATCAAGATGGCTTGCTCGATGCTTTCGGCCGACTACAAGCCGCAAATTACGTTCATCGTTGTCCAGAAGCGTCATCATGTTAGTTGAGGACACCGAAACATTCCTGGACACGACCTCGTTTAGGTCCGCTTGTTCTGCAAGAACCCGGCGGACGCCTCGGGAAGGGCCAAGAACGTGCCTCCCGGCACCACCGTTGACACGGGCATTGTCTCGCAGGATGGCTTCGACTTCTACCTCTGCTCCCACTTCGGAATTCAGGTGCTGCTAGCCGGTCAGTGGTAGCAAGCTACACGCACTTTGTTTTACAGGGTACCTCGCGTCCGGCTCGCTATCACGTGCTGTGGGATGACTCGAAGTTTTCGTCAGACGAGATCCAGGCGCTCACCTTTGCAATGTGCCATACGTACGGTCGCTGCGCTCGTTCGGTGTCGATTCCTGCACCCGTGTACTATGCGGACCTCGTCGCGACGCGTGCTCGCTACCTCATCAAGTCGAAGATGTACTTGTTCAACGCCGCAAAGCAGCGTAATCTTGCGATTTTGACTTTAGCATTTCGCTGGAAACCTCGAGCAGTGGTGGTGCACGCTCATCGAGCTCTGCGAAGTACGAGGCGCGTCAAGGACCCCTGGCCGACGATTCCGAGCGAACGGGCGACGAGCACACCACCGTCAGTCTGGATGAGCTCGACTCGACCCTGCAGAAACACGTGACCGTGAAGGACGAGTTCAAAGCGCGCATGTACTTTATTTAAGCGCCAGCCTTCACCGTTTGGTAAATGTCGCTTTAAGCGCCGATTCGGAAAGTAATAAAATGTTACGACCAACGCATTGCTTCGGAAAGACGGCAGCTTTAGGGAAGCCCGCAGCCTGCGGAATCCTTAGAAGTACAGAGTAGCTCGGATCTTGCAGCGCTGTTAGGTAGCCTTCGTCCGGCAGTACGGTTACAAGCTTAACGTGCGTAGGTATCTTACGACATTTGATATGTCTAAAACATCGTTATGCATCAAAATTTGCAAAAATTGCATGCACAATCTATCACGCAAAAAATTAAATCGTCATTTTGTTTGAATGCTTAAAACCGAGATCAATTCACGATGCCATGGCACCAGATATAGTACACAGCTTCGGCTTCGGTAAGGCGCCGACTGGAAGTACCGAACTTTCAAGGACCTCCGTCTTTAAAAAGTCCGCAATGTCATCGTAGTGGCGCAAGTTGAACTCGTCGACGTCTCTCGCAAACACGTGGTAGCTCGTACACTTGTGCTCGCCAGTCGTCTCCGCTAGCACTACGTATTCGTATGACTGGACTTCCGCTGGTCCCGCTCTTACCAGGCACACTAAAGAACATACTCTGTGTAGAAGATACGTACGGTGAAGATGATGAAGAAGACACATACGTGAATTCTGAAAAAGGCTAAGGTCTAGCTTGAGCTCGTCACCAGCGATGGCTCCGTTGCCGTTCATCTGAAGTGCTACGCATTAGCCATCCGAATAACCGTTTGATTCATTCCCTCTCCTCACAGTTTTACGGCTTATCGTACCTCGTGTAGTTCACGCAAGGCTGAGTCGTCTCGGAAGAATAAGTTGACGGGAACTGTGCTATGAGAAGCTTCACCAACTAAAGGCAAACTTAAGAACATGTATGTGCTTAGGCACCGTTTCCGTACCTTCTAGGCCCACGCAGCTCGCATGGTTCTTCGTCATGTTCACCGTCATCCGGTCACCATCGAAGCCTCCCTGAGCGCGCAAGAGGCTCAGAATTGTCGAATACGTCTGGCGAACTACCGTCGGGTTTCCGTAGACTTGCGTCCAGGAACCCTTCCACTTTTCGATGTCCAACGGGAGGCACCGCTCGCAGCGACTTTCAAGCTGCGCTAGCTCGGCCTCGAGGTTCTCGCTATTGCTCGTGGTCTGCGGTGGCGGTCTTCTGAATTTTTAGACGGCTGCAGCAAGATAACGAACCGAACGTACTGTTTCTTGAAATCCTCCAGCATCTTCACAACCCCGCGCTTGCCACTCTTCAGCTCCTTGCCGTGTTCGGCCAGGTAGTCCTTCACTTCTCGTAGAATTTTACGCTCCTCGTTTGGTCAGCTTCCCACCAGTGCCTTCTTCCGGAATGGTAATCCCATAGTTCTCCTTGAAGAAAGTTCGCAGGTAGTCGTCGTCCACGTATTCCTCTCGCTCCGATGCGGCTAAAGGCAAAACTATTGGAGAGTTACACGAATAGTTCTACCTCCTCTGTGCTTCTCGAACGCCTTGCGCTCCTGGTTCTTTGCAGCATGTTGACGGACCGGGTCTTTCGGTGAGTCAAATACGCCACCTCCGGTCTGTAGGTCCGGTAGCGGGACCTTGCCGCCGCTGTTCTCGTCCGTACCCTCGAATCCCGCATACTTGTTTTTCATCTTGCTGAGGTACTCCTGTTGCTGTTGCTGCATTAGGAGCTGAAATTGAACAGAACTGCCTACGAAAGCGACTCAGTGAAGACATACCGCTGCACCTGCTTGATGGTTTACCATCGCTTCCTGATATCTACGCTGCTGGTCCAAATATTCCAACTGTTTCGCACTATACTGATTGAGCTCGTGTTGATGCTTTTGCAGTTCCGCCAAGTACTTCTGCTTTCTCACTTCGTTAATTGCCTCAACGCCTCCCTAGACAGCATCCACGCTAGAGATGGAGATGCTCTTCATTTACCAATCCAACATTGGGATCTGCTAGCGAAGGGACCAGGCTAGCAAGTTGTGCAGTAGGCAGGGCTACGCTGGGTGCAGAAAAAGGAACACCTCCGGCAGCCGGAAGGTTGTAGCCTGCCAAGCCGCCTTGAGATGCCAGGCCGCTAGCAACACTCGAACCGACGTCGTACGGATTGCCGAACTGTTGTAGTGCTTAAATGTGGTAGGCATAGCAAAGCTTCGGCGAGAAGCCCTACCTGCGTAGCCGGGACCGCCAGCCTGCTGAAGCAGTGAAATATGCTGCGGTAAGGGTGCACGTCGAATCTCGGATGGCGGAGGCTCTGTTGGTGCCGGGGCAGACGCTTGGTGGTCCATTTCGGGGAACATGGATTTCACTACTAGGATGCCATCCTAGATGCTGTGCCACTTTTTTGTGTTATACTAACCTGCTCCAGCCAGGTTAATCGCCAAACGGTCAATCGCTAAAGGTCCAAAGTTTGTAATTATGTGGGATCTTTTAAGGAAAAAACATAGCGTTAAGAACCTCTTACCGAGAGGCTTACCTTCATTACCAACTTGTCTCTTGTCGTCCCTTTCGTCACTGTCATGTTTACGGGAATTCACACTACAGACCAGCAAGAAAAGCAGTAAATTTGAAAGCTTATCCATCGAAAAAAGAACGAAAACAATCACAGACGCGACGGTATCATCACCTGCTGCGGATCGTAGGGACGTGACCTAGATGGATGTCGGCGGTCGCAAAAGAAGCAGCATAAATCTTCTTCGATCTTGCAGACTGATACTGATATTAAAAGTTCAAACACTAAAAAGAAAACAATTGGTCCTATCTGAATGACAAACAATGCTTCCTAAATGTACCTGTTAGGTGTTGGATCATTGGAGCGTCAATGAACGATTTGCTTGTACTCGAACTTTATTTATCGTTAAGGGAGGTCCCATTATTATACCCGTATACATGCATCGCTCCAAGCACCTATGCATATGACGGCATTTTAGCGACATCTTCGTAGCTAGCAACAGGCTTCCTGCCTCCACCGAACCCTCCTCCATCGGTAGTCTGTCGGAAGGATTCAAAGTCCGGTTCTTGCGGTGGCGTCGCTGGTGAAGAATTCACCATTATACCTACAGACATTTTTGTTTCGTTCGGGTTAAGGTTGCCCACCTGAATCTTCGAAGAACGCTCCTGCCACATTCGAGCGTCCTTCGTTGTATCCCGGATCAGGACCGGCCTCTGAAACGAAATTGTTGCATCCTTAGGTACTGTCACGATTGAACCTTTCGGGGGTGGTGGAGCCGAGTGAGTGGGCCTAGGCACTTGCTGGAGCCGGTTGCTATTGATTTCGTCGCCAAGATAGTAGTTAATCTGTGGTCCATAGTACGGTGTATCCGTGCCTCGAATTCGTCCGCTGTGTTCCTGCCGGAGCATTGCTTCGGGCATGGCGGGGCTAGCTGGCGTCACGAACGCTGGAAGAATTAACCAACGTGTTCTTATCATGATCACTTAGCAAGGTTTATGGTCTGACCTGCTGGTTTCGCATCCCCGGTTGCCACCGCAGGGTCTGGAACGAATCGCGAGCGCGGTCCACCAGTCATGCGGCCTGTACCGGTAGGCAGTGAGGCGATTGCTTCACGATTCACAACGGGTGCCTGTGGCCGTAGAGCTTGCCCGAGCTGTTGCTGCGCAAGAAGCGAAGACCGGTAAGACTGTGGGTTTTGTGTGCCGCGGAGTACGGCCTGAGTGGCTAGCTGCGCCATGTTGAGGATACTGTTGGATTCGTAGTCGGATGGATAGCTGTTTGATGGTTGGTATACTCCATCGGCTAATGTTCGCAGTTGAACTAAATTCGTATTAGTAGGGCTTATAGGTTCAAAACGAGTATTACCTGGTTGGTACGACGAAGGCTGATAGTTCCTCGCTCCTGCCACTCGTCGGCCAACGAACGGTGCCACTGCCTAAAGTGCACGCAGTTCCACCATGCCGACTTGAAGTGACTCGCTTACCCGATTTGTGTAGCCAAGCAGCGGCAGAATCAGAGGTCCAATCCCGTCAATGATGCTGTTGACCGGAGTGATCACACTGGCGACGTTGGGACTCGAGTTCGAATTCGCATTGGCCTAAAGGAAGGATAAGTCGTCGAGGTTCTTCGAACATCGGTACATTGAGGTTATAGACTGTTTGCGGATTAAGACCGGCAAGGCCACCGATAGTGCTGGTAGGGTTGACCTGCTGAGTTGTAGCCTCGACGTCACCTAAATTTTAGCAATAGCAAGGTGACCGTGTGTGCAGCGCAATAACAAACACTTTTCAACCGTCATTTGCATCATCACTTACTCTGCTCCTCTTCTTCCGCTTCCGGAATTTCGGGCAGTGATCCTCGTCGGCCGGTTGGTGCCTTCTTAGAAGGAAATGGGCTACGGCGAACGCTGCTCTGAGTGGGCTTTTTGGTGGGCTTCGGAGTCGTAGTCGCGGGCTTTCGCGTCGTGGTGGTAGGAGGCGGAAGCGTGGTCTTTGGCTCATCGCTTTCGTCCTCCCACTGAAGGTCTTGCGGTTCGTTGCTTTCTACGGCACCACTCTCTGGCGCACTCAGTTCTTGCGAGGTTTCGTCCTGATTAGCAGCCTCGCTCGAAGCATTGTCTTCGGTGGTTTCGGAGATAGCTTCTTCGGTAACGCTGGTCGTAGTTTCCTCGACAGCGCCACTACCCTCAAAAGTTTCAGCGTCGTCCACATTGCTGGGTGCATCCGTGTCACCGGCTTCAGTTGTCGAGACGATAAGCGCATCGTCCGCCAAAGCGCTCTGGATTGCTTCGTCCATTCCTTCTTTGTGCTCTTTATCTTCATCTTCGACTGTGGTAGGTTCCTTGGGACTGTCGGTACGCTTCTCGAGTGGCGACGAAGTGGTAGTCATAGCCGCTGATGTCGTCGAATTGCGATACTGGTCAAGGCTCGTCACCCGTACTCGAATCCGCGAAACGTCGTCGTCGAAGATCGGCTCCATACCGTGCGACTTCATTGTGCTCGTCGTCGACGGCTTATGTGTTGTTGTAGACTCTTCAGATTCCGAAGAGCTTGAGGAAGTTGACGTGCTTCGTGGCTTGGGAGTAGTCGTCTTCTTTGAAGACTTCTTTGGGTTCTGCTTCTTTGTGACCGCTATTTTTGTTGTTGTCGTTGGCTTCGTCGTAGAGGTGGTTGTTGTTGTAGCCGTGGTAGATGTTGCAGTTGTAGCAGCCGTGGTGCTTGTCGTCTCAGGCGTAGTCGGCGGTTCCCGGAAGCGTGGCAACAGCTCGTTTAGTTTCCGCTCGTCGATGATGCCGTCGCCTCTGACTGGGGAAATAAACCTCGACGTTTGCCTATCAGCCTCCTCATCCGGTTGTAAGTGAAATCTCAGCTCCTCATCCGTCGGAAGATTGGGCTGGGACATACGATTCAGGAGCCGACCCCATATGCCCAGAGCCCGTCGAATAGGGTCGTTGAACGAGGTCGATGGCTGGTAGGCCGAAGGATTAATGGGATTGGCGTCATCATAATACGGATTGAAGCCAAATTGTGCGTCGGTAGGTCTAATGAACAGCAGGCCTAGCGTCACCCAAATCAGAGTCATAATCTAAAGTTTATTTAGTGAAAGGGAAAGGCGGAAAGCGAAAATGCGAATGTCAAAGCGCCTAGGGCCATTCCCCGCATCATTCCTCGAGGAGGCTCTTCATGAACGGATAGCGAGCGCTTAGACAGCGTATAACCGCAAATTAGGTCGGAAGTGAAGGAGCTGCTCAACGGGAGTCCGCGCGGCAGCCGGTGTGAAGGCGCGACGAAAGTGAAAAGGGTGGTGATAATGAAAGTGATGATAATCCGAGCATGAGATTCCATGAAGGCCAGATGCGTAATGGCATGAATACCCTGCTTCAAGCGCTTCATGTTGAGCCACTATTCCCAGGCACTGTATCCCACTCCCCTGAGACAAGGGGGTGAGGGGCTAACTTTCGTTTGACCTTTAAGTGAGCGCACGTTGAAAGGGAGTGTGCAAATAGGGGGTGGAGTAATTAGAGAAATACGAAAAGCCTAGGTGCGTCCATGAGGGACATGAATTGCCAAGAATGCTGCACGAAACTGCAACCGCTTTAGTCAAGATGGTGGCTATTAGATGACTGATGGTAGCTAGGATAAGTATACTTTCGCATTCAGCTATTCGTGAAGCAGGGCCGTATTTAGCGGGGAGGGGGTGCACCCACGCCCCCTATCGGCGGCCGAAGGCCGCCGATAGGGTAAGGAGGGACCCTTTGGTAAAGAAAATTTTTTATAAAGTTGGTAACATTTTAAGGTAAAAAGACTCTATATTAGTAAGTTAGCCTAAACATGCCATTTTTATCGTTATTTTAGTGATTTGAGGGCCATTTTGACCCACTTTTAGCCCATTTTAGGGGTCCACCCCCTGTCCCCGACCTCCACCCGCCCCCCCCCCCTCTCTACTGAAATCCTGCATACGGTCCTGTCGTAAAGGCAGGAAAAGTTCGCCTTTGTGTCAGTATCGTGTACAGAGTACAAGCTCCCAAGCAGGCAGATAGACCTAAATCCGCATGTGGGTACGTGTTCAAAATAGTACTGTTTAAACTTTTCGCTCATAGCTGCGAACAAGGATTTGTAGAAAATCCTAACACTCATCCTGTGACAATCCCGACAAATTGCGGACAGAAGAGGTGCAAGGGAACCAACAAAGCCGAGCGGCGCACGCCGCACGTGGCTGAGGTCGTCATTCATCGACACCGGAAGATGTGTCCGTCTTCAAATCGACTTCGGCGGCGTTGATCCTTCGGAAAAAGCGGATAAACGGTCCGTCGCCGCATAAATGGAGGCGAAACGCCCTTTGACACCCCGCAGAGTCCACAGTGGGGCTAAGCGAAAACGGGTGCGGATCGGTGACACAATTGCGGTGCAGTAATCGTTACTTTCCCTAAAAACCGGAGATGCGGTTTGTAATCACGTCCGAACGCCTCCGAGATTGCATCACGATAGGCTTCCAACGACGGAGTCATCTACAGCTTTTTTAGTTCGACGCCAAGTGGATTGCTTGACCGTTTCGTAATAAGGAAACCTACCATCAAATCTCGGCAATCGTTCATTGGTCTTACATGAAGTTTTCAGCTACACCAAAAACATGATTGGACTACACAAAGCTGTAGCTAGGGCTACGTTAATAGAGTGCTTTTCTATTAGCGCACGAAGTAGCCCAGACAACGTATACTGACTCGCGTTATCCAGATCACTTGGGACGAATTGCTGTCCTTACCTGAGGGCCGAAGGTGCATTTTTCTCCCCTTTTAGGGGTTCTCTTCATGACATTGTTGTTCCGACCTTTATGTATCTCCAGATGAATACATGTGCAGAAAACGAAGGAGGCCTGTATCATTTCTTCGTTCTCAACCATTAAATGGGCATGGATGAAGCTGAGCCAAAAATAACAAAATTATACTTGCATGTTGAGCATCGTGCGGTTCGAGCCCAATCCATATTGGGAGCTAGATGCGTTCTTCATCAAACATCAATTGTGGAATCGTAAATTTCTACGCAAGGCTACCGCTTTGACGTCATACCTGCGATCACCAAAGGCAGCTCTGATTACAATCTTTGGCTTCTTTTTTAGGACTAACGTCACGGTGAGGAGAAACGCGACAAAAATATCGCGTTTTAGTGTAATGAAGAAAGGAGATCAACTCAGCAAAAAAGAATAACATATGTTCAAAATACAGCTCTTCAACCGCTCGCTCGCACATGCCGAAGCAACATTCCTTACGGAAGGATGCTTCAAATTGTGCATAGTGACTGTTTAGGTATTGCGGTAAAATGCGTACATTTTGTTTCTTCAGGGCATGCGAGGCACAGTTGCTCGAGGCCTCAAGCTGATTGGACAATAAACACTACTTCTTCGCCAAGACGAGAATAACGATTGTCGAAGATCGTGCACAGTCTCATCGGACCACCTGGTGTTATAATTATGTGATCGTCGATCAAGTAGCAAAGTAGCAACCGGCAAGACCTTTGGCTCCTGATACTGATTACCGCTGTCACACGATAACCGATCCCGAAGCGACGCGTATCCAGCGGAGTGCGCTTTTCGGTAGAGACTTGTGTGTACCATTGAGACCCGTTCATCAGTAATGCCTTTGAAAATGGATACGAAAAGGCTCATTGTCTCCGGACATGCAAAAAGGAACCGTGCAGAAATTTACGAAAATTGTTGTCCACTGCACCCCATCGACAGATGCTTGTTATGAGTGCACTTGTTTACCGATGGCCCTGATAAGGAGAATTTCCGCTCTTCTAGGTGATAAATTATTTCCTTAGCTCGAAAACAGGTACCTTCGTTCGCACAAAACAACTTGTTGAAAAGAGATCAAAGGCAATGATTCCGATAACTATGCGGAAGTTGAAAGATTGTAAGTCGCGGAGGCGCCGCTCCTGTTGTCCTGCATGGCATGGACTTTCACCTATTGACTCCATGTGTGATTTGTTGCCGAACGGTCGAGAACGTGTGTCGAAGTGCAACTGGATCGTGATCCGAACTGTTTACTGGCTGATAACAGCCTCCTCCTGGGATGGTACCGCGACCTGCAGACTGCTGAAGAAGCACTTTCGTCACCCAGTTGCCCCGTTGAGGGGACGATAAAGGTCACCTTCTCGTCACAAGGGCGCATACGGCTAAGTCCGACTTTCTTGGCTTCTTCTCGTAGTGGTTTTTGGGCAACACTGGCAAGCGATCACGAGTTCAGATCATTTGTGTAACTTTCATAATGCATCTGCGTCACGAATGCCGCGAGACATCAGCGAGCACTAGACGATCACCTCCCCACTTGCTGGTATAAAGGCTCGCTTATCAGCGGCCGAAGTCCTTTTGCGCTTTCGCTTAGCGGTAGCTGGTTGGCAAATAACACCCTATCTGCCTCATGTGACTTTCAAAATTGCATGACTTTGATCCAAAGAAGAATGAGGAAAAAATTGGTCAAAAGTACACGTTGGACCACCCAAGCTCCTCTGCAGGTTACCGGTTACTTTTGTAACATGCGTGTTGTCGCGTCGTCATTTCAGACAAGTAGTAAATCATGGTATTGCAGATGGACACAAACGTACAACAAAGACGTAGAGACAATATCCATGTTCAGGAACACAGCAAGCATTCTCTTGAGCTTAGCGTATCCATTGTCTGGGTAGGTCCATACGGCCTGCGTCCCGTTGGACTAAGTCGCATTTAGATCATCGCATCAGCAGTGCTTATCGCAGCATTGGTGCTCACATTCCAGCCACTGAGGCTCCCACAGTTGATATCTAAAGCACCTGCAGTTTCGTCGAATCAGTGCTACAAAACATGCAGGTAACCGGGGAACAAGAAATGCGTTGCGTATAACTTCAAGGTGATCGTTTAGCATAGAGATCGTCGAAAGCATTCCACAGAACCTTAGCTTTGACGACATTCGTCAGCCATCCACCTTCGATGTTTGGCATGAGCTTATTACGAACGCGAAGCACAGCTTGGCCATCGCTGCGTACAAGTCGAGCCTTCGGGGAAAGCACGTCTTTGGGCAATCCGCTCAGGGCTACTCCTACCAGGGCGAGATCATCTACGAGGCCCTTCGAGAAGCGGGTCTTGATCGCGGCGTTGACATCAGGCAAATCCGATTGAGCACGACACGGTTATATTAAGTCCAACTTTAGGATGGTAGAAAACGGTCCTTCAAAAGACCGCGGCGACAATGAAGACGGTCGAAGTCTCGAGAGACTGGGTGCCTTACAAAGGAGAACGTTGAACCTTAGAAAGCTCTTCAGTACCGGGACGATGCATTCGAAGTTCATTCTGGCGGACAACAAGGACTTCTATCTCGGGTCGGCAAATTTGGACTGGCGCTCACTAAATCAGGTGTGTTTGTGGTTCCACTTCGAGTGCTCCATGCTGATTAAGACCCTAGCGGTCTTTTCCCGCAAGGAAACATCAGTTTCAGGGAATGGCGCCCGGTGACAATGATCACGAATGGAGCCACTCACATCATTCCGACGGTATTCAGGACGTGTTTTAATTGCATACTCCAATTTAGAAAATGGAGCACGGGATGTATGTAAAGAACTGCCAGTGCCTTGCACAGGATCTTTCGGTGGCCTTTGAGACCTACTGGCGTGCAGCGAAGGGCCGATCGGTGCACGAAGTACAGATAGCGTCCAAGAAGCTATCCGAGCTGCGCTACAGTCTCCAGAAGCCGCTACGCGTACAGCACGAAGGCGTCGACACGGATGTTTACATAGCGGTACTTTGGGGACTTGCGTAAACTATTAACCACATTGCACTACAGACTTCACCGAAGATGTGGCACAGTCCAACAAGCACATGGGATTTGGATGCCATTGTGCACGAGCTTGGTCAGGCGAAGCACTACGCCTTGATCCACGTGATGGACTACTTCCCCATGTTCCTCTACAGTCAAAACAGACGGTAAACCTTTTCGATGGTATGGCGACCGTAACCCAGCATCTGCTTTTACAGCTTCTGGCCTCGTTTGGACAACGCTATTCGCGAAGCTATCATGCGCGGCGTCAATGTCAGAATCATCGCAGCAGCGCTGCACTACCCCTCGATGGGCCTTCGTTTCCTGAAGTCGCTGGAGGCAATGAACGACATTACGCCCATCGGATCCATCGACATAGTGAGTGCTCGTGTAGGTGATCGATTTGCAAGCGAGAAGCTTTAGCGCATCTTCAAAGTGCCTACAGCGAACGGAATGGAGAAGGTCATGCGGAGAGAGCGACGCACTCACAAGAAGTTCCTTGTCACAGACGAGGCCGTCATCATTGGTAAGCATCCAGTGTGGCCGTGGTATCTTGATCCTACTGATTCAGGAACGTCTAATTGGTCGGGTGATTACTTTGAAAGCCCTGGCACGGGTGCCGCTATCGTCGTGCGTCAGAACGCCACCAAGGCAGGACAGCCGTTCATCAGTCGAATGAAATTGCTATTCGAGCGTGACTGGAACAGTCCGTACACGCATTCACTGGACGAGTACTTCGAGGGATGCATTCTTACGGACATTGCGGACTTCTGCGAGACAGAGAAAGATCACTCCTTCCTGGCACAGGCCCCTGCTACCAATTCAACGTCTTAGTTTTTATTGTTTAATTTCTTCATATTTTATTCGAATACCTTCCCGTGGACTTCCTATATACGGGTGCTCACTTCGTTCCGCTTCACGACGGCAACCCTATAGTCTTCCACGCTTGTAGCGTTTGCTACATTCTCAGTCGCTAGCCAAGCATTTCGTTGAATGATGGTTCTTTATAGCGTGTACCTAGTCATTCCTCTTTGACTTTTGTCCGTTGTTTTTGACTTCTGCCAACCCGTGTACATAATCGACCCCTGTACAGCTCTTTCTCACCGGCCTTCTACACTCACCGGCAGCGCACTTTACCCTTTTTATGGATACGTTGTTCCAACCGCTATTGTTTGATAAAGCCATAGACACATTGATAAGCGTTTTTGGATGCTAAGCAGTTGAGTTGCGTATCAAGTCTAAGTCTGTTCTGACAATTGTTCAGCAAAATTAGTGGTTCGCGGAGTCTAACCTGATATGATCTTACCCCTAAAAGATTTGAGCAGTGGCATGATAATTAGCAAGCCCAAATATTACGTTGCCCTGAATATTCTTTAACAAGGAACACAATCCTGGACATACAAGGGATAACAATCGCAGGCATGGTTTCAGTGATTGCTGTATCGTTCCGAATGGGCTAGACCTCGCTTTGGTTGAGCGAGTAATGCGATGCATCTCTAGTCGACGTTGCCTTGACGTAGCTGAACGGTTCTTTGCTTCGATTTGTTTAGACAATACATCCCGGTGGGAAGTTTGGCCCTGACTGAGAAGTTCCACTTTTTATGCGCTGTTTCAGTGAAAGCTTAACCTGCTCGCCTGCGGCGATGATTATTTTCACCCCGTTCGCTAGCCGATTGCACAATTCCTTCCAGCTGATTAGGTCGAGTGTGAATGTCTCCTCAATTGCTGTCACGTCGACGAAATCCCAGCGCAGCACATTTCTTACCTCCTTTTTCGGACAAAGCGCGAGTTTCACCACTGCATTGGCCACAGCTTTCGATTAGGTTTCCGACCGCCACATTCATGTTCCCCACAGGTGGTCGCCCGAACCGCGATACCACAACGGCTTAATGAACCTGTTCCTTCACGGGTGTCCATTCCAACCATGGCCGCCGGCCGAAGGTCTCAGCTAATTTGGAAACGTATGCGGGCCGCGTGAACTTTTGTGAACTATGCGACGACCAAACAACACGTATTAGCTGACATTAGGGAATTAAGTGCTCGTTCTAATGTGTTCTGACAATTGTTCAGCAAAATTAGTGGTTCGCGGAGTCTAACCTGATATGATCTTACCCCTAAAAGATTTGAGCAGTGGCATGATAATTAGCAAGCCCAAATATTACGTTGCCCTGAATATTCTTTAACAAGGAACACGACGGAAGCGGTTGACGGAAGCGGTCGAAGACCAACTGTTGTATCCTAGAGACATCTTACACCAACTACAGTGTATCTGGCTAGTGCAGGTGAGACTCGTAATACAGGTCGATTCTAGCTGGCGACCTCCATGCGCGCATGCGCAGCCAGTAGCAATTATTCTTCAAACAAAGACAGTGTACATAGTGATCGAGCATGTTGCATTGTTGAGAAAGAAGGTTTATCGGGATCCTTATACACTAAAGCGCTGTAGTATGTGCGGCGACAAAAAGTTTTTGCTAGCGCACCAAGTTTGGCATCATTCGATAGGGCTTCTAAGGTTACGTAAAAGTGCAAAATTCCAGGCGAATCGGTTAGCTAGAAAAAAGTTATGATCGACCAAAGTTTCAACTCCTGGGTCCTGCCTACATGCCATAGCAGGCCCGCTATAGCATGCTTCCCAGGCGACAAAAAGGCAAAACTTCATCTGATTTGCGGTCCTAGGGGTTTTCCTGCATGGAGAATCCAAAAATAGCGTTCATTTGTTAAGGGGTAGTTGTGGGAGGTGGGTTANATCTGGCTAGTGCAGGTGAGACTCGTAATACAGGTCGATTCAAGCTGGCGACCTCCATGCGCGCATGCGCAGCCAGTAGCAATTATTCTTCAAACAAAGACAGTGTACATAGTGATCGAGCATGTTGCATTGTTGAGAAAGAAGGTTTATCGGGATTGTGCGTACTATACGGCAGAAAGTCCTAAATGTTACTTCGCTGACTACTGCAACGCATCCTTTACAAAAATGATCGATGACACAGATTCGAGGATGCTAGTTTGTCAGGCACAAAGTTTTGCAGGTACGAATGAATTCGCAAATTGTTTTGGGACGAGCGCGAAGTCAGAATCAATCATCCCAAAGTCTGAGAGATATGATCCCTACGTCCGTTGTGGCAAGCTTTTGGAGGGAGCAAAAAATATGTGTCGTTTATCATTTTTTAACTGCAACTTTCGACATCGCCATGCCCGGATATGCAGAATGCAACCTTGACTGATCGAAAGGGAGCAGAGGATGCCCGTGGAGCACGCACCGATTACGCTCGTTAATCTCTGTAAAGCCAGCTTTTTACGAACGGCTTGTGGTTTTTCTGCGTTCGGATGTCACTGCTCCTGATCGCCGGTTGAACATCGATAAATTTGCGACGGCGCTGCTGGGCGTGGACGCGGCAGAGATATGTACGCAACACCAGCGGCGGCACGGGAACTTGTTTGCCTTCTGGGGGAGCCAAGCGCCACTTGGCAGGTACATCTACACGGCTCAGCAGTGGCGCGGCAAAGGTCGCTTGTGTGAAATTCGACGACGATCACTGGCAGGCCGGCTCACGCCCATTTTTCCGCCGCATACCCTTAGGGGTCGCCGGTCCGCAAGCCGAGGAGCTGCGCGAGTCGAGCAAGACCGCCTTCTGCGGGAGAAATCCGCCGCGCGGCGCGAACCAGCCGCCGCGAGCGAGCCGATGCGCGACGACGACAACGACAGTGCGAAGCAGCGAAAGCGACGACTGCGACAGCGGGGACAGCGAGGACAACAGCGATCGCCAGGCCCATTGGCGCGCTTGGGCACCTTCACGACGCGCGCCGAAGACGAACACTTCCGTCACGCTATTATTGCTTTGTTTTCCGATTGCGACCACGACGACTTCAACGGCTTTCTTAACGCACCGCTAATTCGACCGTCGAGCCTCATTCGAGTGCCCCTTGTTATTAAGAGGCGAGACGTTCCGCAAGGAACGACGACTTTTTGTCCCACAATTCATTGTTCCCGCTCGGGTGCCATATTCCGCTAACAGGGTCCATGACAGTACGAAGGCGAAGGCCCTCCGGGAGGCCGACTTCACTGGTATTCCTGATCTTCCTAGCAGTGGTTGTCCAATGTAAGTTTATTCAACAGTTAAGCTTGGAAAACGCGCCTATCTGCAGCCTCATTCTGCGAGCACAAAAGCTCTTCGATATCTACGGGTTTACCAGCATTTCCTTAGGTTTTGAAAGGCAACCTTCTGAAACTAATTCGAAGCATGAACGAATCTAGACTATTATAAGACCACCTTTTGGCTGTGAATCTTACTGCAGAAACGTCCGTTCCGTCGCATGATTTTGTCCATTAGCAATCTTGCGGTCATCTTCGCGAGATCATCGCTGATCGTGACTTGTCTGGCTTTTTTCTTAAGGGCATGCACCCTGCGTTTTGCGAGAAGCGTAGCAATTGGTGACCGCAAATTTGGTCGTAAACTCATCGAAGTTCCGTGTCTCTGCAGCGGCTTTTTATTGCTTATGCACCCTTATCGCGCAACTTCACTCAGCGGATATCTTTCCCGTCCACCGAGCACTTCTTTTCCCATTAAGCGGCTTAATCTAGCGTCGATCTCCGATAGCCTTCCTCATTGTTCTGCGCGTCCACGGGCTCCAACAATGTGCGTAGCTTCCTCTGCTCACCACGAGATCAAGAAGTTTGTGATTTAAGTGATACCGAGGAAGTAAACAACAGGAAACAATCAGACAAAGAGACAAAAAGTGGCGTGCGACGCTTGAATGCGCTTTATTAGCAGAGCCCCATACAAGCTGAACGGGATAGTCGATAGACGTTTTACTGGTAGCATGCAGAGCCTGATACGCGCAATGTGTTTGACATCCTAGAATCTCGTGAGACATGCAGTGGCAGTGCTCTGTAGCTCTTGCTGCATAGCGCTATAGCCAACTGTTCAATGGGCCTCTTGAATGCGTTCCAGCATTGGCTACAGTAAGGCATGACATGAAGGCGTAAAGGCAAATTTACTGTTATGTACTAGTGATCACAGAGTACAATGCCGTTCCACTCAGTGCAAAGCGTGTTTGGCAGAGTCGCAGAGGTGGTGGACGTTGAGTACCTACGATCTATTTCTTGGTTCTCACCTTGTTCCGACCCGAGCATTTCCCTCTCCCGTGAAATCGGATTTCACTTCTTCACCTTGTGCATGGGAAAGTATGCTGAATTCACGCGCATGTTTGTGCGCTTGCGCGCATCCTGCGTTCTTCTCGTCCACCTAATAGGCCTCAAAATTATATCCGACAATTAGAATCTGTGTCATTTTCATTTTCCGCCATTGTTCGCGTGACACTTCCCGCTTGTCGAGGGACGGATGCGAAATCTTGGTGGAACTCCCCGCTTTCTCCGAGTCTCGGAAAGCTCGGTGTGAAGTGAGAGGATATCTTGCTCGAGCGGAAGTCTACAATGCGCACGTTAAGCACGAAGTAAATAAGAAGTGCGCGAGGACTAGCGTGCTAGTTACAGCTAGGGCCAGCTTGCTTCGTTACTGCCTAAATGAAGGGCAACGTCCGTCTGGATAAAATGGCACGTTGCTAGAACTTACTAGATTCTGTCCAGTTGCGGGCGTCACACATGTCAGCGCCCTACTCCATGCTGGTGCATACCGCTTAGGGCGCCCTTACGGCATTTCTTAGATAGCGGATTAGCATTAAACCGCACTCCAAGAATCATTTGCGCGTTCTTGGCGGTCTCTGATCCAGAAGACACGCGTTGACCTTGAAGGCAGGTTTATGGAAATGCGTCAACCGCAGATCCGTCATCCACGCGCGCCAAGCACTTTCGGGAAATTTTCCGGTTGCGAAACCGCGCACCGAAAAGTTTCTTCGCGGGCTTCCTGAAATTCATAATCCCGTCTTTTCGATTCGTTTGAAACGCATTGCATTGTCAAGACGAGCAAGAACAAGTTTCTTAGACGGCTCTCAAAACGAACACCGCAATCCCATAAGCGTAATCAATCAATGCGCACATCGCATGCCTCTTCCTATTGACGTTGGGATCACATCCCGCACGACGGCGTTGATCCGTCCTCGAAGAAGCAGACGCCCGCTTACCTAATGGGGCAACACTATCAGCGGGCCAGAAAAAGCAAAGTGACACTTTCGCGCTTGCCGCCGGCAACGCGGGCCGCAAATGATGGATTTCGCAGATATTGCGGCCGATAGGCGTTGGCGCCAATCCTTTTCACGTCGCTGTCGCCAGCCACCCAAACTTGCGGAAGAGTGGACAGAAATCCCCTCTGCAAAGCCGCAAAGTCCTAATTAGCACAGCAGCTAAATGGGCAGGTAGACTTATTGCGCGCCGCAATCACATGGTGTCATGCCGCGCAATAAATCACGAAAAGAATAATGGTCTACCCAAGGTGCAATCCTGCGCGGATATTAACGAAAGATATGCGTTGTGCAGGGACAGTCTTGGATCAGCTATTACGTCTAGCCTTTTACTAAGTTTTTTTGACATCGAATTAAATTCAGGCACGCATGCTGCCTCGAAAATCACTCACGAAACTTCGGAGGAACGGATAGAAGGCTCAGGCGAAGATGAGTTCGCATCTGTGGACGACGGTAGACCGGGCTCACAACCCACCGGCAGACAGTCGAAGAAGCTGGCACAAAAGGTGGAAGAAGACCCGCGTGATGATGTACCAAGCGGGTGCATCGACAAACACGAGTACGCCTTATAAGTTTTTTGGCCCCGCGTTAGCCAACTGTCATGGCGATACCTATTACTTTAGCCTATGCAAATTCTGGTCGTCGATTGGAGAGTGCAAGAGCAACAGGGACTGGATGATGGACAACTGCGCCATCTCCTGCGAAAGGTGCAATGGTAAGTGGTTCTGAATACGACGTCTTCACGTACTGCTGATACTACTACTCTGTCACTTGCAGCGACGACGATTTGCATCGACAGGCACCGACTGTGCCCGTTTTGGTCAAGCATCAACGAGTGCGAGACGAACGCCGTGTGGATGTTGGTGAACTGCGCGCGATCATGCAAAGCGTGCAAAGGTTAGTTCTTTGCATATTGCGGCCGGGTCGCCTCCACGCACAAAACAACCAGGATAGATTCTTGATCGTTATCATCATGCGTAAATCGCTCGAGACCGGTTTGCGGTTTTCTTTCTCATCCGGCTGCTCCCGCTTTGATTCACGGCTATCTTTCACGGTCGACTCTCGTGCACGCAACGTGCGTTTGCTGCAGCTTAGCCGTGATTCGGGTCGTTGACGTCCGCATGGTTCCCGCCAATTTCGGGAATCGTCCGAAGAAAGTGAAAATTGGAGTGACCTTCAACTAACCAGCGGATCTTGAAAGCAATTGCGGCAAGAGATTAAGTGACAACACAACAAAACATTTTGGGACCGGAATGTAGCTAACGTTGCGAAGCTATAAACTAAAAGGATCAGAAAACTTTGGTAAACAAAACACTTGTTTTTAGGACAGGCACTCAATGAGGATAACCCTCGCTTCAACGGCGAATTTCGTGAGGAAGACTGCACGTTTGTCACCACGCATGAAGGTTTGAAGTGCCTATACGTAAGCGCTGATTTCATCCTTTTTAGACAATAGCTTCCGCAAGACTATGTCGATCAACGACGTCCGGTTCAATAACGCCAATTTTGGCTGTGCCTCAACACTCGTAGCACCAAACTGCAAGAAGAACCTTTGCTACCACATGAAGTTCCGGTCGTTTGACGGTACCTGCAACAACCTCGAGAAGCCGTTGAAAGGCGCAGCGTTCATGCCGCTCAGTCGATTTCAAGATCCGGTTTACGACGATGTATTCTCAGCGCCCGTCTGTAAGTTCGCATAGTGGCTGCTACTGGGCACTTCTGGCCTTCGATCGTAAACCCAAACGATTTAGCATCATTGAACCGATCACGACCCTCGGCTCGAGAAGCTTCGAGGTTGATGCTCAGCTCTAGCGCAGAAATCACGACCAAGCACAACGCTCTATTCATGCAGTGGGGTCAGTTCATCGCTCACGACGTCGCGAAGACCACGATGCTTAACAACCAGGAATGCGCCAGCTGCACGCCACAGGCCGGAAAATGCTTCTCTGTCATACTGAGCCGGTTTGACCCAACGTAAGTGTTGAACAGTGTATCGTTACCAGCGATCTGACCTGCTCACTTTCAGATTCGGTCGCTTCCAGTGCTTGCCCGTTGCCAGGTCAACGCCCGTTTGCGGATCCGGACAAGGACGATTCCGTGAGCAGTACAACGAGAACACCGCCTTCCTCGACGCTTCGATGGTAGGGATTAAATTGCGCACGAAATTCATTTACCATCCGTCTGCTTTTTAGGTGTACGGAAGCTCGCATCGCGATCAGTTCCTGTTCCGCCAAGGAGGCTTTCTCAAGACGAACATCCTCCGAGGTCGCGTCTTCCCTCCGATCGACAGCGCACAAAACATAATCGCTGGCGACGACCGTGCGAACATCTTCGTCGGACTCGCGTCCCTCCATGTGCTGTTTGTTCGCGAGCACAACAGGTAGTTTTTTATGCTCCAGTGAAAGTGGACTGGAACAAAAAAAGTCCTCAACCGGAAGGGACGAAGCAACATTAAATTGCGAGACTTACGTTGCATTTTGCAATAGACGCAACGAAGTGGCATATCAGGTTCGGGACAGCATGCAAAAATGAAGTCGCGGCACAAAAACTCCGAACGCACTAAGCTGTACCTTCACGAAGGGACGTTTACCTTTAATGCTTGTCTAGGATTGCCCTTATTCTGCAGAAGCTGAACGAGCATTGGGACCAAGACCGCATCTTCCACGAGACCCGCCGCATTATCGGAGCCTTCATCCAGAAGATCACATACGATGAGTACCTTCCGGCACTGCTCGGAAGTGCCTACGATAAATACATCGGCAAGTACAAGGGGTATAACCCTGAGGTCGACCCGTCGGTTAGGAACGAGTTCACCGGTTGTGCCTTCCGCTTCGGCCACGGCATGATCCAGGTATACAAGCCCATTTACATCATGACTTTTGTGCTTGAATCCAGGAATTCTACCCGTTCATGAACGAGAACTGGGTCCAGAGTGGCGGCATTCCATTCAACGAGGGAATGTTCAAGAGCCAGCATATCATCGACAACGGTATCGACCCGCTCATGCGAGGACTGATGTCTCTGCCGTCAAAGATGCCACAGCGACTGACCCTTGCCGTCACCGAGCGAATCTTTGGCAACTCCGATCTTGGGTCCATCAACATCCAGCGCGGTCGGGACCACGGCATACCTGGCTACACCGCGTGGAGGAAGATGTGTGGACTGCCACCGGTTCGCGATTTCGACGACCTCAACTCGACGATCACGAACAACGTCGTCATCCAGAACTTGAAGACGCTCTACGCAAATGTTGGTAAGGTCTTCAGTTCTGCTTGCGTCGATTGACGGTTCATTAAATCTTCAAACGTCGTTTTTTTCATTGCCTGGTGGCTCATCTATCTGACCTTCCTAAGTGATGGGATGTGCTGATCTGCCCATGACGACCGCATGCCAAATTTTCCCTATCCGGTCTCACTGAAGTTTTCATGATTCCAGATGCCATCGATATGTACGTTGGGAGCTTGCTGGAGGATCCACTCGATAAGGCCATGTTCGGACCGACTCTGGCATGCGTCATTGGGAAGCAGTTCAGAGCTCTTCGCGATGGCGATCGGTACAGAAATTTGCCCGTAGCATAACGTACAAGGCCCATCCACTTCAGGTTCTACTGGGAGAACAAGAAGATCATGTCCAAGGAGCAGATTAAGCAGATCAGGCGCGTCTCGCTAGCGCGCGTTCTCTGCAACTCCTCCGACGGAATGAAGACCGTGCCACGACACTCCTTCGAGCAAGTCAAAGGCGCGGAAATGCTCTCCTGCTTGCAAGTGGACGGACCCAACTTCAAGGCGTGGAAGGAGGAGCTGTTCAACTCCTTCTCGCCGAAGAAGTAGGGCCGGAACGTCGGCACGGATTCCTTGCAAACACACAAGCGGCCATATCTCGCAAGTCGAACTCAGCATTTCCCTCTTTAAGTTTTAGGAACTACCTACTCTATGCTCTTCTCGGACATACCGGTTGTACATGCCTTCCTTACCGTCTTTCACTGAATTCCTAGCCTCCGTAACTTTCGTTCTCCTTCTTTACAAAGTGCCACGACTAGTCTCAGCGCTAGAATGAGATGCTCTTCAAGTCATTAGTTTCGCTAATAAGTGCTTTCAGTTTTAGCCATCATGGTATATTGTCTGTACAGAGCGCTCTCTAAACAGTGTCTTGCATGCGTGTAGCCAATTGAGAATCGCATGTCTTCGACTTTCTAATAATAAATTTCTAACTAGCTCACTATTGCAAAGCGGAACATATGGCACAGCACTTGGGTATGACCTAGGACGTGATGTTGCGGTACGGCTGATGTTGCTCTGGGTCTTCATCGCTGTGTTCGTCGTCGTCGTACGGATTTCGATATAAATGCAGCGATGAGCCGGTGGCCTTTGCTGCCTCGGCCACGGTCTGCTTTCCGACCGATGCTCGCGGATTCAAGGATGGCGTGTCCCCGTCTCGTCCTAGAACGACAACGAAGAATTTAGCGTTGGCCTCAACCACGCACCGGCAGCACTTCGAGCCCTTCTTCCATCGCGCTCCAGCGTAGGGCTAACAGAAGAGGTGCCACCCGCCAGGCGAGGTTGGCTTCCGCCAGCCATACCTCTCGACTGTGACCGGCCAAGCTCCGTCTCCTTCGGCTGCAGGAAGGAACTGATGCCGAGCGGGGTCGCTGACTGTCGGTCCTTGTTCATCAGCAGCATTTGACGCTGTACCGACATTTCTCGCAGATGCCGCTGGCTCTCCCGAACTTGGAGGTATTCGTGGAGTTGCTCCCTGAAATGCCAGGATTGTAAGTTCCCAACGCTGAGGCCTACTTTGGGGTTTTGTAGTCGCGCCAATGTTGACCTTCCCTACGACCGAAGAAAATGAAACTTAGCGCCAGCACGAGTAGTATGCAGGCAACTGCCAGGACAGGAAATATCTAAAGGTACACTGGTCGATTCCAAGTCAGTTTGAACCCGTTTGCTTACTAGGACACTTTCCCAGAAGTGCCCTCCGTCGTAGTCGACGATCTCCTCCTTCTGGTTCTTCGGGATCGCTGTCTTTTCCGGCAAGAAAAAGTTAGCTTTAATAGCAGGACGTTCGCGGCTGCTCACTAGGTCCTGTTCGACCAGTTGCTTCAGCAGGGTTACGTTTTTCTAAACCATACATTAATTAGCTTGTACATCGTCGCGGATTGTTGTTAGCATATAACTGTGGACGGCCGGATAGTACAAAGCCCTTGCCACGGCAAACCGGCACCAGTCCACGTTGAACACTCCGGAAAATTGCTTGTCCAGCGGGATGACTTTGTTGTTCTTGCAGTAGTGTGGATTCTTGCGCAACCCCGCCATTAGGTTTTCAACGTTGGTGTGGAACTTCTTTTGCGTGCCTACTTGGACTGTGGTTCTAAAAGCCCGCGTGGTGCCATGTAGACCGTTGCGACGGCAGATCCGAGAACGTACCCCGATTTGAAGCTTCGTGAAAACGCGTAGAAGGTATCCGCATCACCGGTAACCTCGGGTACGATGTTGAAGATGTACGGGTTGACGTATCGGCCGCGGAAGGTTTCGTGAATCGACCGTTCTAACTGCTTGACTCTGTCGCTCCGAGGATTCATGAACTCCTCCGCCTCGACATTTTTTATGTAAATCTCAGCGACCTGCTGCGTGGACGTGTTATACCGCGCTGAAATTTGCCAGTTAAAAAGAGCATTACATACAGAATACCATCTTCCGTCAAGAGGAATGTCAGAAACTGCTCAGCCGTCTGATATGTGTCCATTCGTCGAGCAATGACGTGAATTGTTACTTGATGAAGAGGCGTCACAGGCGTACCGACCAAGTAAGCGATTGCCTTGTGCCGCGAATGGAACAGGTGAAGCCATAGAGGTAGATCAGGCTTTCCCTGCGTCGATGCGGACCACTTTACGTCCACTAAAGGCTGTTCTTGGCTGCTGTGCTATGCGATCGACTAGCCATAGCTCTATTGCGTCAAGCTTACCAGTCTGCGGGAAGAAGTACGCAGAGTGCAGCATGTGGACCATGAATTTGCCTTTGGCAGCGCGAACTTCGGTATTTCTTATGATATGGCTTTGGGACACAGCAGTAGCGAAGAGTGAAGTCACGAGGAGCAGTAACATGACGGAATGCATAGTGCGGAATTTTGTCTTCATTCGCGATACGACGAGTGCGGTTCTCAACGGCCCAGCCGATTAGAAGCAAGAGCATGCATAAAGTTTGCGGTGCAGTATCGCTAGTCGAATAACAATGACTCAAGAGAAAAAATGACGAGGCCCATGTGGATAAGCACTGCCTCAGCTGTAAGAAATGAGAGAGCTCTCCGATGAGACAAGTGTCAGTCAAACGCAGAACAGCTCTTAAACTACTTGCGGCCCTCTGGCAACTGTTGATCAATCGTCACAGATTGTTCTCTGGCGATGGGTTGCCCGTGTGAGTTTCTCGGCTTGGTTAGGCTTAGAATATTTAAAAGACGCAACGCTTTTGACTATCGAAATTTAAGCTAGAGTTGCATGGAGGCGTGTGTAAATATATTTATTCCAGAGGACCACGTTTGATGAAAGCGAAGAGAGCCGTATGGGACCCGTATTCTATATGTCGTCCAGCTCGACAAGTGGAGCAGCCTTTTTGTTCGTGTTGCGAGGTTGACGTTCTTCGTCGTCGGTGCACGAGTCCGATTCACTTTCCGCGATAATGCGCTTAGCCTGAAGTACAGCTAGGCAGTGAGGGCCAGTAAACACTTAGACAGGAACATACATGGTACTGACGATGCTTCCTGCGAAGCTTTCTTCTATCCACCGGCTGCACCATGGCCGAGAACTTGTCCTTCTCGTCAGCCCCGATTTCGTCCTCCGAACTGCTCGATGCGTGCCCTCCCGCGTTGAGCCCGTTGATCTCCTTTTCAAGTTCCGCAAAGTGGTTGCCGTCCATGCAAAGCGACTCGAATCCGGCGGGTACCCTTCCGCCATCAGAGCTAAAAAAGCCATCAGAGCTAAAAAAGCGGTGGGAGCGACACTTACGGCCTTCTTGGCGGTGGCGGTGGTGGAGCGGCTCGTACAGGTGCCTTCAACTCATTTGAGTAAGACGGAGGCGAGTCGGAGCTCGCGGATGACAGCGAGGATTCCGAGAGATCATCGTCGCTTTCCACCGAACCCAGAGGGCATTGCCGCGCAGCGGACATCTTCTAAAACTGCTGGGAATCCAAAGAGCAACTCGAGACAATTCAAAATAAATCACGGTGTCTCGATTATGGACTCCCGCCGGTATCGGTAATGCGATTGCACTTTCCTGTGACATTATCTCTGCGCGCATTATGAGATTTGGCGACCAACAACCGGTTTCCAGAGTGGCCCAGCCGGTGTCCTGTCCTAGACGTGGGAAGAAGTAATCTTTCCGATAAAAAAAGCGGGTCCGGAAACGCATCGGCACTGAGAATCGATGGATTGTTGCGGCCTCGGATGGCCTCCGTGTATTAGAAAGGTGTAATGACCGCGCAAGAGGACGCCAAAATAGAATTGGGCTCTCAGAAAGGATTATGATAATCGCTCAGAGGTCTCGCTTAATCTGGGACGCAGGACGCTGTCAATCTCCAGCAGGGTATTCCTGAGGCAGCTTAACTATTCTGACAGTGCCCAACCAACAGAGATGAAACAAAGTGCAATCGGACAAGTGCGTCTAGTAGGGCACGTTTCATACACATGCTACAAAACGTATGATTGCGACTGATTTTAGCCGCAAGTGCGCTGTGTTATAAAGTGCGGGTGGCAGTTATCACCCACACGTGACTGCGTCTTCGATGACTAGAGCCGCCTACTGCAAGCAAACAGATCACTTCAGCAAACTCTCCTTGATGCATAAAGCAAATATTATGAATTCTAAGAAAACGCAGCCACCAAACTATCCAAAGTGCATAAATCTCAGAACAATTGCCGCCGCATAGCAACCTTCTCTCACGCGCCAGAGGAGGCCATAGAGGGCCGACAATTAGCGGTATCGATAAACCTAACAAGGAAGCAATGCGTATGCGTGTGGCGGAATGCGACGCATTGGACAGTGACTGTGGCTGTCCGTTTCGTTTCTTGTCCGGCGTCCGTTCGTTCGGTCGGTCTAGCGTCCGGCGCAGGCCGTCCCATCCGTTCGCGTGCTTGAGTATGGTTGCGGGCCGGCTGCCAGCTGAGCCCTTCTTCTTCTTCGCGCTAGCCGCAATATAAAAGGCTATTCGCGGCGACACGCAAGGGCCACGGAGCGCTAATAAGGGTCAAAAGGACATCACAAGGGTGCCCGACGACGGCCATAAGTATGTCTGCCGCGTGTGTGAGCGGAAAACGCGTCGAGTAACGAGCACGGAATAAAGCGCAGCTAATTTGGCAACGCAGACAGAAACCGGCAGTAAAACGTTTGCTGCCACTGGAAGGAGGAAGAACGGCTGGCGCGGAAACGAGCAAATTGTGCAAATTCACTGGTTGCGGATGGGCAGCGGTTAATCAGTGAAAGCGTCAGCGGAGTGATTAATGATCGGCTCTACAGCAAACCGTGTGACCCGTGCTGCTCGAAAGGAAAGTGGCAGTGCCAGTGAACTCCGCACCGCAGGGGTCCTTCCGGCTGCTGACCAAGATTGGGACTTAGGGCTATTTGCGGTAGGCCAGGAGGCCAAAACAAGCCCTTTTGTCAGGCAAGGGCGTTCTGCAAAAAAAAACCAAACAAAAGGTTACCTACCTATTAAGGCAAAGGTACCTTCTTGTGCCAGGCACCAACGTACGTATAGTTGTCAAGAGTTTTTGTTTGGGTCTTCGGCTCCCACTCACTAAGTGTTCCCGGAAAGCATTATGGAGATCGAAGCGTGAAGCGTCCGTCTGCACAATGCGCGTTTATATACCCTACTTTCAATTTGGCGAAGGGGACTCAAGATCTTAACCCTTAACCCTGGGTGAACCCAAAACAATTGTGATCCTCCTGTGGGGGTAGGTGGTGAAGAAGTCGTCGTCCGATTGTCTTGACACCTCTCATCACCGAAGCCCAACGATGTTTGGTAGCGGAACAGCTGTTTATTCCGCGAAGTCTCCCACATGACGGATGGTGGGTGCTAAAAACATAATCATGCCCTCCTTAACTGCGGTCGTTTGATGGCAAGTGGTTGACGGACGGGTTCGCAGGTGCCCAGCCGGAACCCCGAGGGGATAACTCAGTCTGCAAGTTCCTGTTTTTCGGTAATTCTATAAGGACTGAAGGACATGTGGCGCGGGCGGCGGCCCGCTAAAGTTCGTATGTGAGTGCCTGCTGGCTTTCATCCCCATTCCACCGGACGTGAATTACTTTAACGCGCCGACAGCAACCGCGACGCGACGACGTTGACATTTCGGCAGAAGTTCGAAGATCGACTGCCGGCTCCGGCAGAAGGTCGGTCCATCTAAATTGCGCTCCCGTTTTGGGGCGCAAGCGTCCCGTCGAGTTTCATCTTATGCCAAGCTGCAGCTGCCTGCCGGAGTGGATTGAAGGCTTAACGGTCACTTAAGCGAAAATGGGTCGCCGGGACGGCGCTGGTCTCATTTGAAACAACGCGCTGCCGCTGGCGATGCTACGACAAAGGGCAAGCGCTGCCGGCACACAAGCATTCACACACTAGCACAGACACGCTGCTTTTTGTTTTTGTGGGTTTGCTTACCCAAATTGCCCGGCTCGTGGGAGGTGCACGGCACAGACATTCGTCGAACTGCGACAAATTATGTCCGACCGAAAGGTGGGAACAGATCGGTTATGGGTCCGTTAACCGACCATATTCAGTGTTTTATGCGTGTTAGGCCTGCGGGTGTCGCAAAGAGTGTCGCATGTCACCACAAGTGCCCCGCTCGTTAGGCATCATTTTGGCCAGTTCCGTGTTTGATTCTTCCTACTAACAGTTGCAGGCTTAGATTATTTTCAGTTGTAAAGCAACTTCTTCCTTTGTATCCAATGGTACAAATTCGATAACAGCTCTGCAAACCGGAGTTATAACGAGGCCCGTAATCTGAGACAGTACAAGGTGCATAGGTGTGCACTTAGCATGACAGCGACATAATGGTTCGTTCCCAGTGTTTCACCCTAAAAGTCTCCATCATTAGGCTCAGTGTTTTCCTCATCATTTAACCAGTGACATGGTGTACATCTGTAATCGAATCTCATTTTTGCGTTCCTGCAAGGCACTTGGTGTTTTCACTTTGTTTGCAGGGGCGGATCATCGGGGCCACACCGCTGTTATTTGGGCTACCGAACCGCAATGCACCGTTTTGGAGAATGCGCTTTCGAGTCGGGGATCATGATTCATGTTTATCACCGTTTTCACGATTGGCCTGCCGTCACGGCATTGATTAAGTCGTTTTTATGACGGATGCTTCCGAATTATTGGATCGCACCCGTGGCCGTGTTTACCACCGACGACATCCCGTGCGCCTGCATCGTCGATATAGCTCCCTTTTTATCACCAGTCCTCCGAGCGACACCAGCAAACGACACTTGCGAAGCCATAGTCAGCCCCGGACGACCGGGATGAGGATACCAATTGGCCGGGTGGCAGCGTGAATCCGCGACGGTTATTAAAAATGGGAATCGGCGAAGACACGCGCCACACGTCCGCCAGGTCGGGAAGCCATGTAGAGGCGGCGGCCCGCCGCGGACGGGATAAATATAGGCGTGAGGGAGGGGCGTGCCGCACGCACCACACCCCACTCTTTGTCTCTCACTCACGTTGATGACCGCTGGTGTCGGCCGGATCCTCGGGAGCGTTCCGCGGCTGCGGGCTCTTGCGGTAAAACCGAGTGCAGGCGCCAGCTGGCCAAAGCGAGGCGCGCCGCGTCATCAGCCAGGCAGCAGTCGGGATTCCCGTCGGCCGGCGACACGCGTCCCGACGTTGTTCGTGGCTCCGTGGCGGTGGCCGCACCACCGAACCTCGGCCGTGCTTTCTTCTCCATTTCCATCGAGCAGCGGCCGCAGCACGCGTAAGTAGCTCTCTCGCCGCCGCTGCGCTTTGTCGCAAAGGCCTTTGCCGCCGCAACGCGTCGCTGTTTCCTTCCGGCGCTCTGCTGCTCTCTGTACGAGTCGCCGCTGCTGCTGTGGCCTAGGATTTCTTTTTGCCTTCGACGAGCTGACTAACCGAGTCGGTTGTCGTCGAACTCCTCCAACCCGTCGCGCCACACCCCAGCCGCTTCGGCCGCGTCCGAAAGCAGCCGCCCCCGTTGCTTAGCCCGAAGAAGCGTCCGTGTCCTCCTGAAGCGGCGGCGCTTCTGTCGTGTTCCGTCTCGACGGGCAATCCATTCTCACTTCTGACTCGTTGGAAATTATCATTTCGGCACACAAATTGCCCACTGGACCGCCGCGTATGAGTTTGTTTTACACGTCTGCGTGTGCGCGTGTACGGAGCGCGTGAGATTAATCCCCGGCCATCCCCGTCTTCAACGCGCGTTTGTAGCTCCGCATATGCCAATTACGAGTGCGTCCACCACCATCGCAACCAGCACCACCAACAGCGAGTCGGTTTCAGCGGTGCGCCCCGCGACGACCTAGTGGCACCCGCGAGTGCCTCGGGGTCGCAGGCGCAGCTTCGTCGGCAAACTGTTGGCCAACATGGAAATCGAGAACATTGTTGCAAACACCGTCTACATCAAGGCTCGCGAAAGTAAGTGCCTTCCCGCGGCGACACATTAGCCGTGAGTATCGGGTTACCATTACGATTTCTGGCCTCATTGCACCTCTCTTTCCAAATTCCTATATTCATTGCCCGAATTTTTTCCTACTAACCCTTGTTCGTTTAGGTGGTGGGCAGAAGAAGGGCAAGAGCAAGAAGTGGAAGAGTTATTTGCAGTTTCCTCACTACACCCAGTGCCTTAATCTGCGGTCCGAGATCGACGTCAGGTCGGTTCAACCTTCCGCACTCAGCCAAGAAAACCAGCTCAAACTTTGAAAGAATTGACCTTGGGATGTGCATGCTACAGGCGTCCGACCACTGCGTGCATCATATATCTTCCGGTTTGAGTTGAACTGTGGTGCACACTAGGTCGCGCGCCGGTCTCGATCGTGGCCGTCATAATTTGCACGGAGACGATTCGTCACCCGTCGAAGTCCGGGATATGCGTGTGTGAAGCGCATATCATTAACACGTAGCTCGATTTGGGAACGATTACGTGGATGCTTACGCATCGCACCTACGCAAGAGCGTTCGCCAATTGCGTCGGGTAAAGTGATGCGATTCGTCCAATTGCGGAAGTAAGGATGAACTTTACCGTGTAGGTGTAAGAATACTCAACGTAAATCATCTTCAAACGTCCGCGCATTCGGCAGCAAAAGTCCGCGATCTTTAAAACGGTGAAGAACCGCTGGGAAGTTTACCGGCCCACTGAGTGGATCCGCGAATTAGGTGCGAGTTGGACGAACACGTACCAGGAGTGCGTGGGAAAAAGTCGGGTGTGCGGACGTAAAAGACAGTCTGTGTTGTCCATGTCCAATCTTTATTTCTTTGGCGAGCAGCGACCCCGAAAGGAACAGACGAGGAGGGAGTCAGACGCACGTAGCATGAGTTAAGCGCTCACTAATCGAATTACTCATTCCTTAGTCAGAGCGTAAGCATGTTTTCTTACGTACGTAAGCCTTCTGCATTTTGAACAATAAAATAAACCCTACTTTGCACGCATTGCCATCAATCGATAGACCTATTGAAAAAGGGACAGTTTTGGAAATAAACGATTGCAGCTATGGCTACGTCGTCGAGAACCAGCCCATCGGCAAGTTGCTGTTCGAAGACTTCTGCCGCGAGAACCACAAATACGACCAGTGCTACAAGTTCCTGCAGAAGATCGAAGACTACGAGACCTGCGACGACGATGGTGAAACCAGGCGAAGTCTTGCGCGATCCATAGCCGAGTCCCTAACCCACGCGACTACCAATGGCACCAGCGAGCAGATGCCTTGTGTGAGTTTCTAAACCCGAATATTTGGGCCCATGATCGGCCAGATGTTTTGCGGGAATCCTTGTCCCATTAGCTGTTGCATGTTCGTTCCTCTTCCGGTGCTAATCCAATTTTCATTCACCGCAGCCGGGTTATTTTCAGTCGTCGAACGGGATTAAGGAGGCCAACTGGTGCGACTTTCTCGAGCCGGCCGTGATCGATAGCTGTCTAAAAGCGGCCCATGACGCAGCGCAAAACGACCATGTGCTCGAACGCAACAACATCTTCTCGAACGGATACAAGTATGATTAATGCTGCTTCGCTTTATGCAAATCGCTAAAGCCTCGAGGCATGATTCACGACGGCACATTCAGGGGCGTCCGCTCGTTCCTCGCCGCAGAGCCATTTCGACAATTTCTCGATTCGATGTACTTTCATCGGTACCTCCAGTGGAAATCCCTTGAGAAACGACCAGTGGACAAGCACACATTTCGGCTGTACCGAGTGCTCGGAAAGGGCGGCTTTGGTGAAGTCTGTGCGTGCCAGGTGCGCGCGTCCGGGAAGATGTACGCACTGAAGAAGCTCGAGAAGAAGCGGGTGAAGAAGCGTCATGCGGAAACGCTGAGCCTGAACGAGAAGCAGATCCTTCAGAGGATAAACTCTCGATTTGTTGTGAGTTTCTTAGTATCTTAGACATTGTGGTAGATTCACTCAGAGCTAATTTCAGCCGTTTAGGTCAGTTTGGCGTACGCATACGAGACAAAGGATGCGCTCTGCCTTGTTCTTACCCTCATGAACGGAGGTATGTGCAGCATGAAGTTGATCAAGCTTGTACCGGCATGCTTAGGTGATCTCAAGTTCCACTTGTACACGTTATGTCCGGGCGGCTTCGACGAACGACGGGTTCAGTTCTACGCAGCAGAAATCACGCTGGGCTTGGAACATTTACACCGGGAAAAGATAATCTACAGGTACTGAACTACGACCCCCGCTAAGAAGCTAACCTCGTGCCTTCTAGGGATCTCAAGCCGGAGAACATTCTCCTGGACGACTACGGGCATGTCCGAATATCCGACCTCGGCTTGGCAGTGGAGCTGAAGGACAACGAGGGCATTAAGGGGAGAGTAGGGACCGTCGGCTATATGGGTAAGTAGCACCCGTTGTTCCCACAAGGGAAAGTGCTGAAAACTTCCGCTATACCTTCTGACTTTCAACTTTAGCACCCGAAATCATCAAGAACGAGCGGTATTCGTACGGCGTCGACTGGTGGGGCCTTGGTTGCTTAGTCTACGAGATGGTCGAAGGCAAGGTAAGCCGATTTTTCCCACTTTTCGTGGCGCGTACTCTTATTCCACTTCCCCGACCGACTTCCTTGTAAGATTTCCTTCGGTACTCCGTCGTTGCATATGCATAAGCTTTACTGAACAGACGCCCACCAGCAAATTCGCGTCCATACGCGTGTCCTGTACCTCATTTTCAAGTAGCCACATTTCTTGAAGCGTCTAACTTCGTTTCCGTTTGTTCCGCGGGAAGTTGACGCGTAGCTCTCCAAATCCCGTAATTACTGTCCGGCAATCGGGGGCACATTGCGGTGGCATTAGAACCAAAAATGCCCGCTCCGTATAGCGTCGGTGACAGTGTGACAGGAAACCGATTATTAGCTTAAGCGTAGGCTCGCATGCGAACATTATCCCAGTTTTTGCGTAGCTCTTGAGGTCTCTCTCTAGCGACGGAAGTAACGCCTTTGCTAACCTGCCGGATCAACTACAAAATTTGTAGTCAGATACGCTTAACGCAGGCTAAAGCAGAATACATGCTTTCACTGTATGTAGTAGGGTAGAATGTTGTTGCGTACGAAGACGTTTCAAGGGAGAACTCTGGCCTATATTGTGGTAAGCAAAGCGAGGGTTTCAGGCACCATTTCGACAACGAAAGGAAAAGGTTAAGCGCGAAGAGGTCGAAAGGCGTGTGCGAGAAGACCAAGAGAAATACAGCGAGAAGTTCACGGACCATGCGCGGACACTATGCAGGTACTGAGATTGTTTTACCTTTCATCATCGTAGCAGCCGCGTTCCACCTACAACGTGTTGGTCTTCAGGTCGTTGCTGCACAAAGAACCCAGCGTGCGCATGGGCAGTCGACAGGTTGGACCAGCGGAAATCGGTGCGGAAGAAGTCAAGCGCCATCCGTTCTTCACCCAAGGCGACACCCGAACGGGACGAGAGCCGATGCCGTGGAAGAAGCTCGAGGCCGGGAAGGTCACGCCTCCATTCTGTCCGGACAGGAACAGTGTCTACGCAAAGGACGTGCTGGTATGACATTGTACACGGGAAATGTCGATAACCCTGCGCTTTAGGACATCGAACAGTTCAGCACCGTGAAGGGCGTGCGCTTGGATGCCAACGACAGTCACTTCTACGACAAGTTCAACACCGGCTCCGTCTCGATTCCCTGGCAGAATGAGGTAAGCGAACGCTGCTGAATAGACTAACGCGCATCCAGTGATACGGAAGACAACCATGTTGCTTTAGATGATTGAAACGGAGTGCTTCAAGGAGCTCAACTTCTATTACCTTAACGGCTTCCTCGTGCCAGACCTGCGTCCAGAGGAGATTGGCGCGTCGTCTGCTGCAACAAACAACTCCAAGCCGGGATTCTTTTCGAAGTTCTTTAACAAGAAGAAGGTACGCGACATGTCTGGGCGGTTGCATTTTGTGTTGGTGTTGAGCTCACCCGTTTGTTCTGTACTCTCGTCTCACTCTGCTAACACCTTCCTACAGTCTTTCGACTAACTCACACTACTGGTCTGACGTTGCCGAACTCTACTGAACCTGACTATTTCAGACATGAAACACAAACTTTCTCGTATTATGTTCTGAACCAGAAGTCCACTATGTCCGCTGTTCTGTCGCGCACAACACTTGACTAGGTACTCGTTTTCTTTGGGTCTTGCAGTTCCTTGTTAGTTTCATTACCGACTGGTCGTGTAGTGACGTGTTTTCCTTTGCCTAGGGTTCCAGTTACGTGAAAGACATCCAAAAGATGGATAAACTGCCATCATTTTAGGGCCGCAGCTACAGCGCCTTCAACCAAACCTCGATGGGAATGCCGGGTCCGTCGAGCGTGAGCAACGGTCGCTGCAAGCACAACCGCGAGAACGGCACTTGCAAGTCATGCCAAGTCTGTCAGTCCATTCACGATCTCAGAAGCCTCGACGTCGCGAGCAATCTCAGCGCCAAGGCGGCCGCGTGCTACACCGCGCGGGCCAGCGTAAGCGGTGCGAGTCCTGCTGCGCCTCCGGCAGTGAACGGCGGCGGCTCCGTAATCCCCGGTACGAAGCGTGTCTCGCTGGACCGCCAGACTTTGGAGCAGAAGCTGGCAGCTGTGATCTGCGGCGAAGCCGATGGCTTCAGCCAAGTATAGTCAACCAAGAGCTTGCCCTCTTTCATCTACGTATTTTGTTGTATATAATGTCGTCTTCCTTCATCTGTTTGTATCGTCGATCTTGTCGAATATCGAGAATAAGTGCACCAGTAAATTAAGAACCCAAAGATCCCGTGCAGGCATAACAGGTCTAGTCGAACCCCATCTGAAACGCTCACTGCCTCGTTCCTTGCATTGTCTTTTTGGCATCCGAAAACTATTTCGCTGATCATCCACCTCAACCTGTTCTTCGCTATCTTGCTCACACTTCCTATCGAAATTTCTCCACCACATATGCGAGTCCGGGTGCTTTTCAAACTTCATCACCTAATGATTGATTCGATTCCGGTACCGTTCTAGTCACGTGTTTGTGCTCCACCGTTGTTCATGCTAAGCTTTACGTGCTCCAGGTTCGGTCCGAAAATTTATTGCGAATAAAACTCTGTAAATCGTGGCAGCTTAAAGGTGTGCTTGAAGTTGGAGTGACTATTGGCATGATGAGTTAAGTAGAAGCGAAGCGTTGACTAAGCGAGCAGTAGGGCAGCTTGAAGCGACTGAGCAATTAGACGGACAGATTGACTGACTTTGGCGACTGCTTAATGGCCGGTAACGGTTTGGCTCGTGCGTTGGATCAGTGTCGCTCGTTCCTACAATGGCTGAGGCTATAGCAATGGTTGTCCGGGTAAAGCGTACCTCTCCTTGAGTATTATAGAGGATGGTGTGGACATTGTTGCCCGAGCCGAAGGTATCCTCTCCGTCGAAGACCAGTTGGTCTGGAGGATTGTGAAGGCCTTGGTTGCGAGCCCAGATCTAAAACCACACGTTATATTGTCAGGGTTTCAAGACTGCCAACCTTGACGGTCTTCGCAGGTTTTAGGACAAAGTCCCGCGGGAATGTGTAGACTATCTCACGGCGTCCGTCGAGCTTGCGCTTGAGCTTCCACTCGCCGATGTGCTCGTCCTTGGAGCGATGGGTGTTCTCGAGGATGATGAACTTCCCATGCGGATCCGCTTCCGAGATGGAGACGTTGCCCTTCGCAGAGCGTTGGTAGGACTGCCGACTGGCCGTCTCTCCTCGGAGGACACGGGTGGTTTCTGAAGAGTTCGTTTAAAACTGGAGCTGCAGTAGGCATGCGTACCCGTCTCGTCGGTGTGCTTGTGGTGGTGAGTGCGCACGACCTGTTCGACTAGCTGACGAAGACCAGCCCTGTCTTCTTCGCCCTCGAGCATCTTGCGGTAGATGGCAATTTCGGCATCAAGCGTCTGAAAAGGGTTCTACATTGGGACATGACATGCATTCATACCTGCTTGGTGTCGAGCAGCATCTGTAGCTCCACCATCAGTGTCTGGCACTCGTCACGGATCTTGCGGATCTGAACGTCGCGGTCGTTGAGGGCGGACTCGTACGAGCGCTGGTCGTCTTCGAGCTGGTAGTTTAGCTCCTCGACCTGCTTCTCCAGCAAGGAGTTCTAAAAACCATGGTAAGCCTGTTGTCCATAGAAACGCAGCATACGCGGGCTTCAAGATCGGCCAGCTTGCCACGGAGGTCTCCGAGGTTGACGCGTAGACGCTTGACCTCATCCTTGGCGTAAGTCTGCTCCATGCTCTGGCGAGCCGATTGCGTCTGGATTTCTTGGACCTTGAGCCTGTACCAAGATTCCATGTCGGTGCGCTGCACGTTGCAGATCTAAAGCACGACTTCCAACTAATACAAGCGACGCTTCAGCACCTTGTCATACTCCTCGCGAATTTCGCGAATAGCCGAAGCGAGCTCGTTCTTGAAGAACTCGCGGTTCTCCGAGGTCGTGTCCCTGGACGCCATTGCCTGGAGGTCGTGGATCTCCGAGTCGTGAGCTCGCTTGAGAAAGCCTATCTCTTCCAGCAGCGCTTGCACCTGGTTCTGGTAGTCGATGCGGTTCAGGGTCTCTTGATCAACGTCCTAAAGTCACCTGCAGTCTACGATAAGCAGCTAGCTTTCTTACGATGCGTGCACGCTGGAGCTCCTGGATCAGATGATGGTTCTCGCGCTTGGTCATGCCAACATCGCCTTCGACGAGAGCGATGCGACGCTTCAGGATGTTCACTTCGCTTTCCAGGCCAGAGAGCTTAACAATCAGTTCATCGATGATGCTCTTGTCGATGCCGTGCGCACGAAGGGCGTCATCGTAGCTACAATTCAACGATACTGAGCAGTGAAATTTGGACGTGTCCTACCGATGCCGATACTCGGCTATCTCTTCTTGCAGCTTGCGAATCTCACGCTCGAGGTCTTCACGCTGACGGTTGGTTTCGTCGATCACCTTCAGCGCCTGTTTGAGGTCGCCTTCGTACATGTCGCGAACGCTGGTCGCGTCTCGTCCCCATCGGTTGCGCAGGTGGTCCAAGTCCGCTGCCAACTTCCGGTTCTGGGCTTCCAGGAAACGAACCTAGAAAGCTTTGTTGTCATTTAAGCTCTACGTTGTGAGTATGCCTTCTCAATGTACGAAGCTAGACGGTCGTTGAGGTCGCTCATCTCCTTCCGCTCGCGTTCGCGAGTATCGCGAATAGTGGAAGCAGCAGTGGATCCGCCATAGGGAGAGAGTCCACTGGCGATCGAGGAAGTCTCACTAACGAGCTTAAGCATGCGACCACCGGCTGCTAAACGCGTTCGAGTAAACTGAAATTCCCTCGGAAGGTTGCTTACGTGTTGGTGACAGCACACGCTGAGAGCGTGTGAATCCCGATCGAGAAGAAATCGTGCTGCGGTACTCGGCTCCGTTGTGGTACTCCATTCTAAACTGATTCTTCAAAATTCATAAAGCCGAGGTTGAAAACATCGTTACGAGTAGAACAAACTACAAGTTGAAACACGGGTTCTTCGATGTCGTGAACTGGGTTCACGAGGTGCTACGCTAATTTCTTCACTACGTTCTTTTCTCTGCGACGGTCCCTTGGTTCACTCTCTTGCGGGTGACCTTGGGCGAGCTGCGCCCTAGCCGCCGACTCCCGCCGCAGTCACCTCATTCAAACGCAGACGGTCCATTTCTCCCGCGCGTGTGGGCGGCGACTTCTACTCCGCTTGCCGCACTTAACTCCCGCGGATCGACCCGTCGGCGTCAGTGTGCGGGGATGACCCGCCGGGGACGACACACTCTGTTGTCCCGGGTGGGAAGTCCCTTCGCCTTTTCGTCGGTGGTTGGAGGTTAGGAAACCAGCGACTGCACACTCTGCGGTCGCGGGGGACCTTCCTCCGACCCACATTTCTACCTTCCCTTTTCTGTATCATTTAAATGCATTCGTATTTCTATGTCATAGGTTTAAATACCCAAATTTGAGGTTCGCTTCGAAGGAGGGAATAAACTCTACGTGCTTGCTTTCATTGGTGCGATCGACGACCACAACGAGAGGGCCCCTACCACCATCACAGAAGCTAGGCGGCGTAACCCGGGGAGCACTTGTGCTAGTGAGCTCCTAGCACGGCCCGCCTTCCGATATAGGCCTGCCGAGAACAGGGAGGATTAGCTACCCTTCTTGTTCCCGACATTCGAGTTGCCGCTACGAGTTCGGTGACCTTGCAAAAACGACTAGTGGAACTGAGCCCATTCAAAGTGCGACGCAACCGGCAATGCCAGCCGGTTGTATTATGATATTGCATAATCGGATTAAATGGAGAACAGTGAAGCGTGCATCGCAAACGACGGCAAGTGAAACTTGTTTCCGGAGCTAACTAGGCCACAAGTCAGTAGTGGAAAATGGACCGTCAGGCAGCCTATGAGTCGTGTTTACGCGAGCTTAACCTCCGATACGTGACGAAACATGGACGGAACGCGGAAATCGAGCCGCAAGGGGATCGGTTTCGTGATCATGGCAACCAACCTGGGTGATGGCGATGACGACGGCTCAAAGGGTCGGAACTTCAATTCGGTAGTCGTGGTCGTTCGTACAGGCGATGGCGCTCGCTTGACTGTTGCCGGAGACTAAAATTTCTCCAGTAAAACGCTCAAAGTGCTCATTAAACGGCGCCGACTAAGCAATAGCGGAAAGGAAGACGTAAATCGGGCTGATAAGAGACTCCGCTTAAGGTCCGCTCCATGTTATCTGGCAAGGAATGCGGAGCTTGCAACACACCTACGCACCGCACATCACTTTGTTTACGAGCTTGTAGGGTATTAACGTAGACGCATAAATGTTAATTACACCGCTTCTGGGCCTCTTACCTTCATATCGCGGAGAATTCCAAACGTTGCGGGCTGGACCAGGATAACGGAACTTATTCGAATGGAAATCAAACAGTCAGACCTGTCTCTTTTGCGGTGCACTCGGCGCAATTTAAGTAAACAAAGCTGTCGGTACTCCCCGAGCTTAAGACGGACGCGGTCATAAAAAAAACGAGAGGCTCAGCAAAGCAAGCAGAAGAAAGTCACGTCAAACAGTACTCACCGGCTTTGGGCTGACCTTAGGCGGCGTGGCTTCCTTCTTCGGCCTTCGCTCGACACTCGCCATTGTCTCTCGGGTTTCAATCTGAAAGAAGGATCTCTAGCGCTGAGCACAAACGGGCATTCAGAGAAAAGTCAAAGAGAGGTGATTCATTTTAACAGGAGAATTAAATAAGACGTCGCTTTCTCGTCGTCGTGCTTAAGGCATAACACAAAGTGATTGTATGCCCTTTTCATCGCATGGGCTGGTGAGGGCCAGAGGACGTATGCAACCGTCTGTATGCGTAGTTGAAACGTTTTGATAAGACCAAGTGGGCCGATGTCACACCTCCAGGGTAAACAAGTGCGGGCATTAACGATTTGCGCTAATGTGATGCCGACGGAAATTCCTGTTGTATGAATTTCCACCGGTACGATGACTAAGCGATTAATGCAAATGTCGCATCGTAAAGGATCTCCTAGAGGAAATCAAGAACCAATTGTCCGGAATTTGGTGCCTGGTCCAGTGAGCCAGGATTATGCAAAATGTTTTAGTTGACATTGTGAAGCCAAAGCACAAAATTTGGGTCGCGTTTGCATGAATGAGGCAGAACTCAAATTAAAATTGAAGATGCTGCTTTAGTCAAGCAAAGCTCCATGAAGGTCAGCATGCACTAAGAGATACTTACATCGACACGTTCCTCGAAGGATCGTTGCTCCTCCTCCGCCGTCTCTTGGGCTCGTCTTTGCGCCTCCTCAGCTTCCCGCCTTTTAGCCTAAAACGAACCATAATCTTGCCAAACGAAGCTGCAGTGAAGCAAATAGTCCAGCAAATTCATACCTGTTCACGCTCGATTCGCCGCCGCTGCTCCTCAATGAAGCGCTGATGGACGTCGATCTCGACCGTCTCTTCGAAACGAGCTTCATCCTCCTCCTCGGGAATCGTGGGCGGCAGTTCCGGCGGGTGTATGAACTCAGCAACCTTCGTTTCGATGAGAAGTTCTTCCTTCCGTGCGTCGGGAACTGGCGACAGAAGTTGTTCATGGTATCCACTGTCGTCCGCAGGGAATGTTGTGGCTACTTCTTCTTCGACCACCGGGAACTCCGTGATCTCTTCTATGCGAGGCTGCTCTTCCGCAGCCGGCCTTTTCTCCTCGTGTCTCTCACGTATACGCCGCTGAATTTCGTAGTCGACGATCTCTTCGTATTGTAGCTCCCTTCTTAGGGTTTCCAGTAGACGACGATCAGCGTCCGTTTCACCGGTAACTTCCGATTGCGTACCCGCTTCCGTGACGGTGGTCACGAGCTCCATTTGTGTGCCGATGTCCTCGTGCTCTTCCGTCTTCTGGGTTTGTACATCCACTACATGCGGCATTGGTTCAGGTTCCGTGCCGGTTTCTGTTGTTTGTGGAAGCTCACTGAACGGTCGTGGCACTTCTGGGACGACAGCTGTGGGTGGGGGTGCAGCAGGTTCCGGCACGTCTTCGGGTCTGGCAAAGTCCATAATCTTCGTTTCGATGACAAGCTCCTCCTTCCGCGCTTCACGTATCGGTGACAGAGGCTGTTCTCCCAGGGCTGGTCTCTCTTCGGCACGAATGCCCGTGGTCTTGCGCTCCTCGAGGACCAGTATCGTCTCTTCGATTACCCGTTTCATCGGACTAGGGCTCGGTTCACGCTGCCTGGGCGGTTCCAGTGTGGGTACTGGCGTGTGGGTCTTCGCAAATCGTGACGGGGATACTGATTCGGCTCGCTGGGTGGTGTCGGACGTTGGTGATAGAGCAGCGGACGGCGGTGATTCCGCTGGTGCTTCCTGATGCAGCGGACGGAACCGATGACTGCTTCGAAGGACGTCGATTTTCTCTCGGAATGATTCCAACGATTCCTCTCGAGCCTTTTCCGCTGCTGCCCTTTGCTCGGCATACGGAGTGGCGGGCGTGTTAGCAGGTGTGGGTGATGGTGGTGGGTAAGGCCGGCCTCGACAAATGTATTCCTCGTGTTCTTCAGTCTCAGTGCTAGCAAAGTACTTGATGGCACGTGGTCCCTGCAGCTCTCGAGGTCTCGGTGAGTGAGGTACGACAATAGTCGGTGCCAGAGGTAACGGGCGGGGTTCTTCCGGTTCTCGCGTGGTCCTCGTGGCTTCACGTTGCAACCGCTCCAGCTCCTTCCGGTAGGTTTCGTAGTCGATGAGCCGTGGCTTTAGTATTTCCGGCTCTTTGGTCCCTACCACTCGCTCCCGTCGTCGAGTTTCCTCCACTGCAGGTGGAATTGGCTTCTCGCTGGTAACCTTGGTGAAGCTATGCTTCGAGCCGAACGGGGTTACTCCTGGCGGCGGCGGAGGTCTTCCGCTGCCTCTTGAAATCATGTGCTCCTCAGTGGTGATTACTTCTTCAGCGAAACGTTTCGTCGTTACTGGCAGTGGCGGAGGCTCTCGGTATGGAGGCGGAGGAGGGGCCGTAGCAGGCCGGTATCTTTCCGGCAACCGGTGACGTCCCTCGACCTGCCTAGTGGTATCGTCGTACCGCGTATAGAGCCGAATATCGTCCTCGTGATAGCGGGGTAATCGGCGTTCTCGCTGTTGATACCGGTGCAACTCTTCAGGGCGAGGTGCTCCGTGCTGCTTATGCTGCTCAGGTCGCGGTCGGCCGTTACCGGTTCGTCGAGTCAAGATTTCCTCACTGGTTCTGCGTTCGTAGACCATTCGCGTGCCTTTACGGCTGCGGGATACCGACTCGTGGATGCTCTCAAAGGAACGCGCATGATGCTCCAGTGGCATCGTCACTGGCGGAGTCCTGAAACACATCGTTAAACCGGGCACAAAGGAGGACAATATTTTCGCTTTCCTTCGCGCTCAAGGTCACGGTGCCTAGCGGGAGGCAAATATTGCCTCAATAAACTCTGGAGAAAAAACATTAAACCCTCCAAGTAAGAACGCCTTAATCCTTGCGGATACGGAGAAAGGGTAAAAAAATCGCCTAAACGTCACAGAGAGTTTTTGGAAACACCGTGTCAATAACCCGCTTTCCAGGCCATGAAACTTCCCGGTAAACAAGTTCACGTGTTCTCTGCGCTCCATGCAATGGATGCGCGAGTTGGGACACCCGTCGCTTACCAGGCCGCTTATCAGATCAGGCGGGGCAGCTCTCACCCAGCTAGAACAAACAATGCACTTGAAAGCCGCGGGTGCGCAGACGCGAGGGAAGAGCGGAGAAAATTGTTTCGTGACCCTTAAGGAATCTACGAAGAAAAAAGTGGAGGTTATACTCGTACAAAAGGAAAATTCTTTTAACCGGATATTGCTAAATGCTATACCGACTCATCTCGGTTTTTTAACACAAAACTAAACAAATATACCTGCGCTCTGTAGACCTCAGCGGAGGATGCTTCTTCACCCGTTCTTCCGACGCATGTACTTTCATGGGCACCGAATAGAATGCACCGGTGCGCGGCTCTGGCTCGTAGACCCGCTTTTCTTGACGCATAGTGTCCGATATGTCGGAATACTGGCGACGATGAGCTGCTTCGTCGATTCTTGGGGGCACTGGATAGGAGACGGTAAAGGTGCCCATTCGAGGGGCATCAGCGGCGCCTCGAGGAAGAAGCTGTTGCTCGAAGGTGTCGCGCTTGTACGAGACGCTCACCTAAACAAAACCACGCTTGCAACGCCTTAGAAGAGCATTCATTCCTACCTCGTGAGCATTGAGAGCTTGAATCTTTGACCCGGGAATCCGTTCATCTTGCAGCCCGTAGACGAGTCCTCGTTCGATCATGTCGGATCCAAGGTTGCCGATGCTAGCGGATTCGGCGGATCGAGTGACTGTCACGGTTGGTTCATCCTCTTTGTCGGCGTCTATGAAAGGGAAAGACAGTGTCGAACAAAACATGCTTTGTCGGGTATGACTGAACGAAACAAATTTGACGAAATTTTTCTTTGTGGGGAGTGACGTGCATAGGCGGGATTAATCATCGGTTAGTGTGCGAACGAAGAGGCGAATACGTCTAGAAGGTTCTTGGCTTCCGAAAAAGGAGTCCCCCTGTGATGGCGTTGAACGTCTTCCAAAAATAGGTGACTTTTATTTCTGAGACGTAAAAAAAGTTTAGCGTTACTGCCGGAAAGCACCCAACAGTTGAAAATTCGAAAGCCAACTTACCAGCGGCCGTTGTCTCGCAATGGACAATCCGTCGTCGCTGCGGGTAGTGGCGTGGGTCCGTGCTCGAGAAGGAGTGAACAGTTGTTATTTGCTTCACCTGTAACGGGAAAATGTTTTCTCTATTCCGGCGCGCACAGCAGTCCGATGCTGCGGTCGTGGTCATTACGTTAGCCCCATTATAAAGAGCGAGGGACAACGGATGGAAGCGGAGGGACTCGCGCGACTCTGCCGCGGCTATTGACAGTTCGATGTGTCAATCGGCTGCAAGCCGGTAGCCACGACCCTTGTTGACGGTCTCGTTTAACCAACAACTCACGGGAAGTTTACAATAATTCGAAAAGGAATTTCACGCAAGTATCAGAGACAAATTTTCCATTTATGCAACAAAAAATCATCCCTAGTTCGTCAGTAGCTTTTAGTTGATTTGAGTTCAATACTACGTCATTTCACGTTCCAGGAGGCAAAAGGCTTGTGCAAACAGATACAAATGTCAGCATCGAATAGCGCCTTTTGAAGCGTGGAGACATGTCCAAATTGATACGCCCCGGGCGCCACCTGGCAATAATTGGCACTTTCGAACAGCACTGCCCCTTGAACTCACGTTGCTTATTTGAAAAACTGTCACGTTTCCCGCACCTCCCACTGTTAGACGTAATCTTACTAGTCAACGCCTCGAAGTTATTGCGTGGAACAGTGAAATTCGAGTACTTACGGGATCATCGAAGTCGGTGAAAGTGATTAGCAACGTACACAGCTGGTCCTTCTCCTTCCCCATGAATCACCTGAAAACGTGTACGCATTCCCGGTGATTACGGCCAGAGAGGAATACGCAGATAAGCATCCGAAGAAGAACGCCAAAGAAATGCAGGGCTCGCATGTCGTACTCGAGTATCGACGAGAGTGCTACATGCTGCGCGCATCAAAATGTCAAAATGAAAAAGGTGGTCCTGGCTGACGATGTAAGCAGTGAACGGTTCATCAAAGACTGTAGCCTTTTACGGAGCCCTACCAACCCATTTCTGTGCAATTAGGCATAAGCCTTTGCGTTACTGAGGCCACTGTTAACCAGTCAGCATCAAGTTTACGATGCTGAGGACCACGGGAATATGCGTTCGTTAAATCACAAAAGACTCTATAACTTCGCATTGACTACGGATTACGTAGACCTCAATCGACCACCGCTTTGGAGGCAGTAAACACGCTGAGGCAGTGCCCTCATGAGCGACCGGTACGCACTGAGGGAGTGAGCGATTCAACCACAATTACCAACCGTCGAATAAATCCCCTCCGCAATGGCCCATCACGCAGGCTGTCAAGCAGAAAAACTACTCTCATGGAGATCATATTGCGCTCGTAACAACAGCAGTTGAGTCATTTGACCGACTGGGAAAGCTAGTTAGTTCATGAATACTGAATTCTCGTCGCGAGGAAACAGAGGCCACAATCAGATCAAGGGACCAGTAGCGTCAGGCGCATCGTCCCCGATTCTCACATCGCGGAAATTCAGCTCTGGTAGCGCGGTTGGGAATACCCTTTGCCCGTCCTAGCGTCCCACTTCTGACCTTACAAGGTCGCGGAAGTACACAAAGGACATTAAAGCTAAAAGTGTGTCAGGGAATTTGTATAGCCTGACGCAGAGGGACTGTTTTCCCACTGTCCAAGTCGATTGTTGACGGATCGCAACCTACTTTTTGCATTACATGCCGCTAAGCCATCGCGTCGTGTCCTTAATACGATCTAGAACGAACTTTACGTGGAACCAAAAGGATTATCCGCCTTTCATGAGTAACTGTCGCGTCAGTTGTGAAAACGACGCGAAATCAGTGACGTTGAATGCTACCATTAGGGGCAAACTAATGCAGTATACTTTATGGTGACAAACTTCCAGCTTTTCAAAACACAATAAGTCAAATTGCACTTAAAGCACTATAACCCTGCAAGCATGTACAACCGGTATGTCCAAATACAACACAGAGTCCCTGGTTGAAGTGACTATTGGCTTGATGAGTCAAGTAGAAGCAAAGCGTTGACTAAGCGAGCAGTAGGGCAACTTGAAGCGACTGAGCAATTAGACGGACAGATTGACTGACTTTGGCGACTGCTTAATGGCCGGTAACGGTTTGGCTCGTGCGTTGGATCAATGTCGCTCGTTCCTGCAATGCGTTGGGGTATATCAATGGTTACCGCACAAAGCATACCTCTCCTTGAGTATTATAGAGGATGGTGTGGACATTGTTGCCCGAGCCGAAGGTATCCTCTCCGTCGAAGACCAATTGGTCCGGAGGATTGTGAAGGCCTTGCTTGCGAGCCCGGATCTAAAACAACGCGCTACGTCATCAGTTTTTTTAAGAGGCCAACCTTGACGGTTTTAGCGGGCTTCAGGACGAAGTCTCGCGGAAACGTGTAGACTATCTCACGATTTCCGTCGAGCTTGCGCTTGAGCTTCCACTCGCCGATGTGCTCGTCCTTGGAGCAATGGGTGTTCTCCTGGATGATGAACTTCCCATGTGGATCCGCTTCCGAGATAGACACGTTGCCCTTCGCTGAGCGTTGGTAGGACTGGCGGCTGGCGGTCTCTCCTCGGAGGACACGGGTGGTTTCTGAATAGGTAGTTTAAAATGGAGCTGCAGCAGGCACGCGTACCCGTCTGATCGGTGTGCTTGTGGTGATGAGTGCGCACCACCTGTTCGACTAGCTGTCGAAGGCCAGCTCTGTCTTCTTCACCCTCGAGCATCTTGCGGTAGATGGCAATTTCGGCATCAAGAGTCTGAAGCGGATGCCACATTGGGGCATGTCATGCACAAATACCTGCTTGGTGTCGAGCAGCATCTGCAGCTCCACCATCAAGGTCTGGCACTCGTCACGGATCTTGCGGATCTGTACGTCGCGATCGTTGAGGGCAGACTCGTACGAGCGCTGGTCGTCTTCGAGCTGGTAGTTTAGCTCCTCGACCTGCTTCTCCAGCAACGAGTTCTAAACACACAGTTAGCTCTCTACCCGCAGAAAGCAGCACGTACTCTTGCTTCAAGGTCGGCCAGCTTGCCACGGAGGTCTCCGAGGTTGACGCGTAGACGCTTGACCTCGTCCTTGGCGTAGGTCTGCTCCATGCTCTGGCGGGCCGATTGCGTCTGGATCTCCTGGACCTTGAGCCTGTACCAGGATTCCATGTCGGTGCGTTGCACGTTGCAGATCTAAAGCACGACTTCGAACCAATCTGGACGACGCTTCGGCACCTTGTCATACTCCTCGCGAATTTCGCGAATAGCCGAAGCGAGCTCGTTCTTGAAGAACTCGCGGTTCTCCGAGGTCGTGTCCCTAGACGCCATTGCTTGGAGGTCGTGAATCTCCGAGTCGTGAGCTCGCTTGAGAAAGCCTATCTCTTCCAGCAGCGCTTGCACCTGGTTCTGGTAGTCGATGCGGTTCAGGGTCTCTTGATCAACGTCCTAAAGTCACCTGCTTTCTAGGAGAAGCAGCTAGTTTTTTACAATGCGTGCACGCTGGAGCTCCTGGATCAGGTGATGGTTCTCGCGCTTGGTCATGCCAACGTCGCCTTCGACGAGAGCGATGCGACGCTTCAGGATGTTCACTTCGCTTTCCAGGCCAGAGAGCTTAACAATCAGTTCATCGATGATGCTCTTGTCGATGCCGTGCGCACGAAGGGCGTCATCGTAGCTACAATTCAACGATACTGAGCAGTGAAATATGGACGTGTCCTACAGATGCCGATACTCGGCTATCTCTTCTTGCAGCTTGCGAATCTCACGCTCGAGATCTTCACGCTGACGGTTGGTTTCGTCGATCACCTTCAGCGCCTGTTTGAGGTCGCCTTCGTACATGTCGCGAACGCTGGTCGCGTCTCGTCCCCATCGGTTGCGCAGGTGGTCCAAGTCCGCTGCCAACTTCCGGTTCTGGGCTTCCAGGAAACGAACCTAGAAAGCTTTGTTGTCATTTAAGCTCTACGTTGTGAGTATGCCTTCTCAATGTACGAAGCTAGACTGTCGTTGACGTCGCTAATCTCCTTCCGCTCGCGTTCTCGAGTATCGCGAATAGTGGAAGCAGCAGTGGATCCGCCATAGGGAGAAAGTCCGCTTGCGATCGAGGAGGTCTCGCTAACGAGCTTCAGCATGCGTCCACCGGCTGCTAAACGCGTTTGAGTAAACTAAAATGCCCTCGGAAGGTTGCTTACGTGTTGGTGACAGGACACACTGAGAGCGTGTGAATCCCGATCGAGAAGAAATCGTGCTGCGGTACCCTGCTCCACTCTGAGCTTCACATGTTAGCGACGATAAGACGAAGCGCTTTGAAGAATTTGTATACGCAGTATCCGGCACACACGACAAAAGCGATGAGAGCGACGAGTCCAAGGAAGCTGAAGACGAAGATGATATAGAAGCGAACTCCGTAGACTGCGACGAATGCGGCGGAGAAGCCGAGGACAATGTACTAAAGTCGCGCCCGTTAATGGGATAGGATGGGATGCGCCTTCCGTATGGATAGGATCGCATGCGTCTTCCTTGAATGATTGTCAGTACTAACGTTGGATTCTTTGCCCAACTCTTTCCCAGTAAGCCTATTTCTGGCGGACGGCAAGGATGACTTTTGCAGCCCGCGCAAAACGAGAATCCAAACTCACCTTGATGACGTCATAAAGAGTAGCCGCAAGAATAGCTCCGAAAACATTACGCACATATTCCATCGAATTAATCTGGAATTATCGATAAGTTATGCTAGACGTCAGAGAGTGCACAGATCTGACACCAATGCACGCAATATTTTGTTAGCGGATCGCAGAGCTTTTTGTATTCGGGCTTAACGAGTGCTAGTGCACTTGGTACAACTCGAGACGGTAGAGGAGGTTTACAAGAGCAAAAGATTTGGTAAAACAACTACAGAAAGTTCTTGTCACAACTGGCATTTGAAGGAGTGCAAGAATCCTATGGATGCGAAATGGCCTACGCTCAGTTAATTTTCCCGCGATTTGTCGGAGGTTTTCGTTGCGATATATTCGCGGCTCTCGACAGATAGTGGCTAACTCTAGCATAATCGCGATGCCGTAAGAATAACTGACTAAGAAAATATTATTCGGGAATGCGAACCATCCGAGTGCATGTTCGCTAAAGTTCAACCTGCAGTTTAAGCCGAATATTTATTAATCTCGATAAAGAACGTAACTGAACATGAACTGAACTACTTAAGTACCTACCATTATTCCTGTGCTTATTCACTTCAATTGTGGTAAGAGAACATCATCAAAAGTAATTTCTAAGATCAACCTTGCGATCGAAACTCGAATACAAGAGCGACAAAGAAAAAAAACGAGAAATTAAATGACGAAGCGATCCAGAATATACTGCAAGCAGCATGCGAAAAATTCGGTTGCACTCTTTTTGCAGGGATTTCAATAAGTCATACCTGATGTCAAAAATGCTCAGAGCGTAGAGACTCTGTAGATGCGAATTGACCGTTCAGAGACAATGGGTCCGCAACTGTTCCTCAAACATGTCCAGACACCTTTCTACTGAACTGTCGCATATACCCGTCGACACAGAACTGCCAATTCAACATTTCACTCTTCCTCCACCTGAAGTTGATACTTATTGCTCTAAACCAACAAGGCTCAGAATGTTGCAAGGCCCACAGCCACGGATCTCCCTTGATTTTCGATTAACGGGGATACCTATTTGTTTCCTTTTCTGAATCAAGTACTCCTCCGCCAATAGTCCTCCACAGGCAGTGTGCGCATGAATTGATCACATCCCAACGCCACCTTTCTTGAATCCGTCGCGACCATTCGCAAGGTCGCTGTTTGACCTAGCGATGCACGGACAGTGAGCACGACTCGCTACAGCTCATCGGCATTTGCAATAACGCTCTTCTCGGGGCTTATAGTCTGGCATTTTTGTTCCATCAATTAGTCTATTAGGACGTGCTGACATTGGCATCCTTTACTATTCCGATATTTGCCTACCAGATTGACCCGTAGGAACTGTCCAGAGATTGCAAGCGCATCACAAGATGCGGGCGATCACCAGGCTGGGTGGGCGAATAGAGTCTGGGCCTGTGCTCTCAGCCCGGCGCTAGGTGCAGCCAGGGCTAATTTCCACTATAGTTGCTAAATTTTTGCTTGGAATTTCGATGTTGTCGCCTGCGACGGGTCGTTTAGTTTTGTTTCGTGCAAAAAAGATTAGTTATGATTACAACGTCGTATCGAATATTTGCTGCAAGAACGAGTCAGGAGCTGAAAGTCTAGAACGGGACGAAAAGTGCACGAGAGCATTAAGTAATTTTTGGACAGCTCCTTAAACCTCTGACACCGACCTACATTTTTGGCATTCTTAGGTCGTTTGCAATGATACCAATCGAGCGGAGAGGCAGTCATCGTCATCTGAGAAGACGGTTATGGATAGGTAGTTCACGCCGTCCCGTTTCAAAAAGTGTTTAATTGCCTGACTTTTAGACATATTGCTATTGCTGTGCGAACTGCCTGTGTGCCTTGCTGCTGCTCCAATGCAGTCTGCTAATTAATCTGATGGGCACATACGCACTAACGTTACCCGTGGTGATAAGCTGCTACTATCCAGAACGCTTTCCTTCAGAGATCGCAAGTGATGCCGTAGAATGGTGTCAAACAGCATTCGACAGTTCGCTACTGCAGTACCTTTGCACATCACGCAAACTTAACCTTGCAACAGTGCTCGTCCATACCTGGCCTTCAACGGTCAAAGACTTCCATAGAGCGGTCAGTGTTCTTGAAAGCAGAGAATCGTCCTTGAATCCGGATAAATTTGCGAAAAAAGCGCGCTTAGCCGTCTCTGTGTACTCTTAGCATTCAGGCTTTTCACACATTTTGTTCCAAGTTGCCCAAAGTTTAGTTGACGCACCTGGCGTCGGATACCCCATATGGTTTAATCGGATATTTTAGGCCAGCTTCATACTGCCGTCCGCAATAGCAGAAATTGTTGACGCTTCACTCTACTCAACTACGTTTTATCTTGCACTAACACGTCCGTTCTTCGAATTCTTCGGCTTACTCAGCGTGCACTTAATGCGAGAATCCTTGTCATTCATGAACACAGTGGTAAGCCTTTGTTCTTCCATCTATTCCGAAACTAAAATGATTCCTGAGAATAATTTCCTTACAGCTCCGGATGCTCATGCAACGCGGATCGTAAACTTCTTAGCTATATTATTGCTACAGCATGCGACCTCTCTACTTATAATTCTGCCCGGTTTAGCTCGAATATTTTTATTGCGATGTCGCATCGATAAATATGACGCTATGTCAGCTAATGGAAGACGACAATTTGATTACTTGTTGACTTTTTTGAAGTAGTCCTTAGCGGACTTCACGTTGATCGTCGGCTTCTCTTCTTCCCAGTCGGCCGGGCACACTGAAGTAACAAGTCGATTAAGGACGCACAATGCTTCGGATCTCACCTTCACCGTGCTTCTCGAAGTACTGGAAGGCCTTGAGGATGCGCAGCGCCTCGTCAACGCTTCGGCCCACCGGAAGGTCGTTGACAAGCGTGTGACGGATGATGCCGTTCGGGTCGATCAGGAAGAGTCCGCTGAAAGCAGTGCATTGAATGGTAGTATTGCTGGCAGAAGTAGGTCGGTGCTTACCGGTAAGATGCGCCGAGATTCTCATCCAAAACACCAAACTCACGCGCAATCTTCTTGTTGAAGTCGGCCAGAACCGGGATCTACAACGGGGCGGGTCTTAAACTACCTCGACCTGCCCATCTCGTCTACCTGCATGTCACCGAGACCACCGTCCCTAAAGCAACCACGTTAATGCTGGGATATTCACGGACATGACGTACTTGCGTGGCGTCTGGATCCAGGCGAGATGACTGAAGTGCGAGTCGCAAGATGCCGCGACCAGCTCGGTGTTCAGTTCCTTGAACTCCTTGGCGCGGTCGTTGAAAGCGATGATCTCGGTGGGGCAGACGAAGGTGAAGTCCAACGGGTAGAAGAACAGGATGAGCCATTTGCCTTTGTAATCTTGCTTCGAAATCGGCTTGAACTCGCCGTTAACCACCGCGTTTCCCTAAAATGTAGCATATGCCGGGACATCCACCAGCATGGCGTACTTGGAAGTCCGGCGCAGGGTTTTGCGGTCCGAGTGGGCGAACTCCGCTTGCAAACCGAAGAACGATGCTCCGTTGGGCCGATACACGGGTAGCGGTGAGGATAGCCTTCGTCTAAAATGGACATACCTCCAAGTCTACCGTTAAATTCCCTTACCGCGAGTGATCGAAACATGATGTAGTTGACTTCAACTTCTGTCCTGATGTTTTTGCAACTCCTCTTCGGGTAGCAGACAAACAACAGCAAGCATTCGTTGTGAGTCCCATCGGTGTTTAGGCGACTTGAAAGGCGCCCCAAGCGGCGAAAACAATGAGTTAGAGAGTTATTTCCGAAGAAGAATGACAATGTGCGACAAAATAATAAGTCTAAATCAATCTGGCACTTCAGTGTCATTTGTTTTTTAGGTCTACACATGGACTGGAAGAAATTATCAGTCTCGCAGTAGAAGCTCGCTAAAGCGCTGTTCTCTACCTGTCATACCTCGCCAAGTTCTGGCAGTACAAATGTATTTTGTATTTCCTCAGCGTTTCCTAAGAACCGACCGTGATCAACTTGATTTCGGGTGGTATTGTCCAGCATGAACTTCTTCCATTAATCAAAGTGACGAATAGCCTTCTCGAGACGTCCTAACTAGGTTGATCGTCTTGTCTGCTGCCCAGGGGACACTAATGATCGTCGGTTCCCGACCTTTCTTTCCATCGTCATTGGTCACTCGCTCCGAACCACGCGTTCCAAGCGCCGAATGAGATACTCTGTGTGCTCTTTGTACCCTCCGCGGGCGCATGCGACGGTCTGGTTGTTTACTTCCGAATGTTTGCTATCAGAAAACACACGAAAAGTTTCCTTGAAACGTGTCTCTTGTTGTTACCTCGTGGATGGAGAAGCCATTATTCAGTCAGGGACTCGCCCTTCCGACACCGATTGTTGTGTCGAATGTTCAATCCAGTTCTAGGCTCAGCAGTACCCATGCCCTCTTAGCCACCGTTCGTGACTGGTTGTGTCTTTTTTTGCCAACTACGCTCCCATATTCCAATGTTTCGGCTTCCAGCAGCCATGTTAAACAACTGTATTTTTTATTTCCCTTGTTACTACGTGTAACCCTGCTGCTATTTTCACAGGAAACACAGTACGCAATCTAAAGTCAAAACCGAAGAAGGCTCAGTGCACTTTCTTTGCGCGCATCATTGTTTGTCGCGAGTCGGGGCTTAAACCGTCAAACGACTTAATACGCTTTAGAGCTTAATTCCATTCACTCGCAAGCATGCCGGAAGCCTTCGGAATCGAGACCGACGCCATGACGCTGCAGCGTTTCGTGCTGCAGGAGCAGAAGCGGCACCCGGACGCCACCGGAGACCTTACCAACCTGCTCACTTCGCTACTCACTGCCGTCAAAGCGATCTCAACGGCGGTGCGGAAAGCAGGACTCGCCCAGCTGTACGGCCTTGCGGGCAACACCAACGTGCAAGGCGAGGACGTCAAGAAGCTCGACGTGCTCAGCAATGAGCTCATGATCAACATGCTCAAATCGTCCTACACCGTCTGCGTGCTCGTCTCCGAGGAAAACGAGACCGTACGTTTCCGTAGCTCGCGGCACCACACTGATTTTACGCTATAGGTCATCGAGGTCGAAACTTCCAAGCAAGGCAAGTACATCGTCGCATTCGACCCTCTGGACGGTTCGTCGAACATCGATTGCCTCGTCTCCATTGGAACCATCTTCGGTATCTTCCGCAAGGCTCACGACAGCCCCGTGAAGCAGGAAGACATTCTACAGCCGGGACGCAACATGGTAGCCGCCGGATACGCTCTTTACGGCTCCGCAACGATGGTGGTGCTGTCGACGAATGGCAGCGGAGTTAACGGCTTCACGCTCGACCCGGTAAGTTCTGCACGCAGTTTTTCGTACAGTGTGCTTGTATAGAGCGTTGGCGAGTTCCTGCTGACCAACCCGAACATGCAGTGCCCGAAGAAGGGCAAGATCTACAGCATCAACGAAGGCTACGCGAAGAAGTGGAGCAAGGGCATTACGGAGTACATCCGCACGCGTAAGTTCCCCGAGGAGGGCAAGTCCGCGCTGGGCCAGCGCTACGTCGGATCAATGGTGGCGGACGTGCACCGCACCCTGCTCTATGGCGGCATCTTCATGTACCCAGCGACGTCGGACGCACCGAACGGAAAGGTAGGTTCACTCGATCGCGTATGGCTACTTATCCTAACATGCGTGTTCAGCTTCGTCTGATGTACGAGTGCAACCCGATGGCGTTCATCCTCGAAAATGCTGGCGGGCTGGCCGTCTCGGGCAAAGGACGAATCCTCGACATCCAGCCGGAGAAAATTCATCAGCGCTCGCCGATCTTCCTCGGCTCGAAGGAGGACGTCGAGGAGCTGCAATCGTACCTGGACCAGCACGACAGTTGAGAAGGTTTTTACGTTGCTGATTGTGTTAAACTGATGCCTTCCTCTGTGTCTATGTTTTTACGGGGATAAAGACAGGTTTTTGTTGGGAAGAACAGGTTATTGAGTGCGCGTCGCACGGGAGTCCATTTGTACAGACAGTCAATTGGACCTTCTGAAGGCCGACGACATGTGGGGGACAGAAAACGTCAAAGTGGACGAAGAAGTGGACAGACGAGGAACGATAAGTGCTGAGGACCAGTGAATTCTTGAGATGGAGACCGTCGTCTCATGGAGCATCCTCCTTGACCCTGAGTTTGTAGGAAGCCATGAGCAGTTCCAGCAGTGTGCGGTTCTCGGTGCGCAGCCGAGCGATTACCTGCAATATGTCATGAATGCGTGTAATAGTACAAGTAGCAGCTACCGGCCGCACCACTATGTTGTTTGACCATACGAGCACGCTGCAAACATTCCAGACTAGAAGCTCTGAGAGAACTTCGTCATTTTTGTTTCTCAGTTTCATGTAGTATGAGTCACTAGTCTTTAGGAAATGGGTTAGAATACCGTACTTTATCCCCGCCGTGCTCTTCGACAGTGCATCTCTCTTCAGTGCGGCTTTCTACAGAGCATCTCTCTTCAGAGCGGCTTTCTGCAGTGCGGCTTTCGACAGTGCGGCACTCGACTGTGCGCTTTCGACAGAGCGCTTTTTTCAGTGCGGCTCTCGACAGTGCGGCTCTCGACAGTGCGGCTCTCGACAGTGCGCTTTCGACAGAGCGCTTTTTTCAGCGCGGCTCTCGACAGTGCGGCTCTCGACAGTGCGCCTNCAGGAACAGAAGCGGCACCCGGACGCAACCGGAGACCTTACCAATTTGCTCACTTCGCTACTCACTGCGGTCAAAGCGATCTCAACGGCGGTGCGGAAAGCAGGGCTCGCTCAGCTGTACGGCCTTGCGGGCAACACCAACGTGCAAGGTGAAGACGTGAAGAAGCTCGATGTGCTCAGCAATGAGCTGATGATAAATATGCTCAAATCGTCCTACACCGTCTGCGTGCTCGTCTCAGAGGAAAACGAGACCGTATGCCGTCGTAGCTTGACATCACGTTAATTTTGCGCTTTAGGTCATCGAGGTCGAAACTTCCAAGCAGGGCAAGTATATCGTCGCATTCGACCCTTTGGACGGTTCGTCGAACATCGACTGCCTCGTCTCCATTGGAACCATCTTCGGTATCTTCCGCAAGGATCACGACAGCCCCGTGAAGCAGGAAGACATTCTACAGCCGGGACGCAACATGGTGGCCGCCGGATACGCCCTCTACGGCTCCGCGACGATGGTGGTGCTGTCGACGAATGGCAGCGGAGTGAACGGTTTCACACTCGACCCGGTACGTTCAGCATGTAAATTTTCACCTGCTGCGTGCTTCCTTTAGAGCGTCGGCGAGTTTATGCTGACCAACCCGAACATGCAGTGCCCGAAGAAGGGTAAGATCTACAGCATCAACGAAGGTTACGCCAAGAAGTGGAGCAAGGGCATCACTGAGTACATCCGCACGCGCAAGTTTCCTGAAGAGGGCAAGTCCGCGCTGGGCCAGCGCTACGTCGGATCAATGGTGGCGGACGTGCACCGCACCCTGCTCTACGGCGGCATCTTCATGTACCCAGCGACGTCGGACGCACCGAACGGAAAGGTAGGTTCACTTGATAACGTATATTTGCTTATCCTAACATGCGTGTTCAGCTTCGCCTGATGTACGAGTGCAACCCGATGGCGTTCATCCTCGAAAATGCTGGCGGGCTGGCCGTCTCGGGCAAAGGACGAATCCTCGACATCCAGCCGGAGAAAATTCATCAGCGCTCGCCGATCTTCCTCGGCTCGAAGGAGGACGTCGAGGAGCTGCAGTCGTACCTGGACCAGCACGACAGTTGAGCAGGTTTTTACGTTGATGATTGTGCTAAACTGCTGCCTTCCTCTGTGTCTATGTTTTTTACGCGAATAAAGACAGGTTTTTGTTGGGAAGAACAGGTTATTGAGTGCGCGTCGCACGGGAGTCCATTTGTACAGACAGTCAATTGGACCTTCTGAAGGCCGACGACATGTGGGGGACAGAAAACGTCAAAGTGGACGAAGAAGTGGACAGACGAGGAACGATAAGTGCTGAGGACCAGTGAATTCTTGAGATGGAGACCGTCGTCTCATGGAGCATCCTCCTTGACCCTGAGTTTGTAGGAAGCCATGAGCAGTTCCAGCAGTGTGCGGTTCTCGGTGCGGAGCCGAGCGATTACCTGCAATGTGTCATGAATGCTTGTAATAGTATAAGCAGCAGCTACCGGCCGCACCACTATGTTGTTTGACCATACGAGCACGCTGCAAACATTTCAGACTAGAAGCTTTTGAGAGAACGTCGTCATTTTTGTTTCTCAGTTTCGTATAGTATGAGTCACTAGGCTTTAGGAAATGGGTTAGTAGACCGTACTTTATCCCGCACAGCTTCTCTACGATCTAGCTATCTCTTAGTTCTCTTGCTGTTTGAAATTCCGCTACACTTAGTGGGATTCGCTATACCAAGCGGCTGTACGTTAAAGGAATGTGACGCCGTTCCTTGGAAAGGCCTTTGCTACCAGGGTTCCTAAGGATGACTACCTCTGCATCGTCGTTGAGCTGTTGCTCCGCTACGTCGACTACGTTCTCGACGATGCGTGCAAATTCTTGGAAGTTCTGGTCGCTCACGCACGGCTGAGCGGGCTAAAACAAGCAGTTTATGAGGTCTCTTCTTGTAGGTCTTTACAATCTGATCCAACGTTCGGCAGAGCTCCAGCATCCGGTCGGTCTTTGCGAAGTCCAGCACTAGCGACCGGTGCTTGTCCATGATGAGATGCATAGCACGTTCCATGTCCTCGAGCGCATGCTTCAGCTGCCGGTTCTCCTCCTGCAGCGCCAGAATCTGTCGGTTCTCGTGCTGCAGGCTGGCGACGAGACTGTTGCGGTTCTTCGAGCGGAAGCACGAGTTCATACTGCCCACTTCTTCTTGGTACTAGACGGTGCGTGATTAAAGGTGAACATTTTCTGATAGCAGTGATACCTCCTTCATGATGCTGATCTTCTCGTTGACGGTCTGTCCTCGGTGCACGGCCTTGTTGGCAACCTCCACCTTGTCCTGCAGGTTCACGACATGCTGTCTCATATCCGCCAGGAGATTGTCGACATTCTCTTGAATGGACGGATTCATTGAGCAACTCCTAAACCATCAGCTTGACCCTTGATAGAAAACTAACTGACCACGAATGCGTGGACATATGAACGGGTACGAAAATTGATTGGTTTCCACGTTTTTTCTTTGAGTAGCCGAAGAAACGTGCTACTTACTTCAAGCGTTTCAACACAAAATTAACCAGGAATACGACGCTCTTTTTAAGCTTTGTTTGGAGCGTCTACGCGAGTCAAGCACGCATAAAAATCATGGAGGAAAGCAGTTCCATGCGACAAGTGTTGGCAAGTCGTCACGACGCCCGTCGACAGCTTTGCTCAATTGTTTATTCTGAGCCATGCTGTCCGCCCTCAATGGCAAGGATATCGGGGAGTATTGACACGGGATGAACCTCTCTTCTCGCCTTCGGTGAGTCACCAAATTAGGAAGCTGATGGTCCGCTTTGTTCGGGAGCTCGGAAGCATAACTGAGCGGACAAAGCCTATTCTTTCTCGATGTCGGTAATTGCCCAAATTTAGCAGCGACGTGGCAACGCTGTTCGACGTCTTCTGCATAGCGAAAATCGACAGCGCGTCAGCTGATCCAGGAGCGCCGCCACTCGTTACACTTTCCAACGTTTACCCGCCGGAGTTCAACGATGAGCCAACGTTACGCTCCATTCGTCAGTTCAGCTTTCCTTGTGGAGTCGACAGGTACGCGGCTATGTACCTGCGCTACAGTCATCATCTACTTGCAGAGAAGATACTGAAGCTGTGCAGCTCTTCACCTTCGTCCTCACGGATGCGCAATCGCTGTACACGTTTGCCTACTGTCGGTACACGCCGCGGTTCAACACGTGCTTCTGTATTCTCAGGTGAGAACATGACGTCGTATACAGTCGTAATCCGTATACCTTAGTGGCTTACCGTGGACGAACCTGTTCTACAAGATCCTCAATCACTTGTCGACGGTTTCGAATAAGGGAACCGTAAGTTTCGCATAACCCTATGAAGGCAAGCTGTTTTGCGTTGCAGACAGAAGACCTGGAGTCGGTGCTAACGAACGCCTATCACATCGATATTCCTCCTCCTGGCGGCCGACTCTCACTGAACGCATGTACTTGGGTATGTAGCATTTGGAATTTAAGAAATTGAAGTCATTTGTCTATTTTCTACGAAGATTTTTTAGAAATTCTCGGAAGAGGTGCCTGATCCATCCAAGCTGCCAACACTGCGAGACGACAAGTTTATGCTCGAGTTCTACAATGCAGTGACAGAAAAGCAAATGATCGTCTTATACTCAAGGTATCTAGCGATGCTCATCCGCGTCTTTGATGTTCTTTTAGCCTGCTGAAAGAGCGGAGAATCATCTTCACCAGTAAGAAGTTGAGCCAACTGAGTTCGTGCGTGTTTGCCGCGTCGAGGCTACTTTACCCTTTTCACTGGTATGTGCCAGGGTTTCTTCGGAATAAGTGGAAAGTTTTCAGGCAGAACCTCTTCATCCCAATCTTGCCGATGGATCTAACGGATATGTTAATGTATGTTGCCTGCCTGGGTTGGTCGCTTATAACTCGGTTAACCATTTAGGGCGCCTATGCCTTTCATTATCGGCGTTCCTAAGAGGACATTCCAAGGCCTAAACAAGCGGGAACTCGGCGAGCTGGTAGTGGTTGACCTCGATGAAAAGACATTCGAAAGTGCACACAATGACGCGCTGCCAGTCGACGCGGTAGCTTACCTCAAGAGCTTGCTGAAGTCGCCAGCGGAAATGTTCACCTCCGACTCGCTAGCTCGCGCCTTTCTACGCACGAACGTGTTCATCTTCGGCAAATACCGGCTCGGCTTTGTAAGGAAGGGTAAGCCAGTTTCGAAGGAAACAACAGCAGTGTCAACTAATTTTAGGCGGTACGACGGAGGTGAAGTGGGATCGGGAGAAGTTTGTACGAGATCAGCGGCAAAGTCTGCAGCCCTACCTGGAGTCGTTGATTGGGCGAGACGGCGTTCAGTACTTCGAACGCGTATGTGCACGTGACACGCATTTACCGTAAAGACCGTTGTTCATTAGTTCGTCGACGAACGCTTGGACGCAGTCAACAAGGGTCTGCCCATTAACGACGAGTTCGAGCGAGAGATTGCGTTGTTCAACCAGCGTGCCTATCCAGAAAGAACGTCGGTACGTTGGCTTGGCGTACTTTGACACTCTCACGCACGTGCTTGAAACTCGCATTGCTTCCACAATTTCCAAACTTCCAATCGCCTTTTGCTTGCACAATCTAACGCTTGCCGCCGCGATAACACGTACTTTGTCACTCTTTAGCTTTTGCAAAAAGACGCGCCGGAAATGCTGCACAACGCCGTTGCCAGCGTAAGCAGTTCTGTAGCAACTAGCTAGCCAATCTTTCTTAAGCAACTACATATTTGATCACTGCATGTGCGCGCTTACAATGAACGCTCCGTTTAGGTGAGAGAAAACGCGACTGACATGATTGGAGCTTTGAAGGACCGAGTTCAAGGCATGTCGGTAAGCGTCGCTAAAATACCAAGGAACTAAGCAACAATTTCAGCTACGCAACAAGCTGGGACGGCTAACACCCAGCGAGCTTCGTCGTCATCGAAAGGGCAAGGGCAAGAAGAAGCGCCTCAAACCGTTATCGGTGGATGCCACGGTGTTTGACTGGAACAATCCCCTAGCACCGACAAGCACTCAGAACGGGTACGACGAGGCGCAGGCTCGGCTCGACGACTCCACGTCAGACGCCGAAAGTGCAAAGTCGCTAAGCGAAAGCGACCTGATCGACTTCTCCGACGATACGGCCATAGAGACCAGCGGAAGCGTAAGCGCTCTAAGCTTATTTGCGTACTATAGTTGGTGCTATTTAGGCCTCAACCTCTGCACGTGACAACCTATTCGGCACTAGCGCACCTTCGGAGCAACTAGAATTCCAACCGTTCCGGTCAACACAATCAGCTAGTCTGCTCGAACAAATTGAACACGCATATACGCAGCAACGCGCCGCAGGCTCCGCTACGCAGCCATCTGTATCGTCGTCCAGCGTTTTGCCTGAGACACACTTAACGAGAGTGAGCTCCGTGCCTACGCAATCGCTTTTCAGCCTCTACCCGACACTCCCGTCTTCTTCGTCCTCCAGTGCTGTTCCGAAGAAGAACTGGGAAACCTTTGACTAGGTCTTTCGTGGCGTTGCAGCGTCTAAGTATTCCTTCCTTCCCCGCCTATCCGATTCGTTTTCCTTGTGATTACCGGTGCTTTTAGTGCTGTGCATTTACCCACCATCACTGGAAGCCTGCATTCATTTCACGGTGTTTTCCCCGAACCGAAAGCTTTATCCCGTTTCGCTTAGGTCAACCCATGTCATTCATAGGATTTACTGTGCTCTATACAATGCCAGTAAGTCGCACTTGTGGGAGTTATAGACACACTAATTAATAAAGCGTATCGCAAATGATGACTTCCGACTAACAAACAAACATTGTAGGCAGAACTGGCCGTTAGGAACACGCGAAAAATCTCAAGCTCCATCTGGGTGGTGAGGTACGACGGTACAGCGTTGCTGGCATAGAACCTTTTTTTTTCATACGCGTTAATCGTTCTGCACTAGTATCATTCTTGTACCGAAATGTTGAACTATTCTCGAATGACACTGAGCTAAGGTTTTATTACTAAATTCTTCCGGAGCAAATATTACTTCGAATTCTTTCCACTTAGTTGCCATAGCGTTGCACTTGTTTTAAGTTTGTTTGTATTCTCCGCCTAACTGAGGTAAAGTAACTGAGGTAAAGTCAGCTCATGTATCTCCGCATCAATTCTAAAACTGTTGGGCGGTAGTGCGTGCTTAACGGCCGAGACAATTATGAGGCTTCAGCTGTGATTTGAAAACTGCCTATATTAGGCGGTGCATCCGACATTGCTTTTTTTGGGTATAATTTCGGTAAACCATTTATTTTTTCGCGAAGTTTCGGCGTATTTTCGCAGAAAAATTCGTACTGCACGTTCCCAAATTAGCGGTTGCTGGTTGCTGAGTTGACACAAAGGAGGCGTCCAAACGGCGAGGAACACGCCTAAGCCGGACATTCGGCTCCTTGGATGCCATTCTGGTGCCGGGCTTTTTTCCAGGCGCTGCCAATTAGCAAATGCTGTTAGCAGTGGCGGATGCCTGACAGCCGTCCGCGGCGCGGCGTCCCGAAAAGGCTGCCGTGCCTCATGCCCTCCTGACCGGCCACTCGGCCGACGCATGCCTGCTGTTAGCCATCCGTCGACGGGCGTCCTCGTTCCTGGCTGGCACTCTGTCATCACATTGCTACCACGTAATTACCCACACTGTGCTTGCGAGGCCGAAACGGCACGAGCCATGCGCGCTCGGCTAACGCGCCCTCGCCGGAATAAGTGTCCAGCAGCGTTGGCAAGCGACCGGTCGGCCATGCGATGCGGCCACCCGGGTCCGAATTGGTCATTGGCGAGCACACCGCGGCGGGCTCAAATCAGCGCCAGTCCATTGCCAATTGCGGGGACAGCAGACCCATTAGCCGCAATTGGATGTGAAATTCTCCACTCTCTCGCGTGATTGTTGTTAATTTATCCCCAGGAAAGCTCTGCATACAGGTTGAGTGCTTGTGTAAGCTTTTCTCGTGTGACGACTTCCTGCGCGCGAATCGATTACAGGTATTAGTCAAAAGAACTGTTCGCTGCGCCTGCAAAACGTGGCCATATGAAAGCACATGCTTAGGACATTAAAATTGAAGACGTTGTCCTTGCTTATCTAAACCTAAATTTTGCTCCCAAGACAGTATCGTAGTGCCAACATGATTTTGACGGGCGTGTTAGAAATGAAAAAGGATACGAAACCCATAATAGCCTATGTTTTCTTTCACCACTAATTAAATGTTTTTCTTCGCCGCTATAGCGCAGCTACCGAAAAAGTATGACTTCTTTCGAGAAGCGATTTTGTTTAGCCCGTACTAGCTACACTTTTCGACCAAGCAAAGAATTGTGCCGCATGAGGACGTAAATTTGTACTTGCACCACTTCCTGCGCCCGCATCGATTAGGGAGAAAATTACCGGCTTTGCAAGGTCACTAAAGTTTTGTTGCCATTGAATGACCATTCGCAAATCGCACTCCTTGGGGGCCCGGTTCTCCCTCCGCCCGACCGCCCCAGTTGTTTTCTCACCGTCGCACTTCCCTCCTTCGAGCGTCGTGTTTTCTCACTGCATAACCCATTGTGCGTTCATCCTTCCGCTATTGCCGCCGCCCGCCCGATTCGACGCGATCTGCTGCTGCGGTGCGCCCCCGCCGCTTGCGCGGGTGCCTGTTCCGTCGTCGTCCCCTCATCAACGCGCATATGCGCGCCATCGATCGTTTTCGGCATTCACTCACTCACGTTTATCGTCGCTTATCGTTCGCGTGATACGTCGCGTTTTTGCGATATTACGAAAGTTACGGTAGGGTCGCTAAAAATCTGGGCTGATACTTTTTTCCGACGTCTTTGCACTGCTAGCGCTTGTGGCAACTCTGTGTCGCATTGTTCTTTTGCAGAAAAAAACGAGATTTTATCAAGCAACCAGACAGAGACCGCTGCACGTTTGGCTACTTGCCCCAAAGACATCCGAAAAGTACCGCCTCAAACGGTCGCTTTTATTCTTGACAGTCTATCTCCAGCATTCCCTTTTGCCGGCTTGATGCACTCATCCTGCGATAAATTTATCAGAGCTGACACGGCCTTGAACTTCTCCGTGGACATCCCCCTCCATTCGCTACATTGGCCCTCTTCGCGAGTTGGCAGCCGTCCTCGGCAATAACTCTTTGCCTCGTTTGTCGCTGCGCGCAATGAGCCGTAATTATATTTAAGCGCCGGGCTTTGTTCCATCAGCGATGGCCCGGCTAACTCGCATCCACTTGAAGTGGCGTCGGCCTTGTTGAAAACATTAATCACTTTTTCTGGACTTTACATTCGGCCCTCTGGTGGTGGCGGGCGTTCCGCACACGGAGATGGCCAGCCGACCGTCCGGCGCGTCGGGAGTGGCCAACAGCACTCAGAACGCACTTCAGCGATCCCACCGACCCTTGGCCATAACCCCCGAAGAGAAGGAGAAGACCAAAGTGGAGAAGCGAGGAGTGGCCGCATCTCAAAGAATCAACCGACCACCGCCACCGGCTGGCCGCTCGACGACGCTGCTCAGTCGGCCGCTTTGCCGCCACCATTGGACGCGGCGATCGGTCAAGGAAAAAACTTCGTCACCCGTACCGACGGCGTGTCCCCATCATTGCGGATCACAGATGGTGCCGCTTTTTGCACCTTCGCCGTTTCGGCCCGGCGCTTAATTACCGCCAGTGTGTTTTCCCCCAATCCACCCACCCGCTGTCGTGCCATGCACTGAATGTCGACTGCAGCTGTCGCGAGTGAATTTACCCGTGCGCGTGTGTTATTTCGGTGTGTTTGGAGCCGGCCGTCGTGGTTACGACAACAAGTCGCAACAATAATTTCCATGCGACAAATGCACGCGGCCGCATTAACAATGCCATTCACCGCGTGCAGTGACCGCTATCGCCGAATTTGGGGTGCCCCTCTGCAGCGCCCGGGCGATCGCCCCTAATCGCTCCCGCTCGGGAGCGCACCGTCTAACGGAGTGACCATCAGCGCAGTCAGTCCGTGTCCGAGGGGATGGTGTCGAATTTCCTCCACTTGTATGTTTGCATTTGTGTTTGTTTCGGCCATCAGCTTGCTGAACAGCTCACTGGCCGCGCTTTCTGCTGCTTCCGCGCCGCAGATTAGTGCACGCAGCGATCCTGCCCAGGTAGCTCGCTGTGTTTGAGCTACCATTCAACTTGTTTTGATGGGAGTTTCCGGACCCGAGCGCTGCTTCCAACCCTCTACTTGGATTAATTTCATCGCGAATTAACTCAATGACTTTGGCGCGTCAATTGGTCGCGACGAGCGTTGCCGCCCGCCCTTTGGTCCCACGGTGGGGACGGCCGAAATCGTCGTTCTTCCGTCCGAAACGTATTCGCATGAATGCTTGACCGCTGCGCGCGCGTAGGGCTGTGCGAATTTCCCCCGCTGTTTTGCGAAATGCGGACGACGCGAGTGTGAGGTGTTACGTTGCGCGGCTTGCTGTGAGCTTTCAGCAGGAGCTGCTGCCGACCACACGGTCATGTGTGCGTGGACACGGAGCCGTTCTCTCCTTGTGTGCTCCTCCTGCTCCTGCTACTCCTGCCGCTTTCAGCTGCATGCACCTCTCCCGCCGCATCCCCTCGTGCTATCGCCCGCCTATTGATTTGCATATTCACGGCAATGTGCGGAATGAAATAGCGGAATTGAAGACGGACGCGACGACGCACGGCTTCTTCCGGGCCGCGACCGAAAAGGCAGCGCGAAGATGGCCCCACTCACCGCACCTCACCGGACACCGTTTGGCAGTGACGTGTCCGGGCGCATAAATTGTACGCGTATACACATGCTCGAATCCAAACCGAAAGCGGTATCGTTTCACCCGCTTGCGGGCAGCTAAAACAGACGCTGCCGCATTTTGCCCGCAGGAAGTGCGTGTTCCCGGAGCCGATGACAGCCGGATGCGTGTCCGCAGCAGTGCCTAATGGCCATTTCAGCCCGGGTTCTCTGGTTGGGCAGCGACATCCGATGCGGAATTCCAAAAATTCACTTCCACCAGTGAAGCGCAACTTCATGCAGAGTATGGCAAAATTGTTGTTTTACTTCCCGAGCTAGCATTTCTGCCAGTGCTCGCTTACTAAACGAACTCGGCTTTGCGCAGTCCCATGTGCGTCCATTAGTTTCACACCATATGCCTTTGCATAATCTTCTTCACGGCTCAACAATGGTAAATCGAAGCTGCCTAATGAAGTCCGCAATGGCACCTCACACTTTCATGCTGAGTTACGAAACACTTTACTCACGCGTAGCATTGCTTGCGTCGCTACAAGTTGGCTAAGGTGTCCATCGGGTCACTTTAGCCAACCGGAGTGACTCATAAACCTTAGTGCCTTTCAGGGAGGCAAAGAGCCAACACGCCCGTATCCGTGTGCGTTCCCAATTGCCGGATGTTTTGTGTTGTTGACGCGCTTTAAAGTGTCGGTGCGGAGCGGCCGTCGGTCGCGGCGTCGTATCCCAGCACTCGCGCTAGCTTTATTTTATTCGCCTCGCAGGTTTTATTGCTTTTAGAGCGGCTGTCAGTTCATTGTCGAAGAAGCGTGTCCGGTCGCGGTCGTAACCCACCTCCAACGACGATGAGATCCGATGAGCCTAGCGTCTAAGAAGTGTACCGCCATCAATTTACCATCTCGTTTTGACGACGACGACGAATCTCACCCACAATTCCCACTACCTCAATGCGCTTCCGCGACGGCGACGCAAGAGCCGCCGCGCTGCTATTCAGTCTTTTCATACTTCGACATATTCCGCCCAATTATGCAGGTGAGTCTCAGCGATAAATTTTATATTCTCCGACGACGATTCCCAAGCAAATTCCAACGGCCCGGAGGCATTCGCATTTATGCGCGCGCATTAACGCCGAACCGTTTGAGTGTTGGGGGTCCATTAGCGAACGTGTATGGGACCTTATCGCGGAGCTCGATCGCGGATTACTCGCATTAGCGGGGAACGTATCGGGCCGGGCGATCTGACATTGCCCACCAGCGAGAGTGACACACGCACCTCTTACGCCATCGCCTGCAGATGAATGAGTATTTATTGGGACTGACCAGCGGCCTTTCGGCTGTCGACGGTCGCCGCCAATAACATAAGGAATCCTTATACACTAAAGCGCTGGTGTGTGTCCGTGGACAAAAAGTTTCCGCTATCGGTCCAAGTTTGGTATCATTCGATAGGGCTTCTAAGGTTATGTAAATCTGGAAAATTTCAGGTGAATCGTTTGGCTGGAAAAAAATTATGATCAACCAAATTTTCAACTCCTGGATCCTGCTTACATGCCATAGCGGGCTCGCTATAGCATGCTTCCCAGGCGGACAACAAGGCAAAACTTCATCCGATTTGCGGTGTCAGGGGGTTTTCCTGCATGGAGAATCCAAAAATAGCGTTTATTTTTGTAAATGGGGTATTAGGAACTAGAATGCAATCTCTGTTAAAAACAGTTTGTGTTGTTCACTCATACGTTGTCTGCCTGGTACAAGTAAACCCCGATAGCGGCGCAGGCTGCGCGAAGCGCAGCCCAGCCGCTAGTTTGACAAATTATGCCGACCCTCGGCTGGACGGCTCTCGAAAATACTTCCTTTCGAACGAAGAAAACCTGGAGTGCTTGGGCAGGATCATATGGCTCGCTTTATTAGATAGGCCCCCTGAGTTCCTAACGGTAGTTGGCGAGAAACTTCGATCTTTCAAATCCGCGAAGATTTCACTTCTCGGAAGAATGCCCGCATGCGTCGCGTGCTCCCACCAGTTTCCCAGGGACGGCAGCCCAAACGGGTCCGCTTATCAGGCGATTATCGCCGTTTGAACACCGCATTTATGCGTGTGAAAGACAAACAGATTTGAGAAACGCGCCAGCTGACCGGTTGCCGACAGCGAGCTACCGGCGTAACGTGTGCTTAAAGTCTGAAGAGAAACATTGTTGCGATAGGAGCTTTGGCGGAATCCGGAGGTACGGAAGTAGCGTACGAACCTGCGAAGCGACGCAACAAAAAGACTGGTTAAAAAGTCGGTTAAAAACCTAAAAAATTCGAGCGGATACGCTCTGTGAAACAATGTAGTCGCATATATTGTAGTTGTTTCGCTTGACCGGGAATAACCGCCTATCCGGCAGCTTAATGGAGAACCGGATGGCTGTTGGGCCGCTGTAGTAGTACCCAGAAGTCAGGTGGAATACCACAGCACAGCTTCTGCTTTACAACTTATCCAAACGGCGTTTTAGAAAATCCCGGCGCTCCCACGATCATCGAGCATCCGCTGGACATCCTTGTCGTCAAAGACGACCCCGTCACGCTAAGATGCGCTGCCAACGGCGAGAACGTCGAGATCACCTGGTTCAAGGATGGTCAGAGAGTGAACGTCGGAAACGGGCACAGGCTGATGCTTCCGAACGGGTCACTCTTCCTGCTGAAAGTCATTAGCGGTAAGAAGGGTGTCCCTACTTCGATGCTAATCACTATGCTTTAGGTGGTAAGGACTCGGATGCTGGTAGCTACTACTGCATTGCGAAGAACGAGCATGGCGAAGCGCGATCGCAGGAAGCCAATGTTCGAATCGCCATGCTTCGCGACGAGTTCCGTGTTAGGCCGAGAACAATCACCGTAAGTTCGGCTTGCCGTTGCGTAGCCTCTACTCGTCTCTTTATAGGCGATCATCGGCAACCGAGCGACCATGGAGTGCTCACCTCCTCGAGGCTTCCCCGAGCCGGTGGTCACCTGGAAGAAGGACGAGAAGGAGTTGAACGTCCAGGACGACAAGCGATACTCGCTCCATCCGAGCGGGAACCTAGTCATCGAAAACGTACGAAGAAGGTTACGAAGCACTCTCAGTCTTTGTGCTATTAGGTGCAACGCTCAGATGCCGGCTTCTACCAGTGTGTCGCGGTGAACATGGTTGGAGAACGTGTCTCGAATCCTGCGAAGCTCTCGGTCTACGAAAAGCCGAGATTCTTGGTAGGTTCATGGACTGCGTTGGCAATGACGCATTCTCAAAGACTGCATAATTTCTTCACTGATGACCAACGCGTATTTTAGGCGGAACCGAAGGACACAACCGCAGATGCTAACAGTTCGGTGCTGTTTGACTGTCGTGTTGCTGGAGAGCCGACGCCAACAGTGTCGTGGAAGAAGCGCGATGATCAGATGCCGGTGGGACGAGCCTACATCACGACGGACAGCCGGGGGTTGCGAATTGACAGGTGCTTTCGGACCCTTTGTAATCCTTTAATTGCTTGCTTTTAGAGTCCAAGTCGGCGACGAGGGCGAGTATGTGTGCCAAGCTAAGAACTCCGCTGGCAGCATTGAGGCGTCCGCTCGACTGAAGGTCAATTCACCACCGGCATTCTCGAAAACTCCACGCGATCAGCGCTTGAATGTCGGTCGATCGGCAATGTTTGAATGCGCGGCAGTCGGTCAGCCGACACCCGGCATCTTCTGGTCAAAAGAAGGCGACCAGGTAGTGCATGTTTTCATTGGCCTGAATACTTCATTGTCCGATTGCAGCATCATGCGTATTTCCCGGGTCACGTCTCCGTCGATGGCCGTCTCCAGGTGACCTCCGACGGTCGGCTTATAATCGACGACGTGCGGCCTTCGGATCAGGGCGATTATGTCTGCGCCGCTGTGAACACCGCCGGATCGACGCTCGCGAAGGCCGTTTTGCGCGTCAACAGCAATTGTAAGTGCCGCACGACAGCACGTTGCTGAACACTAGCACAAGCACTAAGAACAAGTAGAGAGAAAATGCGACGTGTACTCGCTGGAACAGCCGCTTTAAGTACAAGCAAAGATATACTGGTATGTCAAGACGAATACATCCGTCCGTCACTAGAACACCAACAGGCGCGTAGAAAGCTGAGACATGATCTGTCGGACATCAAGTGGCAATCATGCATGCATGTGTTTGAAGCCGAGAGTACACAAGTGACCATTGCGTGCACTCGTGGAACAGTTGTCGTCTGAGTTCCAGAGAGAGAGAGAGCACTGCAGTCTCGCACAGTTTACTTGCTCGATTGACCACCATCGATTGTTTACTAAGCGGTGTCATTACCGACTTATTTAGCACTAAAAAGTCTTCCGAGAGCGGACATTTGACGTGCGTCTCCAAGTATATCGAGCGTTGAACCTATAATTAGGGGTGCGATGAGACGGCGCCATTCAGAGGTTTCAAGGTAGTCGCCGTCGGTCGCAGATCGTTGCGTCCGATTAGTCCCGGTGGAGGAGAACTCACCTCGCGAATGCGTCGCGCACGGCCGAAGCATATTTTATGCGCAGTCTTCTCTGTTCTCGTCAACAACAGTCGGATGTCCACATGGCTTATTGGCACCAGCCCGCTTGGACCTGCCAGGTCAGCGCTGCGCTCGGTGATTTGTGCGGGCCGCTTAGGGCTTTCGTGTTCTTTGTGCGCGTCGGTCACTCGCTATTGTCTTTGCCATACCGGGTGCAAGCTGTTGAGCGCAGGTAACAATGCGTGCACTTGAAATCCGATCCACCTCGCGTTCGACTCATTATCCAATTGAGGGCCCTTTGAGTGAACACGACACTCACGACAGAGAGGTTCCACCTAGCGACGCGATTCATCCTGACTAGTCTACCTCATTAAGCGACAGGCGAGCATGGCTCAATCGTCCGGTCACTGCTCGCTCTTCGTGATTTGCCAAAGTCATTTGGACTCCTTTCTCCTGTTAGCTGTCTTTAGGAGACTCTAGACGTCTCAAAGGAATTAGCCGCCAGTATTGCCCTCACCGGGATCTCTAGCTGTGACTGACTGTTGTTCGATGCTTGGCCAAAAACGAGGACTCATGACGGCGCTATTCAATCTCGATGACGCGTAATTTGCATACGAAAGCCGCTTGTCATACGCGTCAGTGCCTAGACCGGTTTTTTAAAAACAACACAACGCTCGGTCGCTTCTTAAGTGGGCATCTTTTGATACGCTGGAATATGGTTCTGAGAAGAAAATCCCAGCGCCTAAATTAGCTCCGTGGACAAGGCCGATAGGGTGTTTTGCATTAAACATTTATAGCAAGTCTCACGATCCCGTCAGTCGAGCCGTACTCCTCGGGGACCGGCCCGAGTAGGACAGGGGTAAGAAAATTACTCTTTCGGGGTTTTGTGGCGAGCTATACGTGTTTTGATAAGTTCCCGTTTCTCCGCAATAATTCTCACCGGGTCACCTCTTTCGCGTCGGGTGCTTGGTACGGGCGACTCCTGCAGCAAGCCAGAGTGTGATTAATTCATGTCCCATTCAGTGATAAGCGGCGACCCAGCAGTGCTTCCCCTCCGCGGTCGAGCGGCCACTCCTCGCGGACGCATCCCCGCGTCCAATAACAACACCTCCGTGTAGAGCAAGCGAGGATTTCCGAGTGAAATGCGAGACGTAAACGGCGTTGAAATGCTTGTTTGACAAGCAATAAAGCGCCTTTGGCTTGCTTGACAAACGCCACGTAAGGGCAGCAATTTTTGGTTTTCCGTAGGCGTCCCATTGAACGCATTGAATGACACGTTTCCCTCTTTGACTTCTTCCCCGGGGATAACCCGAGCTGCGGTGTTTGTCGTACCTTTACCTTTTGTGTGTTAGGCTTCGGGTTCTTCCGTCAACGGGTCGGCGAACTCCCACCACTGCCGCATTGCAGATCAGATCAGCGGCGCTTAATCCTGTGTCGCCAGGTTGTGCCTTCTGCGCCGCAAACATCCCATTGCACACCTGCGCGCCACCGACTCTACCTGCCATACTCAGATGTACTGCACGCCGATTGTGGACGCTTAGTGTGCCTGGTTAATCATACCGAGAGTGACCTTTGTCTTACCGATGGGAAGCTTTAGCATTTAGTCGTCATTCGGCTTGCTGCTTAAGTATCGCAGTTCAAAAATGGGATTGTGGGTGCTGGACGGCAAGTGCGTGAGAAATTAATGACCGCCATAAACCCGGTATCAGATCACGTCAGCCATCACAAGAGCGCCTTTCGCCCTGCGCTGACCGCCGTCACTGCGCGTCCCCTGTAACCCATTCGCCAATTCGAACCGACCTCCGAATTGGTTCAGCAGGTGAAATGACCGTCGGCCCTCTTGTAGATTACCGGCGGTACCAGCGCCACCGTCACCACTGGATTGGCAGCAGTCCTTTTCCCCCCCGCCAAGCCGACACCGTTCACGCGTAATAGGCGTCAATCCCCTCTTTGTCGCGATGCGCATTCCGCTGCGCCGCAGCACTTGACTTGCGCACTGAGTTTATCCCTCCACCGCCGTGCGGGTCCACCTCAGCGGGCAATGCCATTCCTCCATGGATGGATACCCGCCTCTTAGGTGGCTCGAGTGTCGACCCGTTTTGCAACATATAATGGGTAGTGGTGGCTCTTGATCGGACACGCTGTCACCTCCGTAAAGAGTATTGGCGACGCGACTCCTACGGCCTAGGTCGACGAATGCGCAAAGAATCGTTGCCTCCGTTTCCCTCCATCATGTGTTCGCACGGACTGTGTCTTACTTCGTTTAGCGGATGTTTCAAATATTTCCTGGGTGTTATAGAAGATTTTGACTAGCCCTCTGTGAATCTGTTTTCTTGGCATTTTATTGTTTCGCAGAGTGCTAATCTCACTTGTTTCGTGCCAATTTTCTCCAGCCCTCATGGGCATTCGCTGCCCAGTGCGGCGCTTCGCTTGAAAAGCAATTGCGGACACTTTCTCATGTCCACTTTTTGATGGATGTGCCCCTGCGCCAAATATGACTGCTGAGTGCGGTTTGCGCACCGGAATCTCCCACGTCTTGAATTTCACCGGGGCTAATCTCCATTTCCCCTTCGGCCTTGGTTGTCGGTCACCGTCGAGGCGTTTGTTCTTTGCCGCTCACTTCCTCCACTCCAGCAGCGTCCGTGGGTCGTTTCCGCGCGATCATCTGGCCGCATTCATGTGCGACAACCAATTGTGCATGCGGCGCAGCACTGACCATTACCGGCTCGTTTCGGCTGCTTGTTCTTAGCTCCCCCATTCAGGAACAATTCCGGACATTATTGCGTTAGCCAGCGGCACATGGTCCTGGTAGCTTTAGATGTTTTTTTTCACAACGCATCGCTCTATTTTGCGGACGTCTTTAACTCTCTGCGTAAATTTTTTGTGGAATCAGGCATGCGAGTTCTTTTGGGTCATCACATAAACTGACGAGCGGTTTGCATCGACTTTGATTATGTAGTGATCGTGAAGTGCATGATCTCCGGTCTATTACGCGATGCGCAACTCATCCTGATGGCACCAGGTGGTATGAGTACTTGGCGCACCTGTTAATGATAAGTGTCTGCACCTTCAAAAATTCCCAGCAAGTATCTTTAACCATAACACATGTTTTCCCTAGCAAATTCCAGATTCTCTTGCTTAAGCGAAATTCGTCTTTCATTGGTCTCGCCGCTTGTCCACAAGGCGTCGGCTGGTTGTTGTTCGGTGCGGTGTCAGGCCGAATGGCTCTCACTGCCGCATCCGCCTCACAGGTGCGGCGATGTCCGCTCGCGTTAGCCGGCGCCATTTGCGTGCCCACTTGTCATTAGCGAGATGGCCCAGCGATTTTCGGCGAACAACGTCTGAAGTTTTCACTACGCGAATTTCTCCGCTTCATTTGTGCCTTTGTCTTGGCATAGCTCTCGTTTTGGCGGCAGTTCGGGCGTGCTTGCTTTTGTGCGAAAGCTTTAAACTGGTTTTCAATGCGTGTCTCTCAGGAGGTGTCACAGTTCGGCACGTCTTCTTATGCGTCGGCGGTCAGCAAGGCTAAAGCGATGGTATTCGGCTCGGTTTTGAGCTTGGCAACGACGCTCTCACTGTCATGCATCAACGACCCGACATGTGCAAATCAAAGTAAATAAGACGACACAACAATCTCTAGACTGATTTCGCAAACAAAATAAGCAGAACACCTACACTTAACTCGTTAACTTCTGGCTCTAATCGTGCTTCTCTTTAGCCTCTCCATCGTCACCGCCACCGGTAATCCAATATGGCCATCAGAATCAGACGCTAATGGTGAACGATATGGCCATCCTGCCGTGCCAGTCGGTTGGACGCACCGCCGTTCGGATCACTTGGCTGAGGAATGGACAACTGCTCAACCTCTCCGACCCGAGCCACGATGAAAGATACCGCCAGACGGGGCAGGGCACGCTGCAGATCTCCGACCTCAGGTAATTTATTTTGCTGTCAACCGCAAGGTCGTCACAACTTCCCGCACTGAGTTGCATTCTTACCTTAAAAAACTTCCCGGAAGAAAGTGAGAAATGGCATCGTTCCTATAGATGATTTCTTGTTTAATACTGAAATTTCAGGAAGACCGATTCCGGCGTCTATACCTGCCATGCGAAGAACGAAGACGGCGAAGCGACGTGGACTGCGTCTCTGCTGGTCGAAGGTACGCAGGCGCATTATGCGACACATATTAATGACATCATTCAAGAACACACAAACCCTCACACCAGCTTCCAACGGATGCCCGACGCGGCCATGTTCCCTTCAGCGCCTGGAAAGCCAACGATCCTTAACGTGTCCGATGATGCGGTCGAGCTGGAGTGGACGTCTCCTGAACGGCACGGAGCTACGCCAGTAAACGGCTATCTGCTGCAGTACTGGAGCCCGGAGCTCACTGAGGTAATTCCCACCGCAACTCATTTCGCTAGGGCTACATCTTGTCTTTAGACGTGGGAGAACGTTCCTGACGTGATTCCCGGCGTTCGCTTCCGCGTGAAACACCTGAAGCCGGGCAATTCGTACGTGTTCATCGTTCGCGCCGAGAACGGTATCGGCATCGGCCCACCGTCGCCGATCAGCGACCTTGTGACCACGAAGCCACCGAGTGCCGAAGCGGCGAAGAAAGAGATCAGCGACCGAGTGGACCTGGAGACGGTGCGCTACAAGCTTTCCAGCGAGCAGTTGATCAAGCTGATGGAGGTGCGCGCGATCAACTCGACCGCGATGCTCCTAAGCTGGAAGCGGCAACGCAGAGAACCACTAGTACAAGGCTACTACATCAAGTGGCGAGGACCGCCGCTTGCGCCGGACCACACGTGGGTGAACGTTAGCGATGCGGACACGCAGTCGGTGATCATCAACGGGCTAAGGCCCTTCACCAGCTACGAATTCTTCGTCATCCCGTACCATCGATCGGTGCAGGGCATGCCAAGCAACTCGCTGGACGGCACCACGCACGAGGGCGGTAAGTAGACAAATTTCAGGGCAGACTATATGGAGTGTATTTAGTGCCCACGCTGGCTCCATCCTCTGTGAAGGTCCGAATGCTCAACCTGACGACGCTTCGAGTATCTTGGCGCCCTCCACCATCTGATGGCATCAACGGCATTCTGAAGGGCTTCCAAATCCACATCCACAACAACGCATCCGCGGGCGGATACAGCCGCAATATCACTACCAACGAGCGGGCGGCTAGCGTCACGCTGTTCAATCTGGTTGCTGGTACGGCCTACCAAGTACACGTTGCTGCACGAACGGCTGCTGGCGTTGGCGTGTTCTACAGCAGCGAGATCATCTTGATGAGTATGTGAACGGATATCTGTTAATTTCTAAATGCAAACTTTAGACGATGTGACTTTGCACGAGCATCTTCGACTGCTGAATGAAGCGAACGGCTCACTCTTCTGGTCCTACCTCAGGCGTCCGTTGGTTGTCGCAGTGGCCGGCTTGGTAAGATTTTCAGAAACTTTGCAATACAAGCACCGGGAAAGTTTCTACCTTGCTATTAAACTTAGATATTGGAAATTCGTTTCATGTTTGGGCACTTTCTCACTGCATCGGACGCTTATTTTCTTCTCTTTAGATCATTTGGGGAATACTCTTCGCCCTGGTCATCCTCGTCATTTGCCGCTGGTGGCGACGCCGAGGCAACAAGGCCAACGGCCGCAACGGCCCGTTCATTAAAATCAATGACGGCAGCGTTATGTACACCGCGCGGGACGCATTCTGGATGGACCACCAGCAGTTCGCCAACGGCGCAGCTCATGCAGCAGCGCACGAAACTCCGCACGGCAGTGAATACTACGGCGAAGGGCCGACCATTCCGATCGCGTGCAGCAATGGAGCATGTGACGGGCCATACACGGGTACGATGAGCAGGCAGTCACCGCATCACTACCACTACGCGCAGTTGCCGGACCCGAGGACGAACAACATGGCTTCGTTCTACGGACGTCCTGAGGTAAGACATTCCTTTACAGTTTTTGCCTCAAAACGGAAGTAACCCTGCTCAAAATCCGAAGATACATTGTGTGAAGGGAAAAACCTACTCCGTGATCTGACTGACTCAACGGAACCATTGTCCAGTAGTCGATGTTCACCTTTGCTGTTTAGTATCAAGACGACCCGAGCCCGTACGCGACCACCACGCTCGTCATGAACAGTCAAACGCAGCCCAGAAGGCACTGGCAGCCAGTTGCGCACGGCACTCTGCGAGGCTCCGGCCCGGTGCTACCGTCGAACCCAGTCCCGGCGGGACCTCCGGAGCATTTTTTATCGAATACGGCGGCTGTCGCCAGTAACACTTCCCACCGCTACGCAGGCAGCTGCGGCACCATCTCCGGTATGCCGACTGCTGGCGGGAGGAAGCGCGCAGCCGCCGGTATGAGCCATCGAGAGTCGCCGATCGGAAACTACCACCACTCGCACTCGGACCTCTACTCGAAGAACCGCCAGAGCAGGGACAGTGGAACTAACGGTCGTTGCACGGGTTGCGGAGGACCGTCCTCGAACGGCAGCCTGCCGCATCAGTCGGATGGAAGTCCTCCGCAGACGGACGTGTCCTACATTCAGTCGTCAGATGGCACTGGTGGAAGTGGCAAGGGCTCGCGGACTTACGGCAGGCGTAGCCCGCCCAAGAATGTGTTGGACATTGTGCCACCTCCGCCCACGGATGCACCACCTGATGAGGTGAGTCGGCTCATTGATCAGATCGCTTTCCAGAAAAACAACGAATTTTCCAACCATCTAATTTGTGGTGGTTTTAGAATGAAAGCAATGGGATGTACGACGCCGTGTCCGACTGCCTGTTGCCGCAGAGTTCCGAGCAGTACGAGCCGCCGATGAGAAGGAGCAGTAGGACGCCAAGGCATTCGCGCACTCGCAACCGTAAGCTGCAAGCATTAAATTGCTTTACTACTGTTGCTTTAGCTCGTCAACGCGGTTCCCGGGACTTCGACGACGTATCTCCGCACGAGTTGGATCGCGAAGCGGAAGAACATGAGCGGTTCTTGGCGCAGGCTAGGCACTCGGATTGCTCATACGAGTCGGAAGCCGATGGCGAGACGTCGGACTGCGAGCTGAACAAGCAGGGCTCGCGACGCAGTCAACAGATCGGGCTGGACTCATCGTTCGGTTTCCGTCCAATTCAGCCGTGCATGGGCATCAACGCTAGTGCGATCTCGCAGACGTCTCGTAAGCGTTCCGGCAACTTGGATCCGACTAACCTGTTTATTCAGATGACTCAGCGGTAGCGGGTAATCGACGCTCCACCAGCCGGATGAAGTCCTTGCAGCGCAACGGCCGAAAGGACGTCGTCTGAGCGCTCGCTGACGCCGATCCGCCAGTAGTGCACATATCCACGACTTAGACCCTTCTTATCCTACTTGTCTTTGCCCTCAGTCGATCTCGTACGGTTCTTACTTTACGCTTCCACGATCCTCTGTAATCACACATTTAGTCCGATGTTTCTTGCTGGGATACCGCCTCATTCGCACTCGCACACTTATCAACCTGCCCGTATCCTTCTTTCCACGCACAGGCTCAGTTTTTACTGCCCGTGGCAGTCCCTCTATCATCACACTCACTCCCCGCGCTGCTCAGACTAGTGCTTCACTCGTTTTTGCCTGTTCATTAGTTTGTTGTGTTGACCCCCATTTCGAAGAAGCAATCGCGTCTCGCAACCACTGCCCTCGGTGACTTCTCTCTATCCTTTGTTGGTTTCGTTGTGCGTACCTAAGCTTATCGACAAAACTTGTTATCCGATCAGATCTTGCACAAGGGTGGACCCATCTATTCCTTTGCCCGGCATCCGCTACCACTTTGTAAATACACAAAGATGCGCTATAATTATAAAACTCATGGTGATCTGGAAAGTCTTGGATTGACTAAGTAGAACCCGACTATCCAAGCTCCAATGGACTGAACATACGTTGAAGACGCTTATTACTTTTGCCTCAGATCATTGACTGTATGAGGCATTCTGAAATAAGTTACTCGATGAATAGCACGCTGAGGAACACATAGGAAGGTTTGAATCTAAGCTTTCCAAGAACATCCAAATAACCTCTAGTTACCAAAAACCCAAAGAATCATTGATCTGTTTGCATGCTTCTGCCCGCGTGACGAGACCGTTTAGCGCGCATGCTGCATGCATTTTCAGGATAACTAAAATACCCTTTGGTTCATTCATTACTTCCTTGTCAATCGGGTGTAGACTTCGGGATTCGGGACCCGATCCGAGCTGACACCCTCCGAGCCGAGCAGCTCAGCTCGGAGCTCGGCTCGGGCCCCGAAGTCTAATCGGGTGCACCGCAAATTTACGCATTTTGAGAGTTATGATCCTCCGCAATTAACCGAGATCATCACTTTTCATTGTTGACTACTTAGATGGTCCTGCACAGCAGAATACGTCGAGACACCGAGACTGATTCGGGAATCGACTCGATTGCGCGAAGTGCGATGCCGAGCCGATGCTCCTACGCCGGCGAATCGGACGGATACGAAGCACCGCTACGATTGGTCGAAGGCAAAAGGCGCGTCCAAGTAAGTCGTCCGCATAGCCAGTACCTAGCAGCGTCCCGTTTAGGTGGACGACGTTCTTTGGTACTGCTGCTTCGTCATGACGATGTTCTTCTTCGACATTCCGAACAGTTTGATCACTCACTGGAAGGTCGACTGGTATGCTCATGACGAAGAGCCTTTGCCCACTGATGATTTTCAGGGCATACCTTCGACTCAGCGTTCTTGCATCAGTTGCACTCATCACGCTTGCAATATATTTGCGAGCGGTAGCGCACTACAAGCGACAGCTAGCGAACCGCCAGTTACCCTACTTACGAGGCCTCGCTTTCGGGCTATTTCTCATCATTGCGACATGGTAGGTGCAACCAACGACACCACGCACCAAGTTGGTGCTTCATTCTGACTTCCGAAGTTTAGCTTCTGCCTCGCTACCTGGCGGCTCTATAGTGGATGGTCAATCTTCATCTGTTTCGTAACCACGATGACGTTCATCTCGCTTACGTCGGTGATATGACGGACTGCTTCGGTCCCTTGTTCGGCATCGCCAGTTGATGTATCTCATCGAGTTCTTGCCCATCCGCCCGGTGTCACAAACATCATCTCCATTGAATCATATGACACGCTTTATTTAAAGTTTATCGACAGAATAAAACTATTTTAAATCTGCAAGGCATGTCGAGGTATAACGTTGTCTAGAATTTTCTTAGCCTCAGCAGATCCTCACCGAGCGATTCAAAGCCAGTAAGTTTTGTCGGCCATGTCTCGCCAGATCCTTCTATGTGGACATCTTCTCCGGAGCCTTCGTGTGCGGCTTCTGCGTGCGGTTCCTCACCCGACGCACCATGTATTAGTGCATCGGTAGCATTCACCGACGAATCACTTGGCGAAATACCTGTAATCAAGATGTACGACTAAGTCACGTTTATGTTTGCGCTTGTGCTGAGGCCAAGTCGTGCAGCTGAAGCTTACACACTATTCTTTTCTGTGCTGCTCCTGCAAAGAAGCGGACACCAGCGAACCGAAAATAACTAGTGACACCTTACGTGACTTACTTGTTGTCCCATTCAAGGGGCCCGCTGTTGAAATGGCGTAGGTGCAGGCTAAGAATACGAATAGAGCACGCATCCGGTCGTGACGTCAAGCAGGCAATTAGGCCTAGATTTAATCGTTTCATTAAGTCATATGGAAGTCATACGGATCTCGGCAACATTCATCAGGTTTAGAAATGTCCCGAGGACGAAGGAAACAGGTGTGGCAAGAACGGTGGGAAAATTTAGGTGCCTCCTTAACTGACTGCGATGAAAGCTTCGAAGAGCCACCGCAAATGCATTCCGAGGGTCGTGAACCTGTTGGACCGCAACTTTGAACTTTCGCAAGGACGAAATGAGTTATCAACCGCACTCCTATTCAAAATAGCACCGTGTGTGAGGTCACCAATTACCGCCAAAAGACCTGCTAGAAGGAACGCAACATTCCGCATGCACGATTGTCTTTCCGTGAATAAGTAGCTCTCGTTTTTGCCCAAGGGCAAGAAGCGGCTCTGCCTCTGCAAACTCCTTCCTGGGTGGTGCTCTGCTTGCTCCACCAGACACCGGTGACCAGTGGCCGTCGCCGGACGGACCGCGTCGCGAACGCTTTCGAGCTCTCCGTAGCGGAAGGAAGTTAATCTAATTACACCGAATTCCTTGGGTTTTGCGAGTCGGAATCCAAAAACGAGATCGGCAGCTGTGCTTAGTCATAGCTTCATGGAACAAACGTTCAGGCCGAAGTTGATGAACAGTTCAAGGAATCATCTGAATCGGGACAACCGAGATGTTTTGAGTGCGCGCCATCCGCTGAGGCAGCCGAAAAAGGGAAGCCAGACACAAGTGGACAAGGTTTCGACTTCAGCCTCAACCCTCAATCAAATCTCAACCTCAGGGCTGATTGTTGGGTTTATGTTTTCTTGCTCATGTCTACGTTGAGGTTGAGGATTTGCGTCGTCATGGTTGAGGTTGCGGTTGAATTTGATAACGGACATGCTGGATTTCTTATTGTTTGCCAACACTTTTGCAACTACAGTTGTAAGTGAGGTCGAGGAGCTTTTTTAGACGGCTTGTTGAGGTTGAGGTTGTGCAGGATCCGGAAAACCTGTTATGCAGCATCGCGAGAGATCCGAATTTGCCGAGCACTTTTTAAGCTTCCCCTCTTCTTCGTCAAAATGGTCTTCATCGTTTATCTGAGCGAACCTAACATTCGTATGACTAGACAATAGTATCAGCATATCAGCACAGCAACCTCCGGCAAGGTCGAGCCCGTTGTTCAGTTGACAGTATTACACGCAGTGATGTAGGCAGCAACCTTCATGCGTTTAACGCCATGAAGGCAGTCACAGTTTAAATGGGTTATGCATTTTGAATGAGCTAAATTGGAGAGTCATAAAATGGTTTTCGTATGCATGAAGCTCTAATATTCAGCTTATGCCAAACGGTCTTGCTAGTCTTTCCTTTTCGATTGTAGCAATGCTGACGGTGGTATAGCACATTGTGTTGGCTTTCGTCATCTTCCTTCAATTCAACACGTAGATAGATCGAATTTGTAGCCGGCTTAACGCTATACAAGCTGGTCCTTGGTTCGAGTGACCGAAGGTCGAGTTCAGCGCTAATTGCTGCTTTCCTGACACCGCCGGGCAGTTAACGCTAATGAGGACCATATTGTTGTCCGGTGGCGTGAACGAGGGCATCATTTTCAGCAGCCGGAAGAAGCTTGCGTTTATTCCGGAACAGATGGGGACGGACTGGCTGGCGCGCATTCGTCGCCTAAACGCGCGAAGACATCCGAGCTTATGCCTGCCGGTTGTCCTCCTGCTAGCCGCTAGGGCGGGGTCACGCCAATCTAAGGACCGCTAGCGCCCGTCAGATCGGGACAAAGATTGGTGCCAACGCGGCAAGTGAGGCTAAATGCCAGTGGGCGTCGAGGCGAGTAGGGATACCCCCGTCGTCCGAGGGCCGGCTTAGTCCTCCTTGTCCGCAATCCCCGGCTGAATAAACTTCTGAAGAAGGCAACGAAGAAGGAGCGTTCGCCGGTGCCGAACGCGGGACACTTTTCATTGTGCCACTTTTCACACCACACCACTTCGCCCGAATGAATTTGACGAATCCTCGGGGCCCACGCATGAGGCTGCTTCTCGGCGTGTTCTTTTATGTGCTATCTAGCGTATTCGGTAATCGCCACGTTCGGCTGGACAGAACGCAGGTAAACTGAGGGCATCATCATGGTTAATCTGACTAGAGATACCTAATTTCTGTGATATTCTTCATCTGTACCCCTACAAGGCCATAGGGCACGATGGGCGTGCCGGACACGACGAACTTCATAAAACAATTGTCGATTTGGATGGCAAACCTACAGGCTTTTTTCACGGTTTTGATGAGCGAAGAATATCTTAAAAAGAACTGTACGTTCATAATTCGATACAGATAGGTCGATGATAGTCCCAGTAGAAAGCATGAAATTCTGTGATTCCTATGTTTTTCCTACGTTTGTATTTTGATTACTCATGGGTGTCCGCACATTTCTTGTTATGATTTTCCTGCTGTAACTTGACTCCACAACATTATTCACAAAACGTCGGTAGCGCTTCTAGGCTCCACACTTTCAAGCTAGGATTTTTCTTCTGCAAACAATCGTGTCACTGAAAAATAGGGCTCATGGAAAGCAGGAAGCGTATCTAGGTGCATGCGTCGGATTCCAAAACCTTGTGCTCTCAATAACACTGCCGTACATCGAATATGAAACGTACTCGCTCAGGGTCAAAACAAGCGCTTGCTTTCTTCGTGACGTAGCGACAAAGAAGAGCTACGCACGTCTGGTAAAGGACAATTACGTTACCGAGTAAATTTATTTAGCTAGCCGAAGACGCAATTTTATGCGTCTGGATGCAAATAAATTCATGTTTTGGCTTGTCCTAAACGGTAATCGGATTTTGCACGCTGCCGTTTTACGAATTAAGTAGCCAGTTGGATGCCATCGGAATTGTCTAAAGCTCTATAAGCGGTGAAGATTCTGCAGAGAACTGAGATAAAGCTAAATCAATATTTACCAGAGCAACCGAGCTTCTAAACCCATAGAAAGTAGTCATATACTTTAGGCATCCAACCTATGGAGGTTGTTTGTCCGCCGCAGTGCAACGCTTCACTTCGACGTGCGTCAGGAGGACCAAACAGAAGCAGTCCTATTCGCTGTATACCGACAAGATTCTTCGGTGCTGCTGTTCCATATTTCTACGTCCACTGTGGCCAATAAGGTAGTCGACAATCCGAAAATGTGGCCCTAGTATCAACCTTGTAGATCAATCTCCGAATCCGCGCTAGCGGCCAAAGGTTGAGGACGTACTCGATAAGTGCACCTCTTAACGACGGTCAGTTTCATCGGCTAACGCTGTCTCTGAACCGAAATGAATTGACGCTGATCGACAATTGCCAGCAGCTTCTCAAGACAGAAGACCATCACTTGGATCTGAGGTAAGGGGACATTTAGAAATTATGCTATGCAAGCCACCTGAGCAGAGAAGGGTTGGGGTTCGGTGACGTAAAATGTGCTTCACTGAGCCGCTAATTACTCTTATTCATCATCCGAGAGCATGTGCTCCAGGATGGCACGTATTCGTGCAATTGTTGCTAAACAGTGCATTCTAGGCATGAAAACGTTGACGTCTTTGTGGGTCGCGAGAAGGACGGATCAAGCCGCCTACACGGAACGATTCGTGAATTCACCGCTGACGAGTACAGCTCAACGGATCTTAAATGCCCGAACCTCGAGATAATGGACAACTCTGTCACGGCGGACTTCGAAGAGGAGAGCGCTGGCGATGCAGAATCCGTTCGCGACTCCGATCATGTGGCAGATCCGGTCGAGCACAACTCCGTTAGCGCTGATCGCAGGTCCTTGGACTCGGCCGTCGGTAGCGCGTCACGTATCGAGGAACGAGTGGACTTCCTCGAGAATCAGTTTCAACACTGGCGGTCCGTCATCAAGGACATGGAGGACCGGGTAAAGCGAGTCGAGCTACATCAACGAGGTTGTCAGGTAGACATATTCTAACGAAATGAAATCGTATAGCTCAATGCTTGTTCAGATGGGTGGCGGTCGGCTACTGTCGTTCGGTGAGAAACAGCAGAATCTCATGAACTGCAGCGAATGTCAGTGCTCGAGTACCGGTGAACTGCATTGTGGACCGATTGGCTGCCCGCATATTGGCTGTCAACATCCCGTACAAAGGCATGGAAAGTGCTGTCCCGAATGCGGAAAATCGGTAGGCACACTATGTACCGACACATTCATCACAGATGGGTCTTTTAGTGCTACTACAACGGGAACCACTACGAGAATGGGGTCGAGTTCTGGCCCAAAGCTTGTGTGCACTGCATATGCCTCGAAGGCAAGATGGAGTGCCAGTACAAGTAAGCTTCATCAAGGCAGCCGTCAGTACATGTCCGTTTAGACAAGCCGGTACGTGTCCGAGGCTCGACTGTGCTGAGCAGGAGATTCCACCCAATCAGTGTTGCCCCAGATGCGTCAACGTCGATCACTGCGCCGCAGGGATGAACCCGTGCCATGCCAATGCTGATTGTGAGTCCGGTCAATACTCTGCAAAGTGCTCATGTCAAAAGGTAGGGGCCCACTTATCGCCCGCATCATCGTCGATTTATAATTTGACAATGACCTTTATTTGCGCCCCCACATGACGCCATGATTATTTAGGGCTACTTCGGGAACGGGACCCTCTGTTACGACATCGACGAGTGCCTGTGGGACGAGAGCGCGCGGGAACAGGTTCGTTTCCTCCAGCCGCCTTCTTGACAGAAAGAACGACGTTCGTTTTCAGCTCGGAGGTTGCCAAATGGGAACGCTGTGCATAAACCTGCCAGGCTCGTTCAAGTGCGACTGTTTGCCTGGTTTCCGCCGTCTCGACGACCGCAATTGCTTGGACGTCATTCGCGTGTGATCAGCACCCTACTGTGCAGTGCAAACATTTGTTTTTATGTACTAAAAAAACTATACTTACTTCCCCGTTCAATTTAACTTGACCTCTTGCGCGAACAATCAGGCTTGTGTTACGTCCAGATGAACCAAAGTTCTGACGACATTCCAAATAAGACTTCTTTGAGGTCAAGCTTCTCCAGGTTTCTTTGAAAAAACCAAAATCCTATATCAAGCACATAGCGCACTGTGGGACCTAGAATTTCGATAATCCCGACCTCAATCAATTGGTTTTTAACGGTCAATTCACTTGGTGGGCGCCATCAAAACATTCGCGAAGTAAACAACTCGTGTGGCCGGAACGATCACTTGGCTGAACTGGCGATCCGATTAAGTAAAAATAACGTCCATGCTTTGGGGTGACGTAAATTCCGTCACTTTGAATGTAAATGGACCTCGCTATGATGCTAGTTTTCCCATTCGTATTTGCATGTCGGTGTATTGACGCATTCTCTCAAACTTGTCGAAGTTTGGCCCCTCGCTAGTCTCTTCCCAGCAGCTTATGCTTGACCGGCTTTAGCAATACGGATTTCGCCTGATTTCACCTCGCAGAGGTTTTCCTTTCGGAAGTATGCGTCCGAAATGAAGGGCGGCGGGGCAATATTGGCACCCGCATTCCGCCGCGTACCGTTTTGCACTGTTGCATGTACGTCGCCGCTGGGGATTTGCAGAGGAAGCGGCGACGACAAGCCCTCCCGACGCTGTCTACCAACGCCTGACTAAATTTGGGGCAGATAATCGCACAAAAAGGGAATTCACGAAGTGGGCCTTTCAAAACATTACGCGTCACTGCAGCGAAGGAACATGGCTCACTGCACCGGGGGACATCCCGGCGACGCCCCAAGGTTCCACCGGAAGGACTGCCCAAGTGGGAGCATCTTCCCGGTAATGGGAAATTATTCGGAAGCATTGCAGGTTTAACCGAATTTGGCTTGTTTATAAAATTCCTAGTGGCACCACGCCTCTCGAAAACAGGATCTTCGCACGATGCTGGTCGTGTTTTTGCAGCCTGAGATAGTATTCGTTCTCGATCTAGAGCTTAGTGCCATACGACTCCACTAGCGTCGCTATCCTTGCTCTACCGCGTACTATACGGCAAGTAATAGGTTGCGTTACCGGTGCAGTTTAGTGTTCCGTGCACTTAGCGCCGATCCTTCCCATTACCTCTTCCCGCCTAATGGCATAAAATGACGGTGAACTCGCGTATGTCTTCCTCAAGGATGACAGGAGAATGGCGGCAATTATCGTCTCAGATGGTTTCTAATGCGCGAATGGCTTCGCTAGCCTGTACTTCTGTCAGCCTGACTAAAAATGCTCGAGAAAAAGGTTGATCTATCCCTTGGGCCAAAATAAGGGCCTCGGCATTACCCCTTAAGCAGGCGAGCCTTCAAAGCAGGCGCTCCTGCTTTGAAAATCGTCCGACCGAGACGAATAAACTAGCATGCCCGCAAAGGCAGAATGGATTAAGTTCCAATGCTGAATATTTCGGGGCGACATTAAAATTCATATAAATGATGTGATTCGGCGCGCCGCATGCCGCTTATGTGTGCATTGATGGGCTAAAATGTATTGTGATTTTGGCTGTGCTTCCGTAGGTTGTGGGACGTCTGATCAATTGNTCGCTACCTGGCGGCTCTATAGTGGATGGTCAATCTTCATCTGTTTCGTAACCACGATGACGTTCATCTCGCTTACGTCGGTGATATGACGGACTGCTTCGGTCCCTTGTTCGGCATCGCCAGTTGATGTATCTCATCGAGTTCTTGCCCATCCGCCCGGTGTCACAAACATCATCTCCATTGAATCATATGACACGCTTTATTTAAAGTTTATCGACAGAATAAAACTATTTTAAATCTGCAAGGCATGTCGAGGTATAACGTTGTCTAGAATTTTCTTAGCCTCAGCAGATCCTCACCGAGCGATTCAAAGCCAGTAAGTTTTGTCGGCCATGTCTCGCCAGATCCTTCTATGTGGACATCTTCTCCGGAGCCTTCGTGTGCGGCTTCTGCGTGCGGTTCCTCACCCGACGCACCATGTATTAGTGCATCGGTAGCATTCACCGACGAATCACTTGGCGAAATACCTGTAATCAAGATGTACGACTAAGTCACGTTTATGTTTGCGCTTGTGCTGAGGCCAAGTCGTGCAGCTGAAGCTTACACACTATTCTTTTCTGTGCTGCTCCTGCAAAGAAGCGGACACCAGCGAACCGAAAATAACTAGTGACACCTTACGTGACTTACTTGTTGTCCCATTCAAGGGGCCCGCTGTTGAAATGGCGTAGGTGCAGGCTAAGAATACGAATAGAGCACGCATCCGGTCGTGACGTCAAGCAGGCAATTAGGCCTAGATTTAATCGTTTCATTAAGTCATATGGAAGTCATACGGATCTCGGCAACATTCATCAGGTTTAGAAATGTCCCGAGGACGAAGGAAACAGGTGTGGCAAGAACGGTGGGAAAATTTAGGTGCCTCCTTAACTGACTGCGATGAAAGCTTCGAAGAGCAACCGCAAATGCCCGCCAGAGTCCGAGGGTCGTGAACCTGTTGGACCGCAACTTTGAACTTTGGCAAGGACGAATTGAGTTATCAAACGCACTCGTATTCAAAATAGCACCCTGTGTGAGGTCACCAATTACCGCCAAAAGACCTGCTGGAAGGAACGCAACATTCCGCATGCACGATTGTCTATTCGTGAATAAGTAGCTCTCGTTTTTGCCCAAGGGCAAGAAGCGGCTCTGCCTCTGCAAACTCCTTCCTGGGTGGTGCTCGCTTGCTCCACCAAGACACCGGTGACCAGTGGCCGTCGCCGGACGGACCGCGTCGCGAACGCTTTCGGGCTCTCCGTAGCGGAAGGAAGTTAATCTAATTACACCGAATTCCTTGGGTTTTGCGAGTCGGAATCCAAAAACGAGATCGGCAGCTGTGCTTAGTCATAGCTTCATGGAACAAACGTTCAGGCCGAAGTTGATGAACAGTTCAAGGAATCATCTGAATCGGGACAACCGAGATGTTTTGAGTGCGCGCCATCCGCTGAGGCAGCCGAAAAAGGGAAGCCAGACACAAGTGGACAAGGTTTCGACTTCAGCCTCAACCCTCAATCAAATCTCAACCTCAGGGCTGATTGTTGGGTTTATGTTTTCTTGCTCATGTCTACGTTGAGGTTGAGGATTTGCGTCGTCGTGGTTGAGGTTGCGGTTGGATTGATAACAGACATGCTAACTTTCTTATTGTTTGTCAACACTTTTGCAACTACAGTTGTAGGTGAGGTCGAGGAGCTTTTTTAGACGGCTTGTTGAGGTTGAGATTGTGCAGGATCCGGAAACCCGGTTATGCAGCATCGCGAGAGGTCCGAATTTGCCAAGTACTTTTAAGCGGTCCTTTTGGTTCGGCAAAATGATCTTCATCGCTTATCCGAGCGAACCTAAGATTCGCATGGCTAGACAACAGTATCAGTACTGCATCACTGCGTGTAATGCTTTCAACTGAACAACGGGCTCGAACTTGCCGGAGGTTGCTAGTACTGACCGCAACCTTCATGCGTTTAACGCCGTGAAGGCAGTCATAGTCAAAGTGGGTTACGCATTTTGAATGAGCTAAATCGGAGAGTCATAAAGCGGTTTTCGTACGCATGAAGCTCTAATATTTAGCTTATGCCAAACGGTCTTACTAGTCTTTCCTTTTTTTGATTGTAGCAATGCTGACGGTGGTATAGCACACTGTGTTGGCTTTGGTCAACTTACTTCAATTCAACACGTAGATAGATCGAATTTGTAGCCGGCTTAACGCTATACATATAAGCTGGTTCATGGTTCGAGTGACCGAAGGTCGAGTTCAGCGCTAATTGCTGTTTTCCTGACACCGCCGGGCAGTTAACGCTAATGAGGACCATATTGTTGTCCGGTGGCGTGAACGAGGGCATCATTTTCAGCAGCCGGAAGAAGCGTGCGTTTATTCCGGAACAGATGGGGACGGACTGACTGGCGCGCATCCGTCTCCTAAACGCGCGAAGACATCCGAGCTTATGCCTGCCGGTTATCCTCCTGCTAGCCGCTAGGGCGGGGTCACGCCAATCTAAGGACCGCTAGCGCGAAGCCCGCGCCGTCAGATCGGGACAAAGATTGGTGCCAACGCGGGAAGTGAGGCTAAATGCCAGTGGGCGTCGAGGCGACTAGGGATACCCCCGTCGTCCGAGGGCCGGCTTAGTCCTCCTTGTCCGCAATCCCCGGCTGAATAAACTTCTGAAGAAGAGGACGAAGAAGAAGCGTTCGCGGGTCCCGAACGCGGGACACTTTTCATTGTGCCACTTTTCACACCACACCACTTCACCCGAATGAATTTGACGAATCCTCGGGGCCCACGCATGAGGCTGCTTCTCGGCGTGTTCTTTTATGTGCTAGCTAGCGTATTCGGAAATCGCCATGTTCGACTGGACAGAGCACAGGTAAACTGGGGGCATCATCAGGGTCAAGCTGACTAGGTGTAGTTATTGCGATAGTCTCTTCATTTGTATCCCTATAAGGACATGTGACACGATGGCCCTGGCGGATACGATGAACTTTATAAAGCGGTCGGCCATTTGGATGACAAACCGTTTTTTTTTCACGGTTTTGATTATCGTAGAATATCTTACAAAGAATGTACGTTCATAATACGATACGGATGGTCGATGTCAGTCCCAGTGGAAAGCACGAACTTCGAAGATTCGTATTTTTCCCTACGTCTGTATTTTGATTACTCATGGGCGTCCGCAAATTTCTTGTTATCAATTTTGTTGCTGTAACCACTTCAAAATATGATTTGCAAAACGTCGCTAGCGCTTCTAGGCGCCACACTTTCATGCTAGGATTTTTCTTCTGCGACCAATCGTGTCACTGAAAAATAGGACTCATGGAAAGCAGGAAGCGTATCTAGGTGCATGCGTCGGATTCCAAAAACTTTTGCTCTCAATAACACTGCCGTACATCGAATGTGAAATATACTCGCTCCGGGTCAAAACAAGCGCTTGCTTTCTTCGTGACGCAGAGATAAAGAAGAGCTACGCACGTCTGGTAAAGGACAATTGGGTTACCGAGTAAATTTGTTTAGCGAGCCGAAGACGCAATTTTATGCGTCTGGATGCAAATAAATTCATGTTTTGGCTTGCCCTAAACGGTAATCGGATTTTGCACGCTGCCGTTTTACGAATTAAGTAGCCAGTTGGATGCCATCGGAATGGTCTAAAGCCCTATAAGCGGTGAAGATCCTGCAGAGAACTGAGATCAAGCTAAATCAATATTCACCAGAGCAATCGAGCTTCTAAACCCATAGAAAGTAGTCATATACCTTAGGCGTCCAACCTATGGAGGTTGTTTGTCCGCCGCAGTGCAACGCTTCACTTCGACGTGCGTCAGGAGGACCAAACAGAAGCAGTCCTATTCAGCGTATACCGACAAGATTCTTCGGTGCTGCTGTTCCATATTTCTACGTCCACTGTGGCGAATAAGGTAGTCGACAATCCAAAGCTGTGGGCCTATTACCTTACTTGTAGATCAGTCTCAGAATCCGCGCTAGTGGGCAAAGGTTGAGGACGTACTCGATCAGTGCACCTCTTAACGACGGTCAGTTTCATCGGCTGACATTGTCTCTGAACCGCAATGAATTGACGCTGATCGACAATTGCCAGCAGCTTCTGAAGACAGAAGATCATCACTTGGATCTGAGGTAAGGTGACATTCAGAAATCATGCTACGCAAGCCACCTGAGCATTGAAGAGTTGGGGTTCGGTGACGTAAAATATGCTTCACTCAGCCGCTAATTACTCTTATTCATTCCAACTGAGATCAAGTGCTCCCGGATGGCACGTATTCATCCAATTGTTGCTAGTGCATCCTAGGCATGAAAACGTTGACGTCTTTGTGGGTCGCGAGAAGGACGGATCAAGCCGCCTACACGGAACGATTCGTGAATTCACCGCTGACGAGTACAGCTCAGCGGACCTAAAATGCCCAAACCTCGAGATAATGGACAACTCCGTCACGGTGGACTTCGAAGAAGACAGCGCTGACGATGCAGAATCAGTTCGTGACTCCAATCATGTGGCTGATCCGGTCGAGCATAACTCCGTTAGCGCTGATCGCAGGTCCTTGGACTCGGCAGTCGGTAGCGCGTCACGTATCGAGGAACGAGTGGACTTCCTCGAGAATCAGTTCCAGCACTGGCGGTCCGTCATCAAGGACATGGAGGACCGGGTAAAGCGAGTCGAGCTACATCAACGAGGTTGTCAGGTAGGCATCTCGTAATAACATGGAATTCAATAACTCAGTGCTAGTTCAGATGAGTGGCGGCCGGCTACTGTCGTTCGGTGAGAAGCAACAGAACCTCATGAACTGCAGCGAGTGTCAGTGCTCGAGTACCGGTGAACTACATTGTGGGCCGATCGGCTGCCCGCATATTAGCTGTCAACATCCCGTACAGAGGCATGGAAAGTGCTGTCCCGAATGCGGAAAATCGGTGGGCACAAGCTGTACCGACACATTCTTACAGATGGGCCTTCTAGTGCTACTACAACGGGAACCACTACGAGAATGGCGTCGAGTTCTGGCCCAAAGCATGCGTGCACTGCATATGCCTCGAAGGCAAGATGGAGTGCCAGTACAAGTAAGCTAGGCCAAAGCTCCCGTCAGTACATATCCGTTTAGACAAGCCGGTACGTGTCCGAGGCTCGACTGTGCGGAGCAGGAGATTCCACCAAACCAGTGTTGCCCCAGATGCGTTAACGTCGATCACTGCGCCGCAGGGATGAACCCGTGCCATGCTAATGCTGATTGCGAGTCAGGGCAATACTCTGCGAAGTGCTCATGTCAAAAGGTAGGTGTCCACTTATCGCCCCACTTACCGCCCGCTTCATCGTCAATTTATTATTTGACAGTGACCTTTATTTGCGCCCCACATGACGCCATGATTATTTAGGGCTACTTCGGGAACGGAACCCTCTGTTACGACATCGACGAGTGCCTGTGGGACGAGAGCGCACGGGAACAGGTTCGTTTCCTCCAGCCGCCTTCTTGACAAAAAGAACGACGTTCGTTTTCAGCTCGGAGGTTGCCAAATGGGAACGCTGTGCATAAACCTGCCAGGCTCGTTCAAGTGCGACTGTTTGCCTGGTTTCCGCCGTCTCGACGACCACAATTGCTTGGACGTCATTCGCGTGTGATCAGCACCCTACTGTGCAGTGCAAACATTTTGTTTTTATGTACGAAAAAAAGTAAACTGACTTCCCCGTTCAGTTTAACTTGACCTCTTGCGCGAATAACTTTGCAGACCATACGAACCACAGTTTTTATTACATTTGTACGCACGAGTTCTTTGGGTCAAGCTTCCCCATGTTTCCCTAAAAAAACTAGAAAAGCGCTGTCGTTATTTTACTGTTTGGTACCTAATTCTCTTGTTGACTGGCAGAAAACGAATGACAGTAAACAACACGTGTAACCGATCATCTGGCTGAACTTGTTACCCGATTTAATACGAAACAAGGGTAATGCTCGCCATGACGTTTATGACGTTCCATCGCCCCGCGAAGTAACCAGGTCTTGTTACGATGCAACCCATTTATCTTAGCATAATTTGTGCTGGCCTGATTTCTCGCCTTCTTTGACCCATTGATTAACACTGTTAGGAATCGACGAGGTTTTGGTCCGTCGCTAGTCACTTGTAGTTCATGCTTGACCGGCTCTTCCCAAGCACGGATTTCGCCTGATTTCACCTCGCAGAGGTTTTCCTTTCGGAAGTATGCGTCCGAAATGAAGGGCGGCGGGGCAATATTGGCACCCGCATTCCGCCGCCGCGTACCGTTTTGCACTGTTGCATGTACGTCGCCACCGGGGATTTGCAGAGGAAGCGGCGACGACAAGCCCTCCCGACGCTGTCTACCAACGCCTGACTAAATTTGGGGCAGATAATCGCACAAAAAGGGAATTCACGAAGTGGGCCTTTCAAAACATTACGCGTCACTGCAGCGAAGGAACATGGCTCACCGCACCGGGGGACATCCCGGCGACGCCCCAAGGTTCCACCGGAAGGACTGCCCAAGTGGGAGCATCTTCTCGGTAATGGGAAATTTTTTCGGAAGCATTGCAGGTTTAACCGAATTTGGCTTGTTTATAAAATTCGTAGTGGCACCACGCCTCTCGAAAACATGATATCCACACGACGTGGGTCGTGTTTTTGCAGCATGAGATAGTATTTATTCTCATTCTATAGCTTAGTGTCATATGACTGCACTAGCGTCGTTACCTTTAATCTAGCGCGTACTATAAGGCAAGTAATAGGTTGCGTTACCTGTGCAGTTTAGTGTTCCGTGCACTTAGCGCCGATCCTTCCCATTACCTCTTCCCGTCTAATGGCATAAAATGACGGTGAACTCGCGTATGTCTTCCTCAAGGATGACAGGAGAATGGCGGCAATTATCGTCTCAGATGGATCCTAATGCGCGAATGGCTTCGCTAGCCTGTACTTCTGTCAACCTTACTAAAAGACGCTGGAGAAAAAAGCTGTTCTAACCGTAGGCCCAACTTAAGCTAAGGGCCTAAGCTTAAGCAGGCGAGCCTTCAAAGCAGGCGCGCCTGCTTCGAAAATCGTCCGACCGAGACGAATAAACTAGCATGCCCGCAAAGGCAGAATGGATTAAGTTCCAATGCTGAATATTTCGGGGCGACATTAAAATTCATATAAATGATGTGATTCGGCGCGCCGCATGCCGCTTATGTGTGCATTGATGGGCTAAAATGTATTGTGATTTTGGCTGTGCTTCCGTAGGTTGTGGGACGTCTGATCAATTGTCGAGTCTGGACGAGTTGGACAGACGTGGGTTTCCTTTCGTCACCTTTTCACATCGCTGCTCCAGAGCTGTCGCTTATAGCAACAAGGGTTGTCCATTTTCTCATGGTCTGGCACAATGGGTGCAACATTTGGCAACAAACGCGTGCATTGGCCCGCTTTTGCAAAGGTGCGACGTCTCCCAATCGCCAGCCATCGGTGAATTAGCATCCACCTTTGTTGCGCGAATGCAAATCGCGCGCTAACACCGTCAAAACACGCATTGTGGTCATCAAGCCGTGACTTTTGGCGCTGATGACTAAAAGGCCCTATAGAGGGTCAAGAGTTGCAGTTTGTGGCGAGCTTCTTAAAAACGCGTCGCTAATTCACCGCATGCTTTTCGCTGTAGCTTGGCTTTACATTTGCTCTGCCCCAACTTTGGTCTTTCTTTTCTTGGCGGTTTATGAACGTCGGCTGCATTTCACACGCCACGTTCACTTGCTTTTTTTACTCCAGCAAGTTTCGTGAAAATGAGCAGCCTGCTGCCTCTTTGCAACCTTAAATTACCCTCCGGTTCTTATCTGCGTAGTTTTGCCAGCTACTGCAACCAATTCGCAAACAACACGTTTGCGAGCTGCTGCCGTTTGTTCCGCGTGTCATTTGCTGCGACAATGATTTACCTGCACTGTTGGCGGTTCGGCCGCTGCTGTGATGTTTCGGCTTCCGCCAGCCGCTCCCACCGTCTGTCCACGTGTGTACTCTCGCCGATCGTCGCGCCCAGAGGTGCGGGGACTCTCGACGATGTGATCGCTGGCTGGTGGCTTGCCGGCTGAACCGAAGCCGGGTGGCGTTTCACGTTCTCGGTCCGCTAGGGCGGGCGGATGCGATCAGTTGAAGGACAGTCGCCCGCCCGCCTGGCGGGCGTCATTCTTCCGAATCCGTTAGTCTTTCGGTTAGCGGGCAAAATCAGTTTTTCGCGCATCCGTACTCTCCGTGATCCGGCGAGCCGAGGGCGTCTTCTTTTGTGGATTACGCATTCTTTCCGCCCCGTTTACGCCTCGTTCTTTTGTAGCGAGATTTCGCTCATTTTCGGGAGCTAACGGGACACCTTACGGAAGCCTTTTTTTGCATGAGAAATTCTTCAGGGCCATTAAGAACTCCTCAAGGACCATTTTCCGTTTCACCGAGCCGACCTCGAGTCCCGCGCATGAGTGCCCTGCATATAAGACAATTCTCTGAGCTTTGTGTGCAACTCCACAAGCACTTTTGGGTGCTTCGTTTCGGCTTTTGGTTTCAGTTTCAAGGACTCAGCCCTCGCTGCTTGCTCGAATGGGCTCGCATGAATCCATGCGTGCACGGCTTCCTGCTTACGCTGAATACGCTCCGTGTTTTCCCAGCCCCACCGCCGCTACCTAAACAACGTGCGTCGCGCGCCACCGGCAGGAGCCTAGTGTGTGTCACGTCTATTGTTACACAAGTTAACGAGCAAAAGCCGCCGCCGCCATGGTCGGCCGTTACGCATTCGCGCTTCTGGCTTCTTTTACGTGATCGCATTCAGGCTGGCCGGTTGGCCATCGCCCAAAACAATGCCTTCTTTCCGCACCCGGCCCACCTAATCCACTCCAATACGCAGGGATCTGTTTCAGCTGGTCCTCTTCACGTAGCGAGAAGAATGCCGCTTGCAATTAGGTAAACATCTTCATGCGCGAAACACGCGCACTCGCTATTTGTTCTTGTGATTATTCCATCGATCAGACCCACTCTTTGGTGGTGTCTGACGGAGCAATATTTCGCATTTGGTTCAATTTGCCTCGAGGAGAGCGGGAGTCCTTTTGCTATTGCAGCCTCTCGGAAAGCGCTTTGTTTTTGAAATTCGTCACCGTGTGAGCGAAGTCATCCGCTTCATATTTGGTCGCCGCTGTTTCTAAACGCAGCCTCAGACGCCTCAAAAGGTCTTCTACCCAGAATCAACATTTTGTCCCCGATATAGTTTGCCCCCCCCTTCCTCTTCCGACATCTACATCAGGTCGGATAGAATGGCAGTTGGAGCCGTGCCGGTGGCCTGAAGGCATATCGGTTTCACCTCACCCAGCAGCAGCACTTCGTTCCTATCGCTTTCTCTCTGGGCCTTTACTCCTGCCCGAAAGCGTACATTTTTGCGATCCGTGCTCGGTCGTCGACTCCGCTCGGGATGAGGTCGCATTTATTTAGTGCGGCGTTTCCCCCGCCATCATCCATCCCGCGTGTGGACACGCATTTTCGTGAGGCGCGTGAGCATATGTTCATCGCAGCACGGTTTGTTTGCGCAACTTACACCTGGACTTACAACCACCCGACATCCATTAACGGACGGGACGCAGGTCCGCGTTGCTAAAAAGCAGATCACGGATCGCCCGGTGAATCAAAGTTCTCCTTGCAGTGTGGACCCTATAGGCACAGTCGTCTGCCCGTAGCTAGCTACCGTGTGCATGACAAACAACATGACATCGTCATGTTTCCAGGAATGCCCGGAAAAGGGAACCTGAGCCCGCAAGCACGCATTTGTATGTGCAAGTGGAAGTGTTTTCTCACCCGCCCATCCTCATCTTGGTATCGCTTTCTTCCAGGTAGGCCCGGAAGCCTTCTAGGTTCAAAACACGACCAGTCGGAGGATTCGGATACAAGTCAACAGAATTACCCATCATCTTTGAACGTTTGTCGTTGAATTTTGTACGTCATTCGTTCCTAAACTAGTTCAGGTGTCGCCGGGATCGGAAGGGTGGGAGCCCGCTTGGAACTGATTGACACCCAACTAATCAATCGGTTGTTCCCACAGCGTGTCCCACTGTTGCCCTTTCCGCCCGCTAACTCGACACTCCGATACCCGCATTGCCTGCGATTGACAGACAGCTTGTCGCAGCGAACTGCATGTGCTCTTGCACGAACATCTCGGTTCCTGTTTTAGTCCCTTTAACGCTAATTGCAAGCTCGAGAAACGAACATCGCCAGCATGATATTTTTGCCACTTTATCCGTTGCGTCACCGACGCTGCTGTGACTGTTTATTCAAGCTTACCGCCCGCTAAACCTTGCATTGCTTTTTTTCTTAATGAAATTCACCCTTTGATTTACGGCTTTATTTCCCGCACGGTTTTTGCTGGCGGCTCCAACAAATAAAGCTCTACGGCCGCCTGCACCATATTTGAGAGGTCGATGGGGCCGCTACGTTGCCCTCGCGGCAATCCACTAAGAGCCCCCAAAAAGCTCATTTGTTTAAGAATGTAATCTCGGCTTGGAACAAATGGTTCCAATACGGAGCCCTCTCAGGTGGAGGGCGCAGGAAATGCCCTTCATCAGTTTAAACATTGCCTTCGATTATCTCTCACAGCGCGATAGGGCCGGGGAATTTTAGCGACCCGCCGCCCTTTTAAACTTGCCGACGTTCCACGTATTCCAGTTTCCGAACGCGAAATCACCGGATTACGACTTAAGCGTGCAACTTTCGCCCGCTATCCAGCCATCGAACAACCGTTTTGATGTGAGGTCTCTCGCGCTCTTCGAGCCAGACATGCCTGCCAGTATTGACGTGACGCGGCTCACATGCATTTTTTGTACTGTTCGGATTGTACTTTTGTTTAAGCTCACAATTTAGGGCTTTCCTCCTGCATGCGGACGTCGAACGTCTCGACGCCGCCGAATATCTGGAGGTAACCGCCGCCAAGCGATGCCGCCACAGCCGCACAGGAGCCCTAAATGAGAAATATGAATACACTGCGCTTCTACACAAAACGGATTTTCGCGCTCGTATGCCTCGTGTTCTTTGCCTTCCTAATTCTTATCGCCTCGAAGGGATCGTCGCTCGAGGGCGTCGCGCAATCAAGAGCAGAGGGTGGGAATTAACCCATTTCACGCGGGTAATCAGCGTGTTTTGCAGAATGGATCCGGAGGAGCGAGAAAAACGTGCCGAGGCCCGCGGTTGTCATACCGCCAAGACCCGGAGAGCAGCTTGCGTTTCAGCCGCAGCCGCCACCTCAACTCGGAGCGGGTCTTGTTCCTTACAGCGAGTTAGGTAAGCAAAGGAAATGACTCGACTGAGTATTACAAAGATGGTTTGCAGGCATCGACCGGAAGATCGACCGAGACCTGGTTGACCAGATTGCGAAGCACATTGGCAATTTCGACTTGAAGGCACGTAATCGTGAAGAATGTTTGAAGAACATCACCTTGGAACAGTACTGGCAGACTACGCAAGGGTACGGATCAACAGCAATTAGCCCATTAGCGTGTTCATTCGTTAGTTGTTTAGAAGGACAGTTCCAAAGCGTGACACGTGGGAACGCTTCTACGCAGAGATCGGCAGCTGCGACATGTACCGGGACGAGAAGATCATTCAAGACCTCCTTGACGATCTCAGCACGAGACCAATCAAGCATGTTGCCACAATGGAAGGAGGAACGCAGGTACGAGTTTTTGGACGAGATTGTTCTTAACCGGTGCTGTCAAGGTGAAACTCATCTTCACATTCGACAACGACAAGCAGGCGGTTTTCAAGCCGATGCGGTTCGGACGCGACTACGAGACGGACCCCAACCACTTCTACTTCGGTGACTTTGAGCGACACAATGCCGAGATTGCGACGTTCCATCTTGACAAGTGAGCTTTTCTGTCTTATTTGCGGAATAGCGTTGACGGCTTAGGATCCTCGGCTTCCGAAGAGCTGTGCCGACGGTTGGGCGGGTGGTCAACATGACGAAAGAGCTGCGCGACAAGGCCGACCGCAAGTTGCGGAAAACGTTCTTCGTTTCACCTGGTATGTAAAACAGGTAATCGAGCCTTATGGGATTGCCAATTTAGCCAAGAATCACTGCTTCGTCAGCAAGTGTGACTACTACTGCGACACGACGCATTCCATCTGTGGTACGCCTGATCTCAAAGAAGGGTCCGTGCAAGTGTTCCTTCCCGACGATACAAGCGTACCAAGAAGGCACAATAAGTCTCCGTATAGAAGGTTCGTCTTGCCATTGCCTTCATCGTATTCCCCAGTTCAACAGACAGACAGACACAGACACAACAGCTTTGGTGTTGATTCTTATTACAGTTTTGTCTTAGAACATACTCGAAAAAGACGCAGCTAGCGATCTGGCAGCAGGACATGCGGTACTGCACGTGGAAGGTGAAGACGAAACAGCAGTACGGGCATGGCCGTCGGCTCCTCGACTTGGTCGACCTACATATCATGGACTACCTCATCGGTAACCAGGACCGGCACCACTACGAAACATTTGCCGTCTTCACCGATATTCCTTCCTATGCGATTCACCTCGACAACGGCAGAGCGTATGTCTTTGCTTTGCGTGCACGGAAATCCAGTCTGCATTTAGTTTCGGAAAAACGGACTTCGACGACGACGATATCCTTATGCCGCTCAGGCAGTGTTGCGTCATCCGGCCGACCACTCTAGACACGTTGCTGAACTACTACAAGGGACCGAAGGGTCTCACACAAGCGCTGCACGAGTAAGTACCTTTCGGTTTCGTGCGCCTTCGGTCGCGCTAAAGTCTGTCTATGCTGCCTCTTCAGGTCGCTCTCCAAAGACCCAGTGGCGCCGGTGCTAGCCTACAAGCACTACCCCGCCCTGGAACGACGCCTTTACAAGATCATGAAATACGTGCTCGAGTGCCTTGACAAGAAAAGCGGTAACGTTGAGAGCGTCGTCCTCACTGAGTATCACAATCGCCTCGTAGCGCTGCCGAAGCCGGGTCAGGATCCGGACGAGGAGGCTGATGATCGGTCGAAAGATGAAAAGGCCGACGCCAAGGCGGCAGCTGCCGCAGCTCAGAATCCGCCTGAGAATGCCGCTGCAGCTCCAGTTGCGGGTGCTTAAGCTGCCTTCTAGCGTGTCCGATGTTTCACTGTGAAAGAGCTTCGCTTCGTCTTCTGCCTTATCCCAAAGCTTCACAACACATTTGCTAGGCTGTCACACGTTGATATTCTCCTGTCCCTCCTTGGCAACTTTCACGCGCCTTGCTCCTTCCTTCCTTGTTCCTTCCGTCGTCACCGTAGCGGGTTCTTCGTCCACAGGCTGTGGCTGTGTGAACAGTGTCCTTTCCAGCTAATATTAATATTTGCTCCAGTCATTCCACTGCAAGCCCTCACTTCCCCGTCTCTCGTCCCGACCCACTTTGTAATGTGCCTTAGTCGAATTCGGTGCGCGTAGTGTGTATGTGTAAAGGTATGTGTTGTGTAATCCACCACCTAAATAGTCACCCCATCTACGGTTCTTTCACGTTCGCCGTTGTGTTACTCCTTCCTTTCGCCCTGTTTCGGGAAACCGGTGTCCTATCATCCCCCTTTATTCGTTTCATTGACAGTTTGATTCATTTCGGTGTACCTTAGCCGTACCAAAGTGCTTCTTATGTGATACCAAGTAATATGGTCGTTGTTGTATTCTGCAACTGCAAGAGGGAATAAACCCCTTTGGACTTCACTACTACAGCCGTGTCATTGCGAAACTGGTGCGGGTTGTTGGCTGAACTCAAGCCGATTGGGTGCAAGCTAGCTCACATATTTCGAAATGCTTCGCAGCTTTCAGCCGCCATGCTTGACTTGATTTAGCATTCGAGCAAGCTGAGCGCATTGGCACCGAAACCACTTAATATAAGAGCCACGGAAATGAACATATGGCGAAGAATTAGGCTCGACTGACCGCTTTCCATTAGAGTATAGCCGTGAATGACAGGGTCGCACGTCACGTTTTCTTTCGGCAGTTTTTATTCTACCAGAGGCCATGCCGGAAATCTGCCAAGGAGAAGGTAAAAAGGCTAAATTTAAGACAGCATTCTCCAGAAAACGGCCACTACTTAGCAGTAAATCCGATAGTTCCCATATTTTAAGAAGGAAATCTTACATACTTTGATGGCTAGTAACTTTTCTCTGCTGAAATTCGGCACCCGGGGACACTCATCCCAGAACGGTTGCCGTTACGCATTGCAATTTTCTTTCTCTGATGCTGACACCCTTTTTGCAGTCCTCCGGTTTTAGGACCGTGCGTCAAACATTTTGCCATGCGCTCCCGACGTTTCGGAAGGGACATCCATTATGTGTCCCCTTCCGCCCATGGAGAGGATACGTGGAGGAACGTCCCGCGAGTTGGTGGAGCGCGCGCAACCTGCAGCGCACTCTCAAAGCCGTTCGCGCCACATTTCAAAAGAGCCCATTTCCCGCTTACGTATGCATCGAATGAGCAGCACTCCCCGCGGCGGAGACTGCGTGACGCAACGACGGCGAGGCGGACGGATAGGCCAAAGAACAGCGAACTTGCACGCAGCAGGCATGGCGGCGCATGCGAAGAGCAGCGGACACTCGGAGTGCGGTGCGCGTTGCAGACGGCGAAAGAGCGAGAAAATAGTGCGGAACCGGAAGCCGCGCGCAGTCGCCGTCCGTTGCGAAATCGAGTGGCGCCCTTCACGGGGAGGCCTTTTGCCGCCGCCGTCATCCACGGCGTCCCCATCCCGCACTAGCTCCATTCCACTGACCGGTTGGCAGTGAGTGCTCGTACGTCTCCAAACCACTCATCTTCTTCGTCATCAGCTCTCAGAAATGGTGAGTCCTTTGGTCACTAGCAGCAAACATGGATAAGCAATTAACGTACCTGTTGCCTAGAAAATTGAAGCAGTTTACGTTCTTAAAAAGCAATTTTTATAGCCGTTTGACATGCTTATTAATCCGATTAATTTGCGTTATTTTAGCGTGAAGTGATCTCCATCCACGTCGGCCAGGCTGGAGTCCAGATCGGCAATGCCTGGTACGTTTATTGATGTTACAATCATAAACACTGGAAAAAAATCCCTACATCGAAATTTTTTACTGGCATTGATTCCTCAGCTAAAGTCCTACATCTGTTCTCATTCAGCTGGGAACTCTACTGCTTGGAGCACGGAATCCAGCCCGACGGTCATATGCCGTCCGAGTCGCAGGGCACCAACGACGACTCCTTCTCCACCTTCTTCTCCGAGACCGGAAACGGCCGCCATGTGCCGCGCGCGGTGATGGTCGACCTCGAGCCGACCGTCATTGACGAGATCCGCACTGGCACATACAAGCAGCTTTTCCACCCGGAACAGCTCATCAACGGAAAGGAGGACGGTAAGCCGCTTGCGTCCAGATGGGTTGCTATGCAATTAAGGGACTAAGTGGCCCACGAGGGAGAATGATTAAAAACAATTGGGGAGACCCGATAAACAACCCTAAAGTAGGCTTGTGAAAGTGACAGACATTTTGAGAAGTAGTCCGTTCTGACAATTTTTCTCGAAATTCTAGACGATTGCGTGTCCTTCCTGTATTATTCATCATCACTCGTGCAATTTCAGCCGCCAACAACTATGCCCGCGGCCACTACACCGTCGGAAAGGAGATCATCGACCCTGTGCTGGACCGCCTGCGTCGCATTGCGGACAACTGCACCGGCCTGCAGGGCTTCCTCATCTTCCACTCCTTCGGCGGCGGCACCGGCTCCGGCTTCACCTCGCTGCTCATGGAGCGCCTCTCGG
>JNEY01000001.1:4675154-4706252 GCA_020875895.1 Aphelenchus avenae
TTACCACCAACCAAGTACCGAGCGCGCGTCACACTTGGACACAATGTTCAGTCACAAGGAGAAGTTACTGTAATTGACGGTAACAAACGCACCGCAGGCGCTCGGAAGGAGCGCTCACGCAAAGGGAAAGTTACTGTACTTACCCTAGTACAGTAAGGAGCGCGTCGCAGGCGCTCCTTAAAAGCACTGTAATTACAGTGGTTTTGTCACAAACTAACCAGATATTGCTCGAAAACCATATTGTGACATGTCAAAAAATGACGCACGGTACCACTTGCGCACGTCACAAATTTTGTCACATGTCATCGTGTCACCAAAAAGTCACTTGCGCACGCACAATTTACGCATGGCGCACCTCAGAATAACGTGTGCGCATACGCGCAACCAAAAAACCAACATGGCGCAACGCAAAAATTACGTGGCGCCACTGGCGCAACACAAAAATTACGTGGCGCTACGCGCATGTCACGCGCGCGCTACGCGCGCATTTTTTTGTCGCTACGCGCAATCCTTAGATTTAAAAAAAAGGACATTTTAGTGGGTTCGTCGTATTATTAGTTAGATGGAAGCATACTTTCGTTGTAGTCGAAGAGGTAGATTATACGCTCCTCGTCCTCGTGCACAAGCGACCGTTCATTGTAAAGGTTCAGCTGGTGTCTGTCGATCATGTTTGTTGTATAGCTCCACCCTACCGACGCATCTGAAATCAACGACTCGGGTAACATCTGCGTACAGTGACGTCAAAATACTTTGTCACGAAATCGTTTTAGTTAGGGTTGCACTAAAGAAATCCAGTTTTTTACTGATAACCCCTTCGCATCCGTCTGAGCTATTATATAGCGCTGGGAGACGATCATTCAGACATTTTTCTGCGTTAACATGAACTACATTCGGCGGCACTATCATCCAACAGAACCAAACAAACTGTCAACTTGGCGCTCCGCAGAATTCCTGCCTTTTCTCGTCTAGCGACGAGCGAGCGATAAGAAGAATGCGCATAGGCCTCGGCTCAGTTACCCTATCGAATTTGCACAAAAGTTTCATCAGTTGTGCATCAAAACTCGAGAGATCTGATGACAAAGCGAAGATACCCGGGTGGGATGGCAGCGTCCCCGCCCGTAGATCACATGGACACGACCGACGATCGCCCACCGATGGCCGCGGGAGAAGGGAGCGAAACTTAACCGGCGAAGGGACGCTGCTCAGATGGCACTGCGTCCCGTAGTTCCTTGCATGCGTGTCGAAACGTACATACCGTCTCCTCCTTGCCGAAGTAAAGAACCAGTGTAGCGACTGAAGTTATCAGGACCCCAGAACCTTGATCGTAACTCGATAACATCTTCAACGGTTATTTTTCTTGTCGGGGTTCGTTTGCACGAGCGAGTCTCCTACTCAGGCCGTATAAAGCTCGGTGCAAACAACGCTGATTCGGCGTCCACTCGCTTCGGCAGCTTTTTGGAAAAACACGTGCAGCAATTCTCTCCATAGCGGCACAATGCCCAATCATAAAATGTTACTTGAAACATTATCTGTTATCAGAATACTGCACGGTAACGCCAACAAAACAAGGAATTTATGAAGTGACCAGTTCTAGCTGCAAAACTCAAGTGCATACGCCATGCGCGAATATCGTTCGTTGATGACACTGAGGTGATGTTACTTAATTAACGTCATCTACGAGGACAGAGTTTTAAATTTGTGGTGATTCGTCACTTAGTAGTATGGAACTCATCTGCGCAGTATGGCCGTGCATTGAACCGCTTCTTCGCTTCTTTGACGTCCGACTTGGCCTAAGGCATCACTACAAGCTAAAACGCTGGCGCCATGGGCCGGAGGCTCCGTGTTCCCATGATGTCATAGCATCTTTGGAGAGGGCTTCTCGTAAAACCTAGTACGACGGAAGTACCTTAAAACTTAGCAAATGGTGACATGCGTGCTGCTTTTGCGCAACTCTAGGCAGCGTGCGTGCATAAAACATGCTATGCTCTGGTCACGCATGCATGCCTTTTTACGTACCCAGCGGTACTGCATGCAGACGGATGCTGTTTGCAGAAGTCGAAATGAACCCGCCCATCCACAGCGTAAATGTGTTCATGAATTCAGGTACGCTCGTATGCTTTCTCTGTCTACCATTTATGGCAGGCGTGAGTCTATGCTACATGCGCACGAAACCAGACCTTTAAGAAGAAGGATGTTGTGCTTGAACCACTCACCACTTTTCCTGCGGCAGAAAACATGACGGCAGGTTATGGATAGAGGCATCCAATAAAAAATCATTGCCCTTGTACCTTGGTCATCATTAGACGCTCAGGCCTAGGGCGCGGGCCTGTCGCTAGTTTCTAATACGATTTGCAACGTTCAATAGAGATAACTACATTGTCTCACATCCACTTTATTACAGTGAGTGTAATGAGACCCATCAGGAAAATGAGTAGCGTGCGCTTAGCATCAACTGTGCAGCTGAATTTCTTCGTGCGTCCCACCTCCACCGCGTATCCGACTGATGACCCTGGCAATAGGTGGGAACTTCCAGAATTTGAGATCTTCGAAGTCATTCCGCGGGAATCGGAAAGCGTTCGCGATGACGACGCCGATGATGAAAACGACCATCAGGCAGAACGTCAGGGTCACCGGTAGACCGAACTCGGCGCCAAACTAAAAAAAGACTTTGTGCCAATGTTGGATTTTGCTTTCCGGGAAAGTTGGCGCCAGCGAGCCTTGTCAAAGCAACGTACCGCGAAAGGATCCCTTCCGGTGATGAATACCTCCCGCGCTCGAACCATGGATAGAAGGAGGAAGAAGTAGAGTAGAACTAGAACGTCATTGCTATTAACGGCTTAAGCAAGCATCTAATAGATGCGGTGCTGTCTGGACTTACTTATAAACACTGAGGTACAGACGGAGACTTGTCTCTCCGGTGTGTGGTGCTCCTGCTTCCGCTGGCGGCAGCACATTGCGAGCGAGGACGCTAAGTCGACTATGTGCACGATGATGATAAGGACGGCAATGTAGAAGGCGAGTTGTAGCACTGAAAAGCGCATTAATCTCGGTCGTTTCTGATGGTCACTCACTGCTAGAGGGTTCCTGTACCCGATCGACATCTACTCCTCGTTTCTCGTAAAACGACGTTCGCTCGTCGAGTCCTTCCGCCCATCGAATACAGGAAATGCAATCGAATGCGAGGAATTTTCGAGGAATGTTGGCCTGCGCCTTGTCGTACACACAATCACTGAAGGTAATGCCTCGCTACAATTTTCAGATGATTAATGCGGTCCCGGTTGTAGCGTACCATGAATACGTAGTTAGTGGCATCGTTGGTCAGCACGACCCACTCGTTGTTGGACACGATAAAGATGAAGACAACGAGCGTGGCCAGCTTGATCATGAACGAGGTCGTCAGCGTCCAGAGTAGTAGCTGACCGAATGGGCTAACGCTTCGGACGGAGTCATCGTCACCTGCATCCATTCTGTAACATCAAGTTAACAAGCGAACAGGACAGAACATACAGTTAAAGACAATCCGTAAATTAACAAAACAACAGCGCACCGCAACAATCGGCAGTAGCTTACAAGTATCTCCGAAAGCACTTGTTCAAGGTAGACATTATCTTTCAGCTTTCAGTGAAGCAGCTTTTTTAAACATCCCGTCCAAAGCCATGGCTCAATGGCGCTATAGAAAGCTATGCTCAAAACTGAAATGCTATCGTTCGGTAAAAGTGCAGCACTTTAACTTGCGCAGAAATTATTGTCCTTTATGCCGGGCATCTACCATTGACGCGCCCGTGTTCTTTTCATTCAAGGACCACTACTCCAGAGCTAAGACATCGTAGGCTAATTAAATCCTATCGTTAATTAGGCTATTAGTTTTGCCGATGAACTTGTCGTGAGTGACTAACACAAACTGGGCATGAACGAAATATTTTGTGAACGCACTCTAAGACGCAATAACGTAACGGTCACTCGACCCTCTCCTTTCACCGTGCGCCAATGATTTTGGGGTGGTTCTCTGTCATCTCTTACGCGCCCTTTGTCCCGTAAGGGTCTTCGGACGATCTTCCTTAGCTGAATAAGCGCGTATCTTCTCGCCGCGCAGCATCTCTGCGCGGAACAGAAACAGTAGAGTATGCACCAGGAATGGGGACTCTCCAAAAATAAACCGAATCCGAATCCGAAGCGACATCCAAAATCATAAGAAATCATAACCGAATCCGAAGCGAAAACCACCGAATTTCCGAATCCGAAGGTTTCAGTTATGAGCAAAACCAAGGAGTAAAAATCGAACCCATTCAATCCCACAACACACACACACACACTAGATAAAACAGCCCGCCGCTAGGCGCCGACCGACCGATTTTTCAATACATTAGTCAAATTTTCTACTAAAATTTCGTTGGTTTCGCCTGCGGCGGGCCAGATTTTACATGTTGCGGGCGGGCCGAAAAGATTCGGAAATTCGGTCCAATTTTGGCAAACCGAATCCGAATCCGAGCCGAAGCGAAAACCACCGAATTTCCGAATCCGAATCCCCATCCCTGGTATGCACGTGGCTACCCGTTTGACCAATCCGGTGCATGCAAGACTACGGCTTGTATCTGAGGGCACATTGTGATAAATTCGCTGAAGTGGAGTATCCGTACAACCCTAATCGAGAGGTGTATTTAATTAAACGGCAATATTGGGCACAATAGTGAAGAACTGGCTGTTGGACTACGCTTCGCGCAACCGGCGCCGCTATTGGGGGATTACTTCGACCATGCAGAGACGTAACTTATGAGTTCTAGCTCTAAGCTTACATTTGACTTAAACCCCAAACTTCAGCTTTTTGTCAGCATGGGACACGTGGAATAGCGGGCTTGAAGTAGTATACAAGCAGAAGACCCCTTACCTCCCTTTCTGTGCGAAACATGCGTTATTTTTGGACTCACCACTTGCCAAAACTCCTTGGACCCATGTAGGCATGGAGACCCTCTGACCCCCAATGCAAAAACCGACGTAAATTTCAGATTCACCACTAAGTGCAAAAATTCGAGCAGAGCCCCTGCCACCTTCCCCCCCCCCCGTCCTCCCAATGTCCCGCACGCAAAAACGGGCTCTATTTAAGAATATCTATGCATAACAAAACCCTTGACGAAATTCAACTTACTTATCCGCAACCGGACGTATGCCACGGCGGGCTCGCTATAGCATGTAAACAGGACCCCCTCCTCCTATCGGCACGGATTACCTCCGATGCTAAAACAGATGTGTTTTGTATATTTTTTCGCGTTCTCCGTGCACAAAACCCCCTCTAGGGGCCTATCTGCTAAAACTCACACTCTAGTCCGCTATAGGGCGCACGCAATAGCAGACTCGCTATAGCATGCAAGCAGGAACCATATGTTGGAACTTTGAACGGTCAAAGTTTTTAGTAGCCAACCGACCCGGCTGAAACATTCAAATCTTTCATAACTTGGCAGTTTACTCAGACGTTGACGATCAACATGCAAAGCTTGAAAAAAGACCTTTTTAGCTGTCCTTGAAGCATGGTTTGTCAACTGGTGTCTGTTAGAACTGACTATGGCTAACGTCGGCATCATCATAGGTGCCGTCCGACACTAGACGGGCACTCACAACAGGTGAAGTGTTCATTAATCCGCCACCATTGGCGCATAATACATACAAATCACTCGCGGACACTTTCCATTTGTCCCCGCGTTTGCCCTCCACGCACTGGCCATTTCCGATCCGCGCACACACCGCATCAACAACCCGGCGCGCAAGTTTGGAGTGCGCAAATGGACGACGGTGACGATGACGACCGTCTCTCGATGGTGACGAGGCATGAGCACGCAAGTGTGCGTGAAATGTCGGCACCTATGCGGCCGCTGAGCTCACCCTGACCAGTGGTCACTTAAAACCAGCCGAACTGGCCCCGGATCGGACACGCCTATTTCCTCAATCGAGACGATGGCGCGCTAAGGTACTCACTTTCCTCCGGGACGATGGTCATTGTCCGACGATAAGTTCGCCCAGCGCAAAGTAACCCTCTCTGAGCACTATTACGCGGGATTCCTACTTGGGCTTCCGGTTTCTATCTGAGTCACTGTTTGAGCTAGCCAAAACCAAGCTAGCACAAACTCAGAATTTTAAAATCTTTTTTTGCCTGATGATTTCCATGGAGTCTTCTGACAATTCCAGGTTTTTTTTGTAAGTAGCCCATCCTATTCATAGGATGAGCCTCGTATTCGCAGTCTTGTTTCCGTATGACACCTCAAAAGCCCCTCTCTGGAATCATTGCTTGTAGCCTCAGTTTAAACCCCCGGCTCGTGGGCTTGTGCAAAGTCGGACACTCACCAGTCCGCAGCCCTACCGCAAGGTATCGGATGGCACGAAATTATTACGCATTTTGACACCTGGACCTTTGTCCATGGACCTAATTAATCACTTCTGCCAGCTCGACTTTCCGCGTGCCGATGATCCAGTGACTTCCGTGCCGATTATGAGCGACCAGATCACCGCAGGCGGGTCAACCAACTGACCATGTCTATTTGAGAGCCACCGCTTATTGCTCATCGCAAAACCCACACTCGCGGCGGTTGGTTGTCAGCAGTGTTCGGCTCGTGTCGCTAGCAGCACAACTGTCTCCCGCTTATCTCTGCCCTGAGTGGGAGAGCCGATCCAGGTGCTCTATCGGGTTCGATTAACGAGACACCGCTCCGGGGGCATGCCCTCCTCCGTCGCTTCCGGCCGATCGTCGTTTGTCTGGTGGACGCTTTTTTATCGCCTGTTTGTATTTGTGTACACTCCCGACGTATGCTTCGAGTAGAGAGGTAGGTATATACGTACGCGAAAGCGGAAACCAGTAGACACGTACTTAATTTCGTCGGAAGGTTGTTTACTGCGGAAGCTATAGCACCAGAAATACCCTCATAGTTTGTTGCATAAACCTGCCCAATTTGGCTCTCCGCAGAACTCATGCTGCTAATGCAAACAAAATTAACCTCCTATTCAGCAGGCTGAATGAAACGTACCGCAATTTAGACGGCAGCGGACGACGCCTTTCAATGCGTCGGTGAGAACTCGTTGGAATCGTGCGAGACTCACCTTTGTTACGACTCCTTAAATGTCCGCAGCGTAAGTCGTCGGCCATTGTTGAACATCCCCGAGGAGAATAGCCAGCCTGTGCCCGTCAGTCGCATGCGTCACATGCTAGCGCAGTCGTATGCAAATTCACGATTTAGGAGCGCATAACTGCGGGTTGCGCGAGAAGCGACCAGTGCACGGAGAATGGATGTGTGCTACGAGATGACGTGGTAAGAAACCACTAATGTCTTTTGTGGGCTGCTTGCGTAGAGCTCTATCGGATGACTTTAGTTCATTTGCTGCTGCTCGAGGCCGCTGTGCAATGGAAAGTCGCATAGGCTTATTCACGCAAGATGGCGCATGTACCAGAACGGGGATTATTATGCCGCAGTCACGGCTGGATCAAGGTTGATTCCACGGAATGCGATTCCGCCTTCGTCCGATGCCGCTAATGCTACCAGCCGAGAAATGCCTCAGCCCCACACGGTCCCAGTAACTGCGCAGACAAGACAGACCCCGTCGTCGCGGGTGCTGACTACACCTCCAACTACAGGTACTTAGTGTGTTAGCATATGCAGTGCGGAACCACCAAGGGTTAACTTTAGCCAACCGACAGCCTGTTACGTCAATATTTCGCCATCCCACTACAGGTGCTATCCAAACATCGACGCTAACAACTGTGCCTGCGCGCGACACCGAGCTTCCGGAGTACACACCGAAGGAGATTCTGGAACGCATGCGTGCTGCCAATGGGCATGCAGTGCAGCATACAACGGCGTCAGCAGGTGCGACTCCTCCAGTTACCAGACCAACGGTAACAACGGCACCTACAAGGCCGACAAACGCTGCTTCCCCGTTGACGAATGTGGGCATTCCAATGCCAACGACGACAGTTCAAGCAGTGCCGTCAAAGACTAGGCCCGTCACTGCTACAACCACTACAGTGATGACCCCAACACCCGAAGTGACAATTGGAATATACGCAACAACCTCTGTAGCTGCGGGAACAGAGTCAACAGATGCACCTACTACTTCTCCGACGAGTGCCCATCGGCGTACGACAGTGCCCGTTAGCCGTACAACAAGTGCTAGAACAAGCATAGCGGATCGCCGGTATCACACCCCTCCAGGATATCCACCCGCTGCCGACATGGTCCTTCGAGAATCGTTGAATTCGGGTTCCGCGCGAACGGCAAGGTCATCGACGTCTCGGCCGAGAGTGCACGTGGCGGAGCCCATGCCGACCTTTCCATGGTATGCGTGCAATACTAATCGAGCAAATATCCTACCTTTGTGCAGGTACCTCGTTGCTGGCGTCGGTTTCATATTCTCCTCCATCATCTTCGTGTGCGTCTGCAGCTGCGTCCGATGCTGGCGCAGACGGAAGCGCCCGGTCGCGGTTAACCGGAACGAATCCACTTCCCTGTCGCCGGGGGACGAGCGCGAGGATCGTGAGCTTTCGACAATGGAACCACTGATTCGAGAACAAGACGGAAGAACACAACTCGATAATCGCCGCATGTGATAGCAGCTGGAGCCGAGCTCCCGCAAGAGACACTTTCTGCCTTTTTCTTCGGTTACTGGTCTCAGAGTTAGCCGTATCTCAGTATGTAGTCAACGGATAGCTGCCGTTCCGTCGTATTTGTCGTGGCAATAACTGTTTCATATGTATTGGTGCACTTTAGTAATGCTTCCTCGGACCATACGCTTTCACACTTCAGCACAGCACATGTCGCATAGACCCTCACTAAGAGGTGTCGCTTGAAAAACATGTATTTTCTCCACACGTCGCGTGGTACTAAGGCATTTTTGGGAATCTCGTCAACAATGGAAGCGGCAAGCGGTTCCCTACGGACATGCCGCTGATGAGGAGGACATGAGGGGAGGCCGCGCTGTTGCGCCGGTCAACCTCAACCATTGATTTGCTATTAATGTCCCCTTCTTAGCCTTTGCCATGGAAACCGCTTTAATTTGAAGTTTCGCATACAATTTCATGCATAGTTAGTATGGCGTAAGTAAACGGTATTCCGCGCGATAAACGAACTTTGTAAGGGCATTACTGGGTTAAGGATGAAAGGTATACCGGAAAGAAAGGAAGAGTCGATGAGTAAGCGGGCAAAGTAGCTTAGGTACATTTTGTTGACCGCACAGCTGCTAGCATATGGTTAACGCCGCATATTTTGGGTTTCTTTTTGGTCTCCGCTCGCGGAAACAACAAGTATGGTCCAGGCGAATACAAAACTGATGTTATCCCCCTCATTTCCGCTTGCGTACTTACGTAGTTGCGCGCTGACTAACCTACTTGACTACCGGGCAGCCGCGCGCATACATTAATGTTTTCGCTGTGCGCATGGGTGCAGCGCGCTGGAGGATGCGCGCTTCTTCGGCTAAGGAAGATCGGCCGCAAGACCTTGACGGGACAAAGGGCCCATTAGAGACGACAGAGAAACAGCCCAAAAATCAGTGGCGCACGGCGAAAGGAGGGTGATCGAGCGACCGTTAAGTTCTCGCGCCTCAGAGTGCGTTCACAACATATTTTCCATGCGTCCATTTTTGTACTAGTGAATCATTCCGCATGCCAGTGGGAATAGTCTTGCTAAAGATTAATTAAACTTCCATCACTTTTTGCTTGTGTGCTGTCAGGTCTACGGCGCGACTTACCCAACATGCAGGGTGTGTGTCAATAAAGCGATAATTTTTCCGCAAATTGGGTGCCTGCGCGACAAGGTGCACTCCCGGCACACGCAGTGCACAGTTAATTTTTTGGCTCCAAGTTTATAGCCCGTCATCGAGTCCCATAACGTACGAGATTGCATGCAATAGACTTCCACTGCTTATCACAGCAATGGTTTGCCCGTGCATGCTAAGGAACGATGGCAACACTTCGGGTTTACTACAACACGTCATACGAAGCGTTTTTCACTAATAGGTTGCTTCTTGGTGTTACAGCATGGACGGGGACGACGATGACTCGGTCCGAAGCGTTAGCCCGTTCGGTCAGGTGCTATTTTGGACGCTGACGATCTCATTTATGGTCAAGCTGGTTACTCTCGTCGTTTTCATCTTCATCGTGCCCAACAACGAATGGGTCGTGCTGACCAACGATGCCACTAACTACGTATTCATGGTACGGTGCTACTTAGGTTAGCACATTCATCTGAAAATTATAGCGAGGCATTACTGGCAGCGACTGCGTGAACGAAAAGTCGCAGGCGGCGGATATATCCTGCATCCGATGGGCGGAAGGACTCGACGAGCGAACGTCGTTCTACGAGAAACGAGGAGTAGACGTCGATCGGGTACAAGAACCCTCTAGCAGTGAGTAATCATCCGAAATCACTGTAATTAACCGTTTATGATTTCAGTGCTACAACTCGCCTTCTACATTGCCGTCCTTATCATCATCGTGTACATAGTCGACTTAGCCGCCTCGCTCGCAATGTGCTGCCGCCAGCGGAAGCAGGAGCACCACACGCCGGAGAGACAAGTCTCCGTCTGTACCTCAGTGTTTATAAGTAAGTTCAGCCAGCACCGCATTATGTTACATGCTTACGTGCTCTGCTGTTAACCCGTTAATAGCATTGACTTTGTAGTTGTACTCTACCTCTTCCTCCTTCTGACCATGGTGCGAGCGCGAGAGGTATTCATCACCGGAAGGGATCCTTTCGCGGTAAGTCGCCAAGCTCGTTGAAGATAAAAGTTCTGAGATGGGTCGTCAGATACTAATTACTAGCTTTTTAGTTTCGCATCGAGTTCGGTCTGCCAGTGACCCTGACGTTCTGCCTGATGCTCGTTTTCATCATCGGCGTTGTCGTGGCGAACGCTTTCCGATTCCCACGGAATGACTTTGAGGATCTCAAGTTCTGGAAGTTCCCACCTATTGCCAGGGTCATCAGCCGGATACGCGGTGGAGGCGGGACGCACGAAGAAATTCAGTTGCACAGTTGATGCTAGGTGTTTTACGTACGCAACTCATTTTTGATACGGGTCACAATTCCTTCACTGAGACGTAAGATAGCTGTCCTTAGGCAATGAGCAGGTCCTATTTATCGTTGGCAGTCTACCTAGATATATGTACTTCAGTTTATCAGGATTTATCACATTCGCGCTCAGATATAATAGCTTTTGTCGTTGATAATAAACGTTTCACCCTGGTACATGTTGCTCCGCGACGGAAAAGGCCGTGAGGTTTCGCCCATGCTGCCGTAGTCCTGCATATACCGATTGGCCATGATCTCCGCGCAGTGGCATTCGGCTATGGGCGAGTCTGCCAACGGAGTGGGTGTCATCGTTCTAGACAAGGAACACGGCGTGGTAGCCGCATTGCTGCCCATGGCTAAGGCACTGGTGGCATCCAGCGGAAGCTGCGGCATTGTCGAAGAAGCCTGAACAAGAACGTTTCAGTTGTAGGGATATTTAGCGTACTTACGTTAGAGTTCGACACAGAATCGAACTGCCCGTAGACTATGCAGTCGATGGCGCCTTCTTGCCCTGCGGCCAACTCTGTCGGCTTCCTCTCCAACCTCTGATGTGGCATCTTTACCGCATTGCCGTTTAGTTTCAGGCACGGGTCGTTGTGCGGGAATAACAGTGGCGCTTTCGGAGGCGGCAACTTCGGCTCACCGTTTAGCGAACTTATGGGTGGACCAGCCATCTACAAGCAAGGAAGTTGACCAGAATAGTGTCGACGATCAACGAGAGTTACCTGATCCAAAAACGAATCGATGGTACCCTCACGACCGCTTAGCATGGCAGGACCCCAGTCGATAACGACCTAAACCAGATTAGCGAATGTTTGCCAGACAGTAAGACAGTTATGCGTCAGTTAACTCGAATGAGCATACCTTGCCAACTAATACAAGGCCGACGACCATGGTTGTTGGGCCGGCCAACCAGACCTTGCCGATCTGCGACTCCTTTTGGAAAATGGCGAAGACGGTGAAGACGAGACCCGTGACTATAAGGCTGAAGGCGACGAACCCATAACTAAAAGAACTCGATATTTTTGGCCGGAAACGTATCGTAATTACCTTATCAAGTGGATTTGATGCCGGTGCAAGTTCAGGCACAAACAGCACATAAAATCTGCCGAGTGTGGGTATCAAGCAATGAACCTTCTTTAAGCCGAGACTGCGTTACGTCCTTCGGCTTACGTCGACCATGAATATTGTCGGTCTCGTTGCTGGAAAGGAGAAATAACGCGTATTGACATGTCTAGACAGGGCGGTTATTTACGTAGTCCCACAACCTGGAGTATACCAAGCTCGAGCATCCTGTGCTCTCCACTGTAAGTTGACTTAAAACTTACAAAGAGTTTCCGCGTTACTGGTGGCAGCAATCGCAGACGCATGAAGTTGTTGAAGCGATATCGAGTGTCTTCTTACATGAGAGCCCTTCTCGGCAACATACTCAGATGGTCGCTAAAAGAGACTTGCAATAATCGGGCTGAAGTTTAACGAGCATCGTCGCGAGGAGAGCAGATGTCTACGCAAAAGATGACACGTTGCGTGACTAGAATATGGCAGCGCTTAATGCGGCACGCTAAGGCGTGAAAGACGGATAACGGTCTTTGCAACGAACACGTGGCTTCACAAGGACAAAAGCTAGACCGTACAAAAACATTATTTAAGGTTCCGATGCCGAAATCCGCGACGGCATTGCGCAGAAGACGCTGACTGCTATAAGACAACACGCAACGGGTCTCTTTGTCACGTAACTACGTTGCGGCGTACGAGACGGACTCCGATCCTTTGTACTTTGTACAAAGAATCATAGCGACATCCCGCGTGGCGGTGTGCCGGCAAATCCTATTTTGTCCCCCTAGTAGAGACGTCCCGACAACAATGCGCTACATGAATGGCCCTCCTCGAGGCCGCTCTGCCTTTGCTGATGCTGCGAAGTAGCTACTTCGTGCTGCGTTCACCGCTGCCGTAGTGTCCCCGCGAGCTCGCCAAGTGTTCTTTAGCGCGGTGCGAGTGCCATGAAACGCGCTCGCAGCGGGAAGAACAATGCCAAAGTTCCAATAGTGCATGGGAATGGGCCGGTGCGAAGCGGCTATGGGGCGATAAAGTGTCGACGTCATCTTTCGTACTTGAACTTAATGGAAGAGTCCTCATGGATTAGCGAGAATATGGACTAAAGAATACGCTACTCGGAGATCGTGGAATAATGAAGAGGAGACTAGGCTTGTGGGCAAACAAAAACTCAAGACGCGACGCGGCTTTCGATGATAACTTAACCCTAACCAGCAGAAATGCCAACCGATCATCGACGCGTTAAACGCTGAAACTAACGGGTTCAATTAACCAAGAGCTGTCCATAAGCGGAAATCCGCGACACTCGGCAAATTGGCTAAGTTTGACGGGGACGTGCACACGTGCAAAGCGAGTGAGAACTAGACACGTTGCATGGCAGGAGCACAGGCATGCGGTTTGGCATGCTTGTTCTCTTTAGCCGGGCGGTATCAGAGTTCTAACGAGCACGGTTCAGCGAACGTGGCTGCACAATCCGATAAATTGTTGTCGTTTCTTGGAGGCAGAGACAACAATCGGTAATTGGAAATAAGCATCTTTCCGGTCTTTTGTGGGATCACATCAGAATATCAATGCGACAATCATAAAGAGGCGCAGGCGACTGCAGGATTAGGCATTAACGCGGCTGCAATCTCCAACTCCCACATGCAACGGTGCTCACCGAACCTCAGTCTTATGTTATGCTGCAATCTGCTATGACGCGACCTCAGGCAGGTTGGAAATACCCTGGGGACACGCAGTCTTTGCGCGCCAATCCACCCAGCATCGCTTATAACTACATCAAAAGTGAAAATCAACAGCCGAGCACCGCGACGCACGGGCAGTTGTCGAATTGAATCCCCCATGGGCTGATTGCCGCCATTTCCCCGTACGGCACTACTGATGTTGAAACTTCTGTGTTTAACGTCGCCGTCGGGCACACGGGCACAGCGTGTGCGGCGCTAAATAAAATTAATCGCGGTGTGGTTTAGCCGGTCATAGCGACGACGGCATGAGAGACACAGTGTCGTGTCGAGCTCATAGCTGGAACGAAAAAGCAAGGCCACAATGCGGTTATGTGTCGCACAAAAGGAACAAAGCTTCTCGACGGTCCACCCGCATATCGTGTCAGACATTCTAACATGAAATCTCGGAAGTGCGGAGTTCATCCGGGTGAAAAAGGTTCCCTAGAAGCGTCAGCATTGACGTCGCAAATGTGAAAACAGGAAAGGAAGAATACTCGCATGCGACGACAAAGCCATCCAATGGCGTAGATGGCCTAAAGTAAGGCTCGCTTGACAAAAGGAACAACGCAACATCATACTACGCAAGGATACGGGTAACATTGACGACATCATCTTGACCGCGTTTCGCGAACAACGCCATCTGACGAGTCTTGACAACACAGCCGCGACTCTACTGTTGTCATTCTTCCAGTGTGGCATCCATGTGGGAACGCTTTCTTATGCATGCTTAAGGAACGTGCTTCTGCGCATTTGAAAAGGGCATTGTGGCGCATAGGTTACCACGCGCCAAGTTGCCATGGGTCGTGACATAATGTCATACCAAATAAGAAAAATTAACTGATTTCTTTTGTCAGTCTCGATGGACGAAAGACCACTCGTCCTACGAGGAGGGGCAACTGACTGAGACCCAAAAGGAATGAGTTCCAGGCACTCGCGATTTCCCACAAAGCTTAGCGCTTGGGGCTACGCAATGCGAAATTGTAAGCGAGCGACGGAGCCTTCTTCCACGTGAAAGGATTCCGCGGATGATGCGGGTTATCGGCAAACATGCCGGAAACTTGGACAAATGTGGAAACCCAGTGAGTGTTGATGACATAATCAATGCCACCGACGGAGCGTGCGCGAGCATCTATTGACCAGCGCAAGCAGCCCTAGTGACATAGGGTTTTTTGGAGGTCGTGAAGTTTGCTCGTGCAGTTTGACAGTGGTCTGCTAGACACGCAACGCATTCAACACAATGTGTGTGGTCGTTTGCGCTAATTGTGAACTGGTCTCTTTGGCAGTGAGCAGTAACGACAAAAGAGAGGCCACCAACATAATTGGGTACTGCGAAAGTGGACAACGGCGTAGGTAACGCCAAGCGTCGTGAAGCATTTAACTTCTTTAGGGACATCTATGTCAACTACAGCATCATCCGAACAGTCATTAGTTTTAAACAGCGCCTTTATTCGGCTTGCGACAAAAGGAACGTCCTCTAGGTCAACGTTAGGTTCTGTTACTCATGCTGAAAAAGAAGTTGCGAAGTTTGAAATTTGCGAAGGATATCCGCTCACCAGCAGGATCAGTGTACGTTAGCAAGTGGACAAGATTGGAAGCGCAAACAAGGATTCTGGGCAAGTCTTGTGTTGAACGTACACGGTAGTTTTGCTCTTCCGTTCTTATGGTTAAGCAGTGTGAACTCGCTACCCGCCGGTGCGAATTGGAAAGATCCAGGAAGTAGTATCGCCGAACGAAGGATCACTGTGCTGGAAACTTCTCAGGCAATCGGGCCGCCTGTTTACCCTTGAACTTGAAGGATCAGGAGAAACGTAAGCCAGCGTAAACTACGGCCGCCGATCCACTCTCGAACGGTTCCTTCGATCCGGACTGCTACGTTATGAGCTGCTGAAGAGCGCGTCCACTGGGAATACGATGATTTGTGCATTAGTCGGTCTGCTTTAAAAGAAGTCCGAAGTAGGCCAAATTTAACTGCCCTTTCTCTGCCCAGTCTTAAACGATTGCTGTCACATATATCAGTTGTAGAAAGCTCTGATGTGCTTCATCAGGCTCATCGGGCATCTTCAACGTGCGGTTTGTGCTAACTACCCCAAAAGTATGATCAACGTGCGCGAGTTGAATCTTGAAATGTGCCATCTTCCATATTTGGTATGACCTTGTCGAGGGCCGTTTATAGAAAATGCAAATAACATCAGAGTGTGTAGCTTTCATTATTCGTTCGCAAGGCCAGCCGGTATACTAGCGGATACTGCTAGAAGGTAGTGTTTTGCGAATGTTTGCACGTAACATCAATCTGGCGGCGCCTGTAGGAGACATCAAAGTTCCTTGATCCTAAGTGGCGTACGGCCTTCGAGCCGGTGTAGCTCTTGATCTGTGCGATCGGTTCAGCGCACCGCGACGGAGCTTATTTTTCGAATCCGCACGCGAGTACGTGCGTCATTGACTCGCTGGCTAGCCGCTTCCTAGCCGGAAAATCAAAGGCAGCCGGGGTCCTTATCGCCGGTGAAAACCTATTGAGCTTCGTGTTTCGCTAATTTAAGAAACCCTCAAGAGGTCGAGGATGGGGCACGGCCCCATCCGGGCCCTAAGCAAATACGCAGCGCGGCGCGACGTCGAAGCCGTGAAACATCCATCGGTTGGGCTATTATCACGTGCTAAATGCCCGCAGAGCATACCGCCGAAAACCGAAATCCATCTCAATGGCGAGTCAAATGGCGCGGTGTTCGCCGTTTCGCTTTTGCCGTTCCCAGCGTTGCTTGCGTGCGACGCGCCCCTATGAGTAATCCACAGTGATGGAACCGGGTGTTTAGCGACTCAGCTGTCAATCTTCACACTCCATTGCTTTGCATGTTTGCACTGCTGGAGCAAAGTATTGCCTTTTGCATCATAGCGCAGCCTGCATAACATCATCGGAATCCAGTTGATCCGTGACGCTAGCGATTCACAGGTTCGCGCTTGAACCCAGTAGATGATTACTAACCAAGGGCCCGTAGTGTCCTTCCCGACTTCGCCTCTAGGTTTTGTTGTGCCTCTCTGGATATTGACGCGTTACTTCTTGGCAGGCGCGCAAACACCGAGTGATGCTGGTTTAAATGCTTGTTTATCCGGTTACTGCGCCCCGAAGTCGCGTGCGTCGCGCTAGCGCATCGCCAAAACGGTCCACTCCTGGGAGACGAAGAAATCAACTTAGAGTAATGAGATTTAAACCGATGCTACCAGTGTGACCCAGTTTTGTTGCCAGCAAGCCGGGTGCTTCCTGATCTTCTTCTCCCTGTCAATTCTTTGAGCGTCGTGCCGAGACGTCTGCAAGCAAGCGTTAAAGGCCCAGTGTAAGCATCAGCGACTGAAGGCGTTTCCGGACGCTGCGCATACTTTTATTCTACTCTAGATCCTCCTACTGGCTATGGAGAATCCAAGGAGGCAACGCTGGCGCACGGCTGTTGCGGTAACTCTTGTTGTCTTACAGATCATGCGTGCTACGGCACCGACTCGTAATGTCGTACATTGCCATGATCAATTTGGTTTTCGTTGCGTAGGACCGTTTGAGACTTGGCTATGAGCGGGCCAAACTCAACCGTTTAGAGACTCAGGCAATCCGATCCTACCGCTGCCATGAGCTTTACTGAGGCAGACCTCCGCACAAGAGGCGTCATCACAAAGCAAGCCAACGTCGGCCGCGCTTCGAGCTTCTCCGTAAGCACTATCCACAGGACGTCACTACCCACCGAACCACTATCCCCACCTTACTCTACTGTCCACACAAGTTCGCCATCACAAGCTCCGTACAATCGTCGGGAATCAACGACGAGACTATTCCTGAAGGCAGATGCAGTCTTCAAGGCGTGGGAGGAACAGCAGCAGCACTTGGACAGCCTTCAACAACAACAGCCGCTGCCGCAAGAAGCGCGACCAGCACTGCGACTCATCAAGAGGTATACGACGGTTGACGCTACGGCTGAAGGCGATCGCGATGGAGACGATGCACAGAACGTAAGTATCCGCGTGACACTATGCCTCATGCATATAAGTCGCTATCGTGGCATAGCGACTGGTAGGGTGAGACCAAAAGGTAAATATGGACCTCCTTGGGTCAACGCTTGTGTGTTCTCCTAACTGATAGAACCAATGAGTCATATAGAGCTGGTAGCCATAGAATTCAGTAGGCATAGAACAGGCCATGTAAGAATGCAGGGACCCCACGTACCCGCACTGGAGGTCCGTGACATCGTGCGCTTGCAGTCTACCAGTATTTGAATGCCAGCGAAATGGATGCTCGCGGACGTGAAAAAGCTTTGAGCAAAAAAATAGTGGGATCTGTTCAGTTGACCGGGGGGGGGGGTGGGGGGAGTTGTATGGTAATTTAAGAAGTTAGGTAATCCAAGCACTGAATAGTACAAGCGCTGGAAAAAAATGCCGGACAAGCAAATTACTGTAGAGTCAAAACTTCAGGCTTCGACGAACGCAATTTTGCTGCTGGTGCTAATTTGGAATACTGGTTCGCTGTGTCAAACTTATCAATTACACCCTCTTCCGGAGATACTTACAAACTAACTTCACTTATGTACTCTTCGTTGCACTGCGTCTGCCCACCGCATCCGTAGCTCGTGTTACCATTTCTTGAGACGCTAAAAAAGTGCATCCGATCCCGCCACTTTCGTCCTCTCATCCGTCGCGATGTCCTTATTTTAGGTACAGCTGACCTTTGTTTGTCTAGGACCAAAAAGTTTTTGATCATCGGCACTCATCAGAGCACCGAGATTCCGTAGTTTAGTCGTCATCTGTTTTCAGGAAATCATTATCAAAGCGGCATTTGAGGTCATGTCACAGTGGCTAGCAATCGCAGAACTCGGATATTTTCAAGTAGTATTTGATATTGGATCTTAGGCAAACACCGCCTTACGTCTGAAAGAAAGGGATGCGCCCTCCCGCTAGAGCGCTTTGTTCCTCGCGCATGGAGAGTGGCGGCGGCTGCTCTTTACCCTGTGACGGCACTCGTAGAGGTTTACGGCTAGCCGACGCTTAACCGCTTGGGTTTTACAAAAGCCCAAGTGGTCGCGGGTGAGCCGAACGCTTTCGCGATCTCCGTGACTTGCTCCAAGTTCCGGCGCGTTGTGCCTCCGAGCTCAAGTGCCTTCAAACTTTGTACGTCTGCTTACAGCAGAGCGTTAGCAAACCGGGTCACGAGTGTGATTTCTTAACCCCGACACTTTGCGCTAAAAAGTGCGTTCACGTTTTACCCGAGCCCGTAAATCAGGCCGGAAATTACTTGCATGTGTTTTTCGTCATCCCTTCGACGTAGCTTGATCTTGTCCGTTGCTAAGTGTGTAACTAGAGAAGACCGCAAGAAAGATCAAGGAAGGGTCGCGCTGGGTGACGTATCTAAACAGTGGTACACAAGGAATGTGCGTGACGCGCTATTGCAGTAAGTTTTCGGCAAAATGTCGGAATTTGAGAACAGCCATAAGCGATGCGACTTGAGCAACAGTTTAGTTCAGATTTAAATTCGATCCGGCTCATTATTCAGTCTGATGCACTCAGTTCTGTCGTGTGCGGAAGCGCGAGATTATCTGAAACTTAAGCAGATATGGTCTAGCCAGGTTGAAATAGACGAGATCTGCTTTTGAGCCGTAGGAATACCTCTCATTTACAACCGGAAAGTTCGAGAGAGATTCGGATTGAGCCAATTACCACTAGCTCTTGCGGATGACCGCTTATAGGTCGGCTTGCTTGTTACGTATGAGTCCCGGTGGCATGCGCAAGTCCAGCTTAAGGTCATCTCATCCTGCACTTTGTGACGTCTGCGGTGTCCCTGTGGAATGATCTGTCGAATACTTGCTGGTCGAGTACCACTGTCGGGTTTGGTAGGTTTTCTCGATTTTGTCGGTGTACGTCCCAGGAATCTGAGGACAGCGAAACACGCTGTGAGATAGTGAGCTTTGAGGTCTTGCACTGCAGAGCACGGCACAGCCTTCTCGAGCTCGTCTTAAGGGCATGATCACGTGCGAGAATACCAAATGCGCGTGGTGGGTTCTACGCAGAGAGTCGGGTAATTGGTTCGGATTACTTCGCTCTATTTGTTTACTCATCGCCCTAGCGTGGGAATTCGTTGCGGGCACTGCCAGGAACGGCCCCTGCTGCATATGCATAACCTTCTACGCATCGGGATCTTGCCCTCGAGTTATCCATCTTAGCGATGCCTTTGTGGAACTTGCCGCTTCTTATATAGCCTCCGTGGCTCTCCCGGGAGGGACGTGACGCCGCCAGCTGAGGGCCGGGGCTCTTTCACTTTCTCGCCCCACAACGTGACCTGAGTTCTGATTGTTTTCCGTGTCGTTCCGCATTGCGTCGACGGGGTGATTGATGGCCCGGGAATCTAAAGACGTAATTAGCTCATCCCGGCTATCCCGATGCCCGGGCGGCGCTTGCGTGTGATAATGAATGACCTTAGCAAAGCAACACAAGCGCAGCCGCAAAATAAGCCCAGGGTGTGATTCCGGGTAAAGCGGTAGCCGACGCTGCGGAAAGCCGCGAGTGCCCTTCTAGATTCCCATCCGTCTTATTCGCTAATAGTGACACGAGTGCGTGTGAATATTCGGCACAGCGCAGCCGCCTAACCGGATAGCTAGCGAGGATGCGCAATAGATCGGGCACGGTCAGACACTTCAGTGTTCTTTGTCTTTTGCCGCTAGCGACTAAATTTGAATACTGCGCATTCTGGTATACGCATAACGTTGAGTATTTTAGGACCCTGCAATATGTCCCCTTCCGAATGCGCCCGGAGCATCGACGGCGACCAGCAAGCTCTCTGAGCAGAGCACGTCTCGAAGGGTTCCTCCAGAGGGAAGAGTTATCACACGGCGACGATCGTCCATAACGCAAGATAAGCTGTTGGCGGTAGAGCCCGGTTCACGCCGCTGCAGTGGCTCGCTTACCATGGAGCAGATTAAGAAAGTCGATATCGACTCCGAGTATCATGTCACCAAACAGGTACGCTTGAATCACCTTTTACGAAGCTACCATAAATGTCTTTTGTTCATCAGCAAGCGTAGAATTTCAGCTTGGAACGGGCCGATTCGGTTTCGTCAAGCTGGCAGAGCACAAGGGCTCAAAGCAGCGCATCGCCTTGAAGTTCTTCCCACGACCACAGATTAAACAGGTAGCACTGGTAGCCGGCTCTACGAACCTATGCATTGTCGTCTAGGTGGACTTCATTCGCGAGTATAACTATTCGCGATTCCTTTCGCCCCATCCGAACATCACAGACACATTCGAGGGGATGTTCCAGACGAGCGACGATAGTGCCTTCTTCTTTGTGCAGGAATTCTGTCCACATGCGAGTCTTCGCGAGGCGGTTGAAGGATCATCCGGAGGTATTTGAGTGGACAAGTCTTGCTTGGGAAAATTGATTTAACGGGGGTTTGGGTTTTAAAGTCGTCGCTTTAGGCATTTCGGAGACTTCCACCAAGGCTATTCTGTTACGGGTACTTGCCGCCATTGAGTTCATGCACAGCGAGAACTTGGTTCATCGGAATCTCAAGGCCGAGAATATCCTTATTTTCGACCCGGAGAACTATGAGCGGGTTAGTCGTGTTTCGTATTCACTGAAGCTAAGCGTCTCGCACAGGTCAAAGTGACGGACTTCGGCCTCACGCGGAAGGAAGATATACCGGTGAAGCACTTGGAATATGTAAACAACTACCATGCGCCTGAGCTTTGCGACACCGTCGTGAATGAGATGTTTACCGTCAACAAGTCCATCGATGTCTGGGCTCTGGGTATGTGGAAACTGACCCATCTCCCAGTTCTTGATCCTATTCTTGCAGGTATCATCGTCTACTACTGCCTGAAGGGTCGCTTTCCGTGGCAAAAAGCTAGCATCATGTGCAAACCCTACTGGGAGTGGGAGCAGTGGATGAAGCACAAACTACCTCAGCTCCCCAAGCGCTACGAGTGCTTCACGCAACCGTCGTTGAAGCTTCTGAAGCGGTGCCTGAACCCGCGGGCGAAGGATCGTTGGTCGGTGAAGGACATCAAGAAATGCATCAGTACCAAGGATCTGCGACTGCTCAAGCCCGTCAAGGTACAACCAACCTCCGAGAAAGTGCGAAAGAGTACAGGGGTATGCTTGGTGGCTTGTGCGTTGGTGTCGGTGTCGTACTGTGCGTCCCATTCTAAACCGGGGCTAGATATGTTGACATCGTAGGAAATGCTAAAAAACAGCTCTTACTTTTTTCGGAGCTTGAGATTAAGGCAGTAGACCATGTTGTGCGGCCCTGTACGGTGGTTGTCAAGGCTGTGGCGTGTCTGTGTTGTCCGTTTGAATACTGAGTTCCTGGTGGTAACTAATGTCTATCCCAATTTTAGACAAAAGCGGCCGCTATCGACGATGCTGACTACTACGTCGAGGAAAGCAAGGAGGATCGGCGAGGCGGCAAGTCCGCTATCCATCACTGGTTCAACAGTAAGTTCGAAGCACGTAAAGCATGCCTAGCATTGATTCCTTGCAGGTACGCTGAGTGCCATGGCAGAGATATCGGAGCAGGTGGTGTCCGCGCGAGACGAGTAAACTACGGCTTCCTACCCTTGTACGAACACTTATGTCTCCAACCGGTTATTTTAACTTCTGTAACGGTGATAAGATAAACGCATTATTAAAATCTTGCACATAGGTAGACGGACACCTTCTTGATAACCGCACAGCAGAGTATGGCTTTATTTAGCGAGGCTTATAAAATCTCTGTAGTTGAGCAATCCAAGAAAGACCTTACACCTTAAACATCATATACAAACATGCGCAACTACCGCTCCTAACTACTGCTCTAACAAAGCGTAGACCCGTATTTTCGGATAGACATGAGCAAGGGTAACGTGAAGTGGTCGCATGCCTGCTTAGTTGCGGACTAATGCGAATGCGACGAATCGGACCTCAGCTGGTAGAAACCGATCGGGATAAAGCTTAGCATGACTGGAATAAAGATGAGTCCATGCGCCTAAACGTTCCATGTGCTAGAGCTCAGTGGAGGCACGTACGATTTTTTTGACAAAACTTACTATGCCGAGCATCATCGTCAGCCACACCGTCTTGAAGAACGTCAGAATGATGTATGCGTCGACGGTGTACAGAACACTAATGCCGACGATGGTCGATGTCGCTCCCTGAAGCAACAAGACGTGGGTAGGCTCCACGTTCACAATGACATACCTGGAAAATGGGCCAGCCCAAGTGCTCGAGTGCGCCGATGACTCGTTCCTTCGGCTGTCCATGCGCCGTGATAAAAGCGTAGACGATGTGCGCTGAAAGATCCACGGCAAATCCGACGCTCATTATTATTGAAATCATCGACACCGCGTCCAGATTCACGCCCCAGAAGGTCATGTAGCCGAACACGCCGGTACAGATGGAAATTATGGAGAGAACGATCAAAAACGCTGAAACGCATGTGTCACCGGTTCCGCCCTCTCGCGATTTTGTGTACCTGACGGTATGCTGGGTATCAGGAGAAAAGCGATGACTGTCATGCACAACAACGACATTACCACGTTCCGGTACGTAGATGAGAGAATGATGAGGTACTGGTCGGCGAAGGGGAACACCTCGTTGTAGATTTCGACGTTGAACGGCTGGGCATCAGCGATTTCGCGAAGAGACTTGGCCGCTAACTTGTGCTGGTTCGGCTCGATGATGTCCTTCAGCGCTACCTAATATAATGCCCCGTTAATCTTGCCAGAACCAAGTTATCAAACCTGGAACCGGAAAGCCTCCATTTCGTTTGTCGTTTTGTTCCAGACGATGTCAGTCTCCCATTGGTTGCTACCGCCGGTGTACTTCAGCCATGAGCGCAGCTTCTGGTTCCAAATGCGGTCCGTATTCTCGAGTGCAGCATTCAACTGGTCCAGGTAGTTGAGGTACTCGAGGAAGAAGAACACCGTTCCTTCGCGACCCATTGTGTAGTCCGTGTTTTCGAATGCCCGTACGAGGGCCATCAATTGTTCCCTAAATGCGTAGGACACTGAGAAGAGTCTATTGGAAGTACCTAACCTCTGCAGAGGATCCGTGAAGTTCGGAGGACTTTTAAGCGCGATGTGCAGCTGCGGGCCGACCTTCCAGAACATCTTCATGTCGTGAAAATAGTGCGCGATGTAGTGGTCGTCCGTCACCAGGTGACTAGGCTCGAGGCCCTCTCGGAAGTTCATGCATCCCACCAAGGCGACGATAATGTAGGCCATGTAGCTCATCACGACGACGAAGCGAACGCCGTCGTGGAGCAGAAACGGTGCGTACTTGTGGCTGAAGAAGCGGTGTGTGATGTTCTCTGACGCGGTTTGCTGCTGCTTCTTCTGCTTCCGGGGCAGCTCGATCTTCACTTCGTTCTCGGCCACTTCCTTTGTTTCGATGACGTCCTCGACGCGAATCGTTTGCACGTGTTGCATCTTCATTTCTTCCTGCGTCTCGGCTGGTTTGCATTCGACGCCCTTTGACGGTAGCTTGTCGGTTTCCGCGAAGACGATGTTGCTAGCTTTCTTATCGTCGGAGTCTGTTAGCTTGTACAAAAAGACACAGTGTCGCTGCTCGCGCTCGCAGATCCCCATAATCGCCATGAAGCCAGCGAAGTAAGTCAACTAAACGCTGCTAGAGGTTTCGACCGGTAAATTATGCCTACTTGATAGACGTAGCAGAAGCCAACCGCCGTAAAGGCGTACAGGCAGAAGAGCTCAATGCCGGGCAGCTCAGTGAAGCAGCCGATGCAGAAGGAGAGAATGTCCGTCACGTTCGTAATACTAACAGCGACCCCAGCCTAAGTGTAAATGTAAGGCACGTAAGGGCTTACTGACGTACGTTCATCATCATTTGTGCCATGCGTTCCTGCGTTGGCAGCTTCCGGTCCGTTTGGTCCCAACAAGCGTTCATTATGAACATGTCATCCACACCGATGGCTGAATTAACTCTTTAGTTGGATTACACATCTTGTTCTTACCGATCAAGAGAAACGGGATGATTGTATTAATCACATTGTAGTGGACACCGATCAACATCATCAGGCCGAAGGAGGAGATCAGCGCTATCAGGGTGTTGATAAGGCCTGAAAATTTGCGAAGGCACCCGCTGTGTTCACTTGACACATTATATCCTTACCTGCACATGCCACCCAAGGTTTGCTCCGGATCCAGTCGATGCCGCAAAGCGACCGTCGTCGCATGGTGATTGCACATGCCATGCAAAAGACGGAAAGCGATGTGAAGCTGATGACGAAGTTTGGCAGAAACCGTTGTGCATTTTCGTCAAGGCCATCCTGCAATCGTCACTTAGCTAGTGAACCCAAGTTCGCACCTGGGATTCTGTAAATTTTTTCCCGACCACCTGTAACGCTAGGCCAGCCAAAAGTATAGAAGGGACGAACCTGCAGTGATTCATAGTGTGCGAAGGAGACAGTTATCAGACGCGACTCGAAGCCATGTAGCAAGAACTTTTCCGCAGCGTACTCGAAATCGGTCGAGTACTGTCGGACGGAAGCAGGCTCCTGCTTCAGGAAGTAGAACAGTTGCGTGATGCGAGCTTCGTTCACGGTGTTATCGGTCTTGTTGAGCGTGATGTCACCGAGAGCTGTCCCCAGGTACGCCGGAGTATCCTGAAAGCACCCGTATTAAGGCGAGAAACTTTTGAGTAAGCTGGTACCTTGTTGCCACCTTTTGGGAAGCTGAGGTCGATGACCCTTCCCACCTTGGTCATTTCCCGGAACATCCGAATGTGCTCGTTCGCCCCGCAAACCCAATCGTAGCTAAGGCACAGGTCCTGGTAGGTTAGGTTGAACTTTCCGTCGTAGGTCGGCACCGAGATGTTGTACATTATGAAAGTGTTGAGCAAGTCAATTTCGGCCAGAATCTCCGGCCGCATTATGTTTCCACCGTCGACGGCTTTGCATAGAATATTGACGAAGCGCCTCGTCTCGAAGGATTTGCCCGGTAGGAATTTGTTCTCTTCGAGAGGCCACAAATCCGTAAACGTTCCGAGCTCTCGCTTCCATCTGAAGCCATAAGATCAAACAATCCCATGGTTGATGAGTGGCTTAGGCTTTCACCGTACCTGGCACCTCTTGGCGTGAACACGTACGCCGGGTCGTCTAACCTCAGTTCATTGAACCAGAGGAAGCCTACGCCGAGCAGAGGCGTAATAAATAAAGGCACAAGAAAGAAGGACCACCGGTATCTGAACGTGACGCCGCCGTACCAGTAAAAGAACCTCCGTAAGGTAGGTTCCAGTGAGTAGCACTGCATCACATGAGCGTCAAGCGTCCTGAAATGATACCAGGAAATCCATGCCTTAGAAATTCACGGAAAGACTGTATACGGCAACGACACAAGGTCTACTATTGACAACAATGCGTGAAAAATCGAAGACAGGGATCCTTTCAACAGCTGCAGAAGATAATCTGTTGTCGCGCGAATGAGATGGAAGTGCCTTCAAGTAGTGAAAACGAAAAGACAGTTGCAGAATTCGCCACGGGCGCTCGCAGAATGTCGGGATTGTTAGCGCACAGCGCAAGATGGATTCATCTTCTTGAGCGGATTTTGGAAGAAAACTGCGTGATGACGCAGGCCTTCGGCCTTGGTAGCGTCACCATCGGGCCCTGAGGCCTTCAAGGCCAGTTACTTTCAAGGATAAAGACCAAAAGAATTTGCAGTGAATCATCAACGATACTTGAATGATGGCGAATTGAGTCCTAGTAAGGCAAATACAAAAGAAAAGACATATGCAGAAAAGGCGAAACTTTTAGTTAAGAGAAACTTAGCTCTTGATAGCGGAAAAGCCCCATTCTCCAAAGAGACTAGATGTCTAAAATGGGCTAGACTCCAATCAGACAAGGAAGGCAGCGGCACAAAGGACGCCAACGTTTCGTTGCAACGTTTGTAAACCACCAGCCCTTTTGTAAGCCTAACGGTTGGACAAGACAGCTGTCGCGAAGTCAGGTTGAGGGAACATGCTTGCAAACCGACGAGGAACAGCGAAGGAAACCGGAAGAAAATACATGTGCGATCGGCGGGCGATTTCACGGAAGGATTACTTGGCGGATTTTGCAAATCTCTTGCCCGGGAAGGACCCCGACTGTTGAATCTATTGAAAGTGAATGCGTTGTAGCGCGTTTCCCGCGGCTTTCTCCGGTTGCGCATCGCTTAGCTTCCTTTATCTCAGTCACCCGGCCTTCCTCCAGGACGTCGGTCGGTCGACGGCGGCTCCCGTGCTGCGGCGCGCAAGAAGAAACCGCAGCCAATACATCCGTTCCGCGGCTAACTTGAGGGCGGCGAGGTGAAGGGCGACATCTGGGTCAACGCCACCGAAGATTGACATCGTTTACTCGCCTCGACGATCCGCGCGCGGTTTTTGAAGCCGACTTTTTGCAGAAGCCAAGTGCAACGTCACTTTCACTTTTCGCACCGTGCGCACTGTTCCAAGATCGCAACAAGCCATGTTAGGAGAGTCCGACACAAGGCCGATTGTCGGTTGAGAAGTAGTAGTTTTCGTAAAAAACGGCATTTTTAGAATGGTTGGCCATAAAGTAGTTAGGCCGATGAACAAAAATGTGCGTGAACGATTCTAACGCATTAACCACGTGTAATGGATAGTCTAGATTCGAATATAGGTAAATGCAACTAGCAGAATAAGGATATGTGGCATATGTCGGATCGATGTCACATATGCGAGCATCATTAGAACCGCTCGAATGATCACGCGAATATGAGCGATTTTAGAGGCTTTGCCACTAGCCTTTAAACCTTACAAAGAATTGCCCGTGTGTAGGCAAAAGGTCGACGCGTCTTAAATCACATAGCACAAAGTAAAATAAGAAACAAGGTGGGTGCTAATATAGCGGCGACGCGCTCAAGTCTGGATGCAGGCCGAGTCAGGTTTGCATGACCTTGAGATCTTAACCGCGAATTCGGGAAGTGGAATTGATTGAAGTGACAGGTATCTGAGACGGGAGAACCGCAAGATTATGCAGGCAAAGCGCGAGATACAGACGGATCACATGGCATGCGCGCGGTGGCATCGTCCTAGCGGCTATGTTAGCGTATGCAAATGGCAGGAATGTCGCGGCGGATGGTATGCGGAATTCCAACGATGAAAGGGAGACCACGAGTTCAGCGCCGGATATGACGGCGGGCACAGACGGGTTTCACGCCCTCTGGGACGGAACGAGTACGCGTTAACTGCTTCAGGCCTTTGTGGTCAGCGGCGAATCTCTTTCTGTTTCGCGGCGTCGGACGGAAAAATACTCGTTGCGCGAACAATACGACGAGCCGGTAAGAGGCGGCAAGTGCGCGGATCATCGGGGCGATGGTGGATCTGGATCTGCCTGTGCGCCTGGCGATTCCTAGTGTGGACGTTGGCGACAAGGATGGGCAGCGCTGCTCGCACCCGGCGTTGGCTAGCGGACCGGTTTCGTCGGCAGCGCGCGACCTTCCCTCAGGACACCATCATATTTCGATGAGCCGCATCGGAACAAAAGGGAAACCACCAAAATAACACCCGCGTGGGCCTCCTTCGGGATCCAGAAAAGCGCATATCCATGCATGTACATGCAGGTAGCAAGTCGATTGTCCGCTACCGGATGACTAAAGTGGGTGAAACTTTGCGACACAGGTTCGATGTACGCCCGTCCTATTAGGAGGCAATAGGGAGCGTCCCGTAAATAAGTCAACATGACTTGCGGGGGAGTCAGGCCAATGTTGACCAAAGTTGGCAAGGGGAAGGGGGGGGGGAGATAAAAAATGCTAAAACACGTTGGCGCATCTTCTGGACGCTCCCATGTCGAAAAATACGCAATGAGAAGTCGCATGTTTCTCAAAACGTTATGCAGTAATTGGATGCTGACACCTCCAGCCACTTGTTGGATGATCAAGTAGGCGAATCCCCGAACGTAGCCTAGATACAGGTTAGTGAAAAACCCGAAATACTCAAGAACTAGCGTCTCGACTACGCTTTGCGCAGGCAGCGTCCTACCAGAAAAAAAAAACGCATCACTGTACTGAATAACGCGATGGCACGCGTTTGCATGCGTGTACCGCTTGGTACGCACGACGTGGTACCACTTAGTAGTACGCATGACTATGCGGTCGGCACAGGCGTATGCCCTGCATGACATGCTGCATTCAGTTTCCTAAAAGTTTGATTATCCCCCTGTTATTCGCCAAGTTTTAAGGACTTCTACCGTGCAAAGTTGCCAGCATCACTACCTTGCTGCACTACGGCAACACGCAAATTCGAAACATTTGGTCGACGACGACAGCGCTTTAGTCAACAGTAATTTACAAAGTGAATAGTGAGATCCTATTCCAAGCGGAAGACACGCTTGATCGTGTCGATGTCAGATTGCAGCTTTGCGAGTTCCTGCTTGAGCTCGGCGTTCCTCTTGACCGCATCGTCCAGATCCTTGCAGGTCATTGCTCGCGTCTCCTTACGACGCATGCGATACCTTCGAGCAGCCTCGTTGTTCTGAATGTTGGGGTTAGCGGGAAAACTGGAACAAATGCCGAAAACGCAGGCTGAAAGTTGCAATGCATACCTTTTCGCGCTTGCGTTTGTACGGGTCGTCGTCACTCGACGTAGTGGACGTCGCTGTGCTACACCTGCGTTGGTCATCCCTGGCCACAGTGATGAGAATGTGCGAGGTCTTGCCGACATCCACGTCGCAGCCACTCGCGACGGATTCGAGAATCGGTCGGAGCTGACTTTCGTGGATGATCAGGTGATGGCAGTTGAGGCAAACGGCCCGCTCAGGAATAGCTTTTCGCTTCGCGGTTCGGTCATCGACTGCTGCCTCTGCGAGTAGGTTCAAGCCAGATGCTTGTTTCGCGTTTTCGTTCGTGCTTCGTATGGGTAGCAGCTAAAACCTTATGCACGTTACGTTCTGTTTACCGTTTACATAATGTGGGCGTGCATGACAAAAAAAAAGTTTTCGCAGTCCCATCATTTGCATGGAACGCTACCTTGCATAAGTATGACGCAAGTGGGTAAAATGTTCGAGCATGTAATACATGACTCATATAACCAACAAAAATTTCCAGATAAGCAGCATGCAAACCTTTGGAAACAGGTACGAACCTCATGGAACTGGCATCGATCTCGCTCCAGCTGTGCGCATTCACAGACGATTTCCTTGTAGATCTCTTGCTGCGTAGGCAACTGTTGATTGCACGTAGACGGTAGCGTATGAAGGAGGTTGTCCAGGAGCGTCGGGCTCAGTACCGAGCGTTCTTGGCTTGCATGCTGACCGTTTATGTAGAGACTGTGGAGGCTCCACGGATTCGGGAAGCCGAGAACGTTGGACACGCAACGTGGGTTGGCTGGCGAAGCAGGTGGCAGCATTGTCGCAGCTTCGAGACCACAGAGCCTAAGCATCATACAAAATAAAAATTTAACCAAGTTGACGCGGTGGCCAAGTGAAGCACTTTTGTAAAGTCATAGACCTTCGAAGTCATCACTGTTACAAAGACTGTGGGTAATCCACAAAAAAACACCCGCCCGAAAATTTAAGTTGGCCTTAGGCTTCCCAGCAAATGCGATGATGCAATCAATGAACCTGACCAATAATGCGTACGAACGAGCCCACAGGCCGCCCACCAAAAGGGCTTTGTTGAAATGTTACGCAATACATGGATGTCACTAATACCTTCCGGACTTTGTCTAGGCCTACAGCAGTACGATCCGAACTACAGCTATACGAACGAAACCTACCAGTACTTGCAAAAACAAACATAGCCTATCAGTACTTCCAAAAAATGAGGTTGTGAAGAGCAAGAACTACTAAGAAAGTGCTAATAGGTCCACTACATGAGGTGAATTCGCTAGTATTTTTGGCAGGAAAGGTCGGCTTCAACTTATCCCAGTACGTTCCGATGGGGCTAGAAGAAAAATGCTATGTATGGATGGCATCATGGCGCAAGCCACGAGTCATAAAGACGTGCTGATTGCATCACCTAGTTTCAAGGAAACACCCGGATGGCCGACGCGAAAGGTCGACCTCCGTAGTTTGTGTTCTGGTAAATAGCCTCCAAGGGGAAACGTGCCTGCTTATTATGAGCCCACCGGTTTGATACTAATCCGTAAAGTCTGACGTGCATACGAGAAAGTAATCACCTGGACCCCGTTCACTAAATGCTTCCCAACAAAAACCTTTTTCCTCATGCGGCAACGCGTGCAGAAGCATGCAATTTAACTGAGGCCAAAACTTGTTTCGTGCAAAGCACGATGCACTCGGTCAAGGGCGTACCTAGGGGGGGGGGGG
>JNEY01000001.1:4707053-4789196 GCA_020875895.1 Aphelenchus avenae
CCCCCCCCTATCCTGAAATCCTGCATACGGCCCTGCTCAACAGAGCATTCCTAATCTTCCCTTACCAATGACTCTACCCTAGTGCGCAGACATGATCTGACCGCAGGCTAAACTACAGCATGGCTTGATGCATGCACCTTAAAGAAGGTTTAAATTACCTAGGTTCGGACCAAATAATTGTTTTAGTCTCTGAATGCTTGTGAATGTGGGACCCCTTAGGACGCTTGAATGCACGCACGCATGAACCCAATAGGGCTAATAGGCGCTTTACGTTTTAGTGATCATGCGTTGATTGGTGTATCATGCCTCAGAAATATACAAGTGTTAACTGATAGAGAGATAAAATGCTTTCACTCCACAGGCAGTTTCCATACTCTCGCGGCTTAGCTTGCCTTGCTCTCGACGCACGAAGCACGCTCCTGCAATCGGTATTAAGAAATAGCACAACACGGACGCCATGGAATTGCATCATTATGGGCTACCAGCAACACTTACCTCGCCCTGTTGGCTGTGCAACGTTGTACGAATGTGTGATCCAGTGCCCCACGTGCTTTCATAGTCTGCTACCAGCTCATCCGGTGGGAAGTGGTGGCCGCCCTGGCCACGAGCCCATACCTAAGAAGCGACGCTTGTGTTTCCGTCACGCTGTGCTAGTAGTACCTTCACTTTGCGACCTGGTCGAAGTACGAAGCCATTCGGAAAAGTAAAGTCGTGTTGCTGGCCATCAGCGCTACGCTTGATCTTCCAACCGCCGAGGTTCTCCTCCTGCGAATGACTCTGGTTCTCGAGTTCGATGAACTTTCCATCCGGACAAGTGTCGCTGATGGAAACGTTGCCTCTGTTGGATCGCTCGACGGACAAGACGTTTCGAGTCGACGACCTTGTCTCCACAGGTACGGATTTTTCGACAACTAAACACTGCTCATAGCTTAATGTTGCAGGCTTGATACGAGAGAGGTAATTCGAAGGAATTTTTCGGGTCCCTTTGACTTTAAGCCAATAGTTCGACGAACTTACTTCTCGAGATGTAAGTCGACATCGTTCGGGTCGATCGCTGGCGTACTTTGTTACAGCCCTACGTAGTCAGCGCGTGCATCGCGGGAAAACTTCCGTTTATATCGTTCCAAACGCCTCACCGATTAACCGCCCATTTGGGTTTTTCAGCCGCAATCACTCATTTCAGAACTAGTTTCGAATGGATGCCCAAGTTTATCTTCCCCTTCCAGAGCCTTCCGTGGAACTTTTACTTTTTTATCATGCGGGTTTCTGGGCCAAATGTGTAATAGGGTGGGGCACGCTCCAGTGACTTCCGAAGAGGAAAATATCGCGTCACTTAAAAGGTCGGCCAGCGATTTCAACCATTATTCTATTATTGGTAGAATTTTGAATGGGCTGCTTTGAGAAGTTTGCGATGACGCTTAGGAAGAATTTTTCGTATCGTTAGAAGACTTTTAAATTGTGTGCGACTGAACGGTGAGATTTTGCAAGGGAACTTTATACTTCGGTTTAGCTAGGACATTGTACAAATTGTGCTGAATGAGTTATAGAGAGAGGACTAGTATGTGGTTCAACTGTTGGGCATCAAGGAGACATCAGTTATTTAGGGTCAAGGGTAGATGAGGGTAAATATTGCGTACAACTGAGATCATGAGTATTCACCGAGCGTGTACCACCGCTACACGGGAACTTAGTAATTCGGCTTCTGCAGCGTTTGAAGCGACGCGGTGAAGGGGTTCACAGTTCCGAANAGTAAAATCAGAAGTAAGGTGGGTGCTAATATAGCGGCAACGTGCACAAGTCTGGATGCGAGCCGAGTCAGGTTTGCCTGACCTTGAGATCTTAACCGCGAATTCGGGAGTGGGAATGATTGAAGTGACAGGTATCTCAGACGGGAGAACCGCAAGATTATGCAGGCAAAGCGCGATGTGATCCTATACAGACGGATCACATGGCATGAGCGCGGTGGCATCGTGCTAGCGGCTATGTGAGCGTACGCAAATTTCAGGAATGTCTCGGCGGACGGAATGCGGAATTCCAACGATGAAAGGGAGACGACAAGTTCAGCGCCGGATATGACGGCGGGCACAGACGGGTTTCACGCCCTCTGGGACGGAACGAGTACGCGTTAACTGCTTCGGGCCTTTGTGGTCAGCGGCGAATCTCTTTCTGTTTCGCGGCGTCGGACGGAAAAATACTCGTTGCGCGAACAATACGACGAGCCGGTAAGAGGCGGCAAGTGCGCGGATCATCGGGGCGGTGGTGGATCTGGATCTGCCTGTGCGCCTGGTGGCGATTCCTAGTGTGGACGTTGGCGACAAGGATGGGCAGCGCTGCTCGCACCCGGCGTTGGCTAGCGGACCGGTTTCGTCGGCAGCGCGCGACCTTCCCTCAGGACACCATCATATTTCGATGAGCCGCATCGGAACAAAAGGGAAACCACCAAAATAACACCCGCGTGGACCTCCTTCGGGATCCGAAAAAGCGCATATCCATGCATGTGCATGCAGGTAGCAAGTCGATTGTCCGCTACCGGATGACTGAAGTGGGTGAAACTTTGCGACACAGGTTCAATGTACGTCCCGTACTACTAGGAGGCAATAGGGAGCGTCCGGAAAATAAGTCAGAATGACCGGGGGGAGGGGGTCAGGCCAATGTTGACCAAGTTGACAAGGGGAGGGGGGGGGGACAAAAAAATGCTAAAAGCACGTTGACGTATTTTCTGGACTATAAATGAGAAGCCGCATGTTCTCAAAACGGTATGCAGTAATTGGATACTGATACTCCTACTAGCTCGTCCAGCCAGGGGTCCCAGATGGAATTTGCCGAAAGGGTGCGGCGGACCCCTTCTAGGGGGCGGTAGGGGGGCGTCGTTTTTTCGGCTCGATTTTGTGTCCCAGTAAAATGTTTAAAAATCCGCTTTTTGAATAATAAACCTAAATTAGCCCGCCGCAGGCGACAGCAACGCGATTTTTTGGAATTATTTGGAAAAAATTCGTTGAAACTTTCACTCTTACCCTGTGAAATACGGAATTTTATACTCCCCCCCCCCTGGCGGCTTCACCGCGGGGGGGGGGGGGGTAGACCCCAAAAGGGGGCGTCCGCCTCCCAGGGAAGGCGGTCTGGGAGCCCTGCGTCCAGCCACTTGTTGGATGGGCAAGTAAGCGAATACCAAACGTAGTCTAGATACAGGTTAATGAAAAACCAGAAATACTCAAGAACTAGCATCTCGACTACGCTTTGCGCAGGCAGCGTCCTACCAGGAAAATAACGCAACACGTACTGAATCATGCGATTGCATGCGTCTGCATGCGGTACCGCTTGGCACGCCAGATGTGGTACACTTAGTACCCATGACGGCACAGACGTATGCCCTGCATGGCATGCTGCATACAGTTTCCTAAAAGTTTCATCATCCCCCTGTTCTTCGCTAAGTTTTAAGGACTTCTATCGTGCAAAGTTGCAAGCAGCACTACCTCGCTGCGCTACGGCATCACGCACATTCGAAACAATTTTGTCGATGACGATGGCGCTTTAGTCAACAGCGATTTACAAAGTGAATAAGTGAGATCCTATTCCAAGCGGAAGACACGCTTGATCGTGTCGATGTCAGATTGCAGCTTTGCGAGTTCCTGCTTAAGCTCGGTGTTCCTCTTGACCGCTTCATCCAGATCCTTGCAGGTCATTGCTCGCGTCTCCTTACGACGCATGCGATACCTTCGAGCAGCCTCGTTGTTCTGAAGGTTGGAATTAGCGGGAAAACTGGAACAAATGCCGAAAACGCAGGCTGAAAGTTGCAATGCATACCTTTTCGCGCTTGCGTTTGTACGGGTCGTCGTCACTCGACGTAGTGGACGTCGTTGTGCTACACCTCGTTTCGTCATCCCTGGCGACAGTGATGAGAATGTGCGAGGTCTTGCCGACATCCACGTCGCAGCCACTCGCGACGGACTCGAGAATCGGTCGGAGTTGGCTTTCGTGAATGATCAGATGATGGCAGTTGAGGCATACGGCCCGCTCAGGAATCGCTTTTCGCGTTGCGGTTCGATCCTCGACTGCTGCTTCTGCGAGTAGGTTCAAGCCAGATGCTTGTTTTGCGTTTTCGTTCGTACTCCGTATGGGCAGCAACTAAAACGTGAAGTGCGTTACGCGCTATTCGTGACTTAAGTAATGAAGGCGAGCATGTCACATTAAATTTTCACTGTCCCATCATTCGCACAGAACGCAGCCTTGCATAAGCCTGACGCAAGCGGGCAAAATCGGACAATTTTGAGAATGTAAAGCATAACTCATTCAACCAAACATTTCCAGCTAATCAGCATGCAACCTTTGGAAACAGGTACAGACCTCATGGAACTGACATCTGTCCCGCTCGAGCTGGGCGCATTCGCAGACGATTTCCTTGTAGATCTCTTGCTGCGTAGGCAACTGCTGATTACACGTGGACGGTAGCGAATGTAGAAGGTTGTCCAGAAGCGTCGGGCTGAGTACCGAGCGTTCTTGGCTTGCATGCTGACCGTTTATGTAGAGACTGTGGAGGCTCCACGGATTGGGAAAGCCGAGAACGTTGGACACGCAACGTGGGTTGGCCGGTGAAGCAGGAGGCAGCATTGACGCAGATTCGAGACCACAGAGCCTAAGCAGAATACAAAATGAAAATTTAAATAAAAAAGGCTTGAGCACAGTGCTGCAGCTGAGCCAAGTTGACGCGGTGGCCAAGTGAAGCACTTTTTAAGTGATAGACCTTCGAAGTCATCATTGTTACAAAGCTGTGGGTAATCTACAGAAAACAACCGTCCGAAAATGTAAGTTGGCCTTAGGCTTCCCAGCAGTTGCGATGATGCAATCACTGAACCTGACCAATAATGCATACGAACGAGCCCACGGGCCGCCCAACAAAAGGGCTTTGTTGAAATGTTACGCAATACATCGATGTCACTAATACCTTCCGGACTTTGTATAGGCCTACGCCAGTACGATCCAACAGCAGCTATACGAACGGAACCCATCAGTAGTTACAAAAACGAACGAAGCCTATCAGTACTTCCAAAAAAGTGAGGTCGTGAAGAGCAAGAACTACTAAGAAAGTGCTAATAGGTCAACTACACGAAGTGAATTTGCTAGTATTTTTTGGTAGGAAAGGTCGGCTTCAACTTATCCCAAGTACGTTCGTCGATGGAGGTAGAAGAAAAATGCTGTGTATGGATGGCATCATGGCGCAAGCCACGAGTCATAAAGACGTGCTGATTGCATCACCTCGTTTCAAGGAAACACCCGGATGGCCGACGCGAAAGGTCGACCTCCGTAGTTTGTGCTCAGAAATAGCCTGCAAGGGGAAACGTGCCTGCTTATTATGAGCCCACCGGTTCGATACTAATCCGTAAAGTCTGACGTGCAAACGAGAAAAGTAACAACATGGACCACTTTCACTAAATGCTTCCCAAAAAACTTTGTCCTCATGCAGCAACGCGTGCAGAAGCAATTTAGCTGACTGCCAAAACTTGTTTCATGCAAAGTACGATGTACCCGGTACAAGTCGGGAAAGACATGCAGCTTGCCAACCTGTGAGCATGCATGCGTACTAAGCAGTATCACATGAAGAAGTACGCATGCGTGCAAAGTTCAAACGTTGTTTTGTTTAATCCTGTGTTGCGGGACCTTATGTCTGAATTGCGTTGAACTAGCAAGCTCAACGGAGCCCTAATCGTCCCTACCAACCACTATACCCTTAATGCACAGGCATGACCTGACCGCAGGCTAAACTACAGCATGTCTTGATGCACGCACCAACAGAAGATTTGAATTACCTCGGTTCGGATCGAAAGAATGAGTTAATAATCCGAGAATCGCTCTTTCAGCAAGCGCCAAGTCGATGCAAGTTCAAGGCTTTACAGCCATGCACGCGATTTAGATCTTAGTGATCATGCCTTGATTCAGTAACATTGGTTTATCATGCCTCAGAGCCTCAGAAATATACAAGTGGTAGGTAATTGATAGAGAGATATAGTGCTTTTACTCCACAGGCAGTTTTCATACTCTCGTGGCTTAACTTGCCTTGCTCTCGACGCATGAAGCACGCTCCTGCAATCAGTCATAAGAAATAGCACAATACGTACGCGAATGAACTGCATTCGTATGGGCTACCAGCAACGCTTACCTCGCCCTGCTGGCTGTGCAACGTTGTACGAATGTGTGATCCGGTGCCCCAAGTGCTTTCATAGTCTGCTACCAGCTCATCCGGTGGGAAGTGGTGGCCGCCCTGGCCACGAGCCCATACCTAAGAAGGGACGCTTGTGTTTCCCGTCACTTTGTGTTAGTAGTACCTTCACTTTGCGACCGGGTCGAAGTACGAAGCCATTCGGAAAAGTGAAGTCATGTTGCTGGCCATCAGCGCTACGCTTGATCTTCCAACCGCCGAGGTTCTCCTCCTGCGAATGACTCTGGTTCTCGAGCTCGATGAACTTTCCATCCGGACAAGTGTCGCTGATGGAAACGTTGCCTCTGTTGGATCGCTCGACGGACAAGACGTTTCGAGTCGACGACCTCGTCTCCACAGGTACGGATTTTTCGACAACTGAACACAGTTCATAAGCTTAAGGTAGCAGGCTTGACACAAAGAATGTAGGTAATACGAAGGAACTTTCTGGAGACTTTAAGTTAATAACACGACACAGCACTGACTTACTTCTCGAGATGTAAGTCGACATCGTTCGGGTCGTTCGCTGGCGTACTTTGTTACAGCCCTACGTAGTCAACGAGTGCATCTGGGGAAACACTCGTTTATATCGTTCCAAACGCCCCACTGAATAACCGCCCATTTGGGTTTTTCAGCCGCAATCACTCAGTTTAGAACTAGTTTCGAATGGATGCCCAAGTTTATCTTCCCCTTCCGGAGCCTTCCGTGGAACTTTTACTTTTTTTATCATGCGAGTTTCTGGGCCAAATGTGTAATAGGGTGGGGCACGCTCCAGTGACTTCCGAAGAGGAAAATATCGCGTCACTTAAAAGGTACGCCAGCGATTTCAACCAGTATTCTGTTATTGGTTGATTTCTGATTGGACTGCTGAGAAGTCTGCGATGATGCCTAAGAAGAATTTTTTGGATCGTTCGCAGATTTTTATATCGTGTGCGACTGAATGGTGGTATCCTGCAAGATGACTTTTATCTTTCGGTTTGGCTAGGACAGTTATACAAAATGTGCTAATTGATGTTATACGGACTAGTGTATGTTGTGCATCAAGGAGACATCAGTTATTTAGGGTCAAGGGTAGATGAGGGTAAATATTGCATACAACTGAGATCATGAGTATTCACCGAGCGTGTACCACCGCTACACGGGAACTTAGTAATTCGGCTTCTGCAGCGTTTGAAGCGACGCGGTGAAGGGGTTCACAGTTCCGAAAGGTGAGAATCCTGCTAGCAGCCACGGCTCCTCTACAACATTTAGCCGTTCCGGTACACAAATACGATCTCATTACCTCCAGAGGGGTTCAGGAAACCACTCCCAGGCGTACCTGCAGCAACCGATGTCGGATAGTTGCCCTGGTACATGCCTGGCGGTAGAGCGCTGGCTGTGGTTGTGCTTCCGTTGTATGCCGTAACTGATCGCGGGGACGCGTGGTTTCGGGCGTAGTCTAAATTACTTTGTCACTCCGATCCCAAATGACAGCATTTAGTGGCTCTAGGCGTATCGATCATACCTGATTCAAAAGCCGAGTAAGCAGCGTAGTGGCTTAGCTGGTCAGGAGTCCTAAAAATCCACGTAGCGGTCTGTTAGGTATGTCGAATTTCTTAATCACCTGTTGTAAAGTGCCTCAGCGAGATCCGCAGCTCGTCTCAAGATCACTTCTTTGGGCAGGCGATCTGGGTCGTTCGGATACTTTGGGAGCAGCTTCTGCAGTCGTTGGAAGCCGTACTCGATGGTCGGCTCGGTCAGCGCTGGAAGCATAGCGCCTTTAGGTCGGTAACAAGTGAAATATTTTTCGAAGTATATGGTGAATGTGGGACGAAAACTTACAAACGTATACGAAACGAATCATGTTAGAGCGATTGAACGGCTTGCTCCGTGGACTGACGGTCACCTCCACGCTACCGGGCATAGCACGCACGGGAACAGTGACTTTGATCGCTTGTGCCGTGATCAGCTGTATTTGCTGAAACACCGGCACCTGGTTTCCATTAGCCTATCGTGTCTTACGTCACTGGAGACAGTTGTTTGACCGAAGTTGACCTGTAGTCCTTCGTGGAAATTGTCCCCAATTATGACCGCAACCGTGCCGCCTTGACACCATCCTTCGTTCGGACATATGGCTTTGATGGTAGGTGGTGAGGCATTCGGTGTGTCAACTAAACGTCGATTGTGTATTTCAAAATATCTTCTTCTTCTTTTCGAAAAAACTTCCGACACGTAGGTAGATGGGAACACTATATCTATTCTGCTACTGCTGCTACAGTACCACTAGCGGGTATATTTGTTAGCCACTTCCGTCATTGTCGCCAGGGTAACCTGTGGTGACGCCACACCATTAGGTTGGAATTTGAGAAACTGCGTATGGGCTAATCCGTGGAATGACGGCAAACAGGTACGCTAATTGGCAAAGCCTACGTGCTCGGGTAGTTAGCCAACCAGAGAAACAGTAATTCCCTCGGGAGATCCTAGAAGTTCCATGGGATCGTTTAGCGAAACCCAAACCTTACGGATAAACCCTGCTTGGTGACGTTACATTAGCCTAAGTTGCCCTTATTCCTGAACTGAATGGATGACAAAATGCTAGCCTCGAGACAGATGACATATCGCATCCCATATCACACATCTTGACTTCCGGGTGCCCTCTCCCCATTTGCCTAATTTGCATAGACCGTTAAACATTGACGCTCGCTGGCAATTAAAATTATGACGTCTCCCCGGCGGGCAAGCCGGGAAAGAGCCTGTTTGGTGGCAGATGTTTGGCGCAAGGGTCAGGCTGCAGGAGCGTAACAGTTTCACGAAGTCTCCACTCGGAATCTTGCTAAGGCAAGCCTACCTTCCATGACTTCGTTCCGCTTCTGCCTGCGTCCGTGCTTCGAGTTGTTATGCACGAACATGTTCTCGGAGAAGGCAAGCACGTCGGTGTCCACACGTGGCGTGGACGAAAGCACCACCTAAACCGGCTAGCATGAGCCAGGAACCCAACTGCTTCGAGCCACCTGGAAGCGACGCATGTCCCGCGGATTGCCGGCATTCTTCAGACAGTTCTGGTTGCACTTGAGGAAGAACTTCAGGAAGTACTTGTCGATGATCACCGGGTCGCTGGGCGTCTCGTTGCGGTTGCCACAGCTCTTCTTCTCGCAGCAGCGGCTGCACATCACCTCGTGGGTGAGCAGTACCCGGCACATTTCCGGGTTCTTGTCCTGACCTTCGTAGGCGATAACCTGTGAATAGTCATGGATCACACGTGTGGCGCCATATGGTGGCAGTTTCGGGATGTGGACTGACTTATCAGTGCCGAGATCGCGAGTGTCTTACCTGCTTCGTAACGCTGTCAATGAGACGAACGTAGAGATCCTGCTCGGCACGCATGCCTAAAGAGACGAATTGCAAACCACTTCCGTCGGAACATTTTCATGTTTGTTTCGTGTACAATCTAATCTAACTAACCTATGTCTAATGGAATCAGTATTGGCTTGACTGCTTGTTTGGGTGCAGAACGGACATATATTTGTCCGGTCTACGAAGACCGGAAGGTTAGCTACAACTATGCGAAAACTCAATCGTTGCTCCGTAACGTGCAGCCGAGTATCTTCCATAGAACTCTCAAGAAGCTGCTTAACGTTTCTCTTAAGATTGTTCAATCTTGCCCGCTTGTATTTGCGTGCGCTGTAAGGCGTTTACGGCCGAGTTTTATGGCCGCAAGCCGAGGCAATTTGGGCTGCGCAGCGGAAAGCTTAATTAAGAAAATTAGAGCCATTTTGTGGCTCAAGACTGCGCTCTGCTTAACTTGTGCAATTCGATCCTTGGATGCATCCGAGTGCTTCAATCAAGAGCCCTTCTGTAGCTGAGCGTAAGTGACTTCTTGTAAGGCGGTAAACATGTGTCGCGGACGGATACGCATTACGCGGATCCTGTGCGCGTCGTCTTCACTCCGCTAAGGAGATACACGCGCTAATCCACTCTCGAGGGGTCATTAAAGTGTGCGCGAGCGTGTCCCGCGAATTTCACCCACTCCGCAAGGGTCAGCTACTCCATTTGTTTCAAAATTGGATTACGGTCAATTACACGACTTGTAAATAAGTCTTGAGCGGGCACTCGCGCTTTCCGGTCGGATGCGAATTTGTTGCAAGGTTCCGGTCCACGACAAACGGCGTAACCCTGCATTGTCAACACTAGCATCCAAAAACACCATTCACTTATGCGAACAATGTCCTTAATAAGACTATGCTGTCCCCGAAATATTCACCCAGTCGAAGCTGCTTACCATTCGCGAAGAGCAGGGACACTCGGTAGTGGATGCCATTCCGTGAGTTCTCGCCGCCGGTCTCCTTGTCCTTCTCGACAAAGCCGGCAAAGCTCGCGTGCTCGATTTCGATGGGCTGCTTGGCACGATCGTAGAGATTCACCGTGAAGTGGAAGAAGTTGCTCTTCCGAAGGTTCGCAGGTGGTGGATACTCGAAATGTGCGCTGGCCAATTGGGCACTGAAAGCGACAGCATGTGACCTTACGTAATTCGAACGGTGAAAATGGCGGCGGCAGCATGGAGACATATGCGCAGTAAAATCGGAAGCGAATGGGAAGTTAAGCGTGCGGAAGCATGCGCATATGTTCGCAGGAGGTTCACGCTCAAGGACATCCATTCAAAGAAGGGTTAACATCAATAACTGGCCCTGCCGATTTCTGCAAGTGCGAATTCACGATCAGTGGAAATTCATACCGCGTAAATTGCCAAGCTTTACCAGGGTACGCATCGCTGTAGATCCATCCCACGAAATTAAGTATTCATCAAATGCGGCAACAGCGCCACTTTTCCGCGTTGAGGAATTCCCTAATCGCGCCTTTCAATTAACCGTTACGGGGCAAGTTTTGTTGGGCATCATTTTTCCGGACACTAGTGTGGCGCAATACTTCCCAAAGACCGGTTGTGCCTGGCGCTATGCTTGTTGATGCTCTAGTGGGTCGGACTCTCGAGTTCGCTACAATTTTTTTGCGATTGTCTTGCCCTACATGCCTTCTGTATGACTTGTATTACATATTGAGAAAGACCCTTGGCTCTACACTTTTAGCCTAAATACCCTAGCTCAGCCCGCAAGGCACGTTCCCTACCCAAACTTCAAGTAGTGGGCATCGGCTTCTGTCTTGCATAAGCAACGTTAGCGGTATAGAGTAGTTTTAGGCCTCTCGCGAAAGTTGCGCTGAAATAAGGTATAGAGTGCTTCCTACGCGGCGGACGCGCAAGTAAAATTAGTTGCATCGTTTGAAACTGCACTATGAACTAAGACCCCGACATGGAGGAGCAGTGCAGACCGTGTGCGGGGTGTGGATGGAAGTCGTTATATTTTTTGGCAGTAGGATGCGTGTGGGGGACCGCAGCCATCATTGCACCGAAAGTATTGTCGTGGGACCCGCGCTCCGCCGGCACGAAGACTACCGAACGTTTCGGCTGTGCTCAACGAGATCGAATTGTTTTGTGGGTCCCAGGCTCCCTGTTCGGGGACGCCGGGACCGCGGATCGCTGATTCGAATCGCTTCGTTCGCCCCAAAGGGGATCGCCGTCTTATGCGGCCCCAGGAGGGCCCGGGTCCGTCGTAGCGCGACTCATAAGCATAATGGCTCCTTAGGGGAGCGTGTAGGACTAACCTGGCAGGTGAGGTGTCGATCACCGGCGGCGCCCAGTTGCTGCGCAGGAGGCTTTCCTCCTTCACCGATCGGAGGATGTTCGCATCCTGGAAGTTGAACATCATCGGGTACATGTCGGCGGCTGCGATCAAGCCGGGTTTTCTCGCACTGCACTCGTGATAACGTCGTCTTAAGCTGCTGGACCGCTACTTCTCCGGTAGCCTCGAGTATTCGTGGGGAGTTTCGCCGTTGGCGGCGGCGGCGACGGCTGGTAGGTCACTTGGTAGCGATGGGGCCAATCCTCTCGGGAGTCTTACTTCATTACGGCGCCGACGACGCCGCGGATGCCTCGACGGGGACGTCACTGGGGAAATCAGCCACTCTTTCGCCGGCACGGCGAATGCCGTTGCGCGCCTTTCACGACGACGACACGCCCCTTTCGCCGTCGCAGTACGTGAAGCTGCGCGCAACCGCCCACATATGTGTGCCTGCGCATGTGCCCGCTCTCTGCCGCAGGGATACGGTGGCTGGCATGGCCCTGAAGCAGACGGCTGCTGGTGCAAAACGAAACGATTCCGGACGCAGTCGCTTAGGATGACCGCGCGGATTTTGGCACCTCTCGATGGTGGTGCCGCGACTGCTGCTAATCCAGCTGTCATGCCCGTTAAGTTATACGCACATGCACAGGCGGTCGGGACCGACGGTCAGCCCGCGTAACGTCAATCAAGCAATGCAAATATGAGCGCTTGACCGGAAATGACTGAACGGCCAAATGTCCGCAACTGTAACGCGTCCCGAAACTGCCAACTGTTACTGCCCGACCGGAGTACTAGCGGCATGAGGCTTTCATCTCAGATTCGTCGGGTCCCTACCGTGATTTGCTGCTATGCAGATGAAGCGTGACAAGTAGTAGTGCTATCAGGGAAGCATTCGTCGATTGAGCCACCGGATCGACCTACGAAACAGAAGGCCCGGTTAGCGCTTGTCTCGCAGGGTACATCGAAGTAGTTGCTATCTACCAGGCTCGGCAGTGCCCTTCATAAATGTGCAATAATGTTATTCGTTGGCATCATTGAAGCTACCGAAACGGTCCAAGCAACTAACTTGACTCAGCATAAGCACAGATGTCTAAGCCTTCTGCATTGCTGTACGCCAATGGATATCCTTTGTTACTTCCCACTGCTGGATACGCCGTTGCCTGAAAACTGCCGCTACTACCAAAGAAACTTTCAAGCTGAGCTGTCACGCTTCGAGTGCATCTGAAGTAGAGATAGGGAGCCGTACCGTAATACGGGCCCGTACCCGTAGCCGTAAAATACGGGTACGGCTACGGTACGGGGGGGCACGGGTACGGCTACGGTACGGGGGGTCCCCGTATTACGGGCCGTATTTGAACCCGTAAAATGCCCTGTTTTTGGGGACAAATTTTCCCAAAATCGCCAAAAATCGGCCAGAAATTCATCAAAATTGGGCAAATTTGGTGAATAATGGTGGCGCATTGTGTTTTACGTGTATTAGAACGTGTAATGTCAATGTTCCCGCAGTGTGCCTTATTAGGGAGGTACCCGTCATTTCACGAGCAAAGGATCCCCCCTTTGGATAACTTCCGAATTTCTGGGTTCATTACGGGTTCGAATACGGGCCGTAATACGGCTACGGGTACGGCTACGGTACGGGGGGTCCCGGTACGGGTACGGCTACGGTACGGGGGGGGAGGGGGTCCAGTACGGTACGGCTACGGTACAGGGGATCATCCCCTATCTCTAATCTGAAGATTGCGAAGATCGGATACGATACGCGAATCGCGAAGTGCAGTGTGGTAGATCGACCCTAACCGTCTTTCGTGCCAGCCACCTCCTTCCTAGCGCTAGTCATGTCCGAAAGTGCAGCGGCACATTCATCAAGCATATCGGACTTCACATTACTTGCGGCCATTTCCATATCTTCAAGCTGCATCGGCGCTCCCTGCCTACGCATCAATTGTGCCATCCATCCAGGCCGTCGCGAGAAGTGGATTTGCGCCATGTTGCGCAACGAATCCAAGTTTTCTCTTCCGACTGCTTTGACAGATGGAACATCCGTGCAGACTCGCACTGAGTGGAGCTGTTAATGCAGACGAATCCAACTTACAATGGGGGGGGGGAATCGTAAGGGGTATAGGGCGCTGTTAGCGGTTCGAATGGTAAAGTAGCCGAATTGAGCAGCTTCTCCTCACATTTTGGCCACTCTTACAATTTAAATTTTGTTGCAATCTATTTTTGGGACCAAACAGTGCAGAGATATGTTCGATGCAGTTGCCCAACCTAGCTGTAAGGTTTATGGTCGCTCTTCATGCTACACTTTCGTCAACTTGCTTGTCGACCTAAATACTCACCGAAGAGACTTTACCGCATCTCACCTGCAAACCTTTGATATTATCTACGCCGGTACAAGCGATACCGAAAGGTCGAGTTGCCCGCAGCCCTCGTCACGTGTCTTATTCCCATTGATTCCGCATACGCCGAGCCTCTAGCATCCGATTCAGCATCAACAAGCACTTCTTCATTGGAGGAACACGACGATGAATCATTGGGTCGTAATGGCGGGGAACAAGCCAGACCTGTTGTGCATTCGCCCCTCCTCACTTCTAATTTGCTTGCGCTAGAAGAACCGTGAAGAAGCGTGAAAGGCTGAGGTGCTCTCTTCCCTTTTTTCAATCAAATGCTTCTCCGTTCAAAGAAGCTCTGAGGAAGGCTTATGTGAGGCTCTGATGCGTCTGCCTACCGTCCGTCTTCCAAGTTCGTTTTGTTTACGATTGCCTCACACGTTGTTACGCCAGATTTGTTCGTCATACGTCCCTCTGATGTTCTCTCAGCTTGTTTTGACGGATTCGCCATTTATGCAAGGCAGTGTGTTGCACGAAAATCTGGAAGAAAACGCTTGCCTTAAGTGCACTTCAGTGCTTTAAGTCCCTGCATAAGGCTGACACTCCGGAGGAAAGGTGCCCAGAGGTACAAATGCAAAGGTGGCATCGCGTGTGCCTGTCCGAAAATGTGACTAATAAATGCGTGGTGGACGAACTCATGCGTGCTCCTTGCGGAAGCATGTACCTCGGCCGTTTATGGTTGGCGTTATGTGGACTTTTTCAAACGTTTGAATTTTGGTCGGTCTGTGCATTGGTTTCGACGTAAAAATTCTAATTTTTGGAAAGCTTTGGAATATTCGTTTCGAACTATTGTCCGTGAAAGCGTAGAAATTTCCTGTTAAGCACCCACGACTTTAGCTTATTCGGTACGGAACCTGTCGGTAAATCCCTTTGTCTTCCGCCGGTCCGTTTTCATCCTCTTAGGAAAATCCGAGAAAAATTGCGACGACGCGAAAGCGTCGCGGCATGCACACTAAATCAATGAAGCGATCAGCTGTGACCGAAGGAAAGCGACGAGAGCTGCTGAGAGGACAGTGGTCTGGCACCCGCCACCGGTGAGTACGAAAAACCGCTATCCCGCTGACCGCCCGACCACAATGTGATCGGGAGGTCGGCCTGCGGAGTCCTCCCAGGAGTGAGAGCGCGCGACAGGAAGAAAGCCGTTAGAAGAGGTCGCGCTCCTTGTCGCCGCTGCACTTTACATAACGTTATTTGCGTGCGCTTCGGTTCCGCTTCTAACTGGCTCTCATCAAATCGAAACATTCGAGTGGCGCGGTAGCTTCGAGCGTTCGCGATTTACTTTGTTCTGGGGCAAATTGCATAGCGGTTCTTTATGCCTTTAAGTTGTTACCTATCGGTGCATTCATGAAACTGTTTACAGAAGATGCCTCCTAACGAAACCGCCGACCTAACTGTCCACACGAACGGCACCGCGCACAATGTCTCTGGCGTGGACGTTAATACAACCTGTGCACAAATCGTCTACGCCCTAGCACATGCCACGAACCAGAAAGGCCGCTTCGTTTTGGTCGCGATCGTTAGCGGCAGCGTAAGCATAAATGCTGCACAAAGCAAAAATGATTGAAACTGATTTAGGCAGATCAACACCGTTTCTCGCCATGCGACAGCCCACTGGCATTCGTGCAAAGCTGCCAAGAAAAGGGCCGTGATGTAAGGCTCGAGCTGCGCCACGTGCAATCGTCGCTGGCCAAGAACGAAGCGGAGAAGATGTCCAACTACGCAACCGCAAACTATGCCGAGCTTCCAGCATCCTCTTCCTCATCATACACAGGTATCAACTCGAGAACTATGACATCAAACCTTTGGCTTCAGGTTTGCCGAGCGTGCAGCAGCAGCAAGGCTCCCTGCCGCATACGATGTCGTTTCCGATGCTGAGAAGAACCAGCCGCCCGCCTACTCGTCCATCACCGCCTAGTACGTGCACGACTGCTTGTAACTCTCATTTACTACCTACTTACTTCAGCCTACAACGAGGTGATCGAGCAGCGATGCAACTCGCTGAGCAGGAACCAATCGAAGTCGATCATGAACGTTCTGCGACAGCGGCGAGCCAGCCAGGACGGAACAGTCGTCGCAATGGATTGCGTCGACAGTTCCCTCATAGACGGCAGCCTAAGCAACGAGCAACTGGAGAAACTGCTTGAGTCGCAGCGGTAAGCCCATGTTAGTGAACTTCATGATTGTCAACGAATTTAGACAAACGATCGAGGCACAGAAGCAGGAGTTGCTCCAGCTGGAACTGACGCTCGGGAACGACGAAGAGCGAGAACTCATGCAGCTCAGGAAGCAGCATGTAAGTGACAAAGTTGCGTAGCTATTGATGAACACCCGAGTTTAGAGCAACCTTCTTACGGTGCTCAACTCGCTTCGTAACGCTGACTGGCCGAGAAGGTACAACCTCGAGCTTGGTAAGTGATGCTTCATGCTGGCGTACACTAGCTTTGAACTTTCCAGAAGAATCCGAGCGGCTTCAGACTGCGATTGATGCGATGCACATTGCAAACCAAACGAAGAAAAGGTAACTGCAACATTTTAGATGTACTTTTCAATAATCACATTGCAGGGAACTGGACGGAATGCTACTGCTGCAACGAGAACTTGAGGAACAGCTGCAGAACTTCGTCGACGATGACATTCGCGCCGTTCAGGCACAGCTGATGGCGACCAGCCTGCGCGATAACTACGCTAAGATGGAAGTGAACACGTAAAGCGTAAAAGCTTGCATCGTAGAATTCGACGGATGATGTCTTCTCTCGTCGAGACCGTTGATGTGCTTTACGTAATTCCTTGTCATCATTCCTGCCGTGTATCCTCAAAGTTTTGCTCAACGTCTTCCTAAAACGCGCTGTTCTTTGTCTTTCTTGCGCGGAAGTCAGAAACTGACTCGCATTTCCCCACAAAACTAGCTTTAATGTTGTTACAACCTCCCATATTCTATAACCTCCTTAACGCTACGGATCCCATAAATTCAAGTGGCTGCATGTGAAACGCATTTGAGCTAAGATTTGGCTACATAGCGTGGTTCGCATCGTACCGTGCAAAATGCGTTCATAACTTTGCTGTGATAAAGGAAAGAAGGCGATCGAAGTAAAACGGTCTCGGCCAGGACTAGAACGATATTATGGTGGACTCAATGAGCACAAGCTGTACGCGTGATGCTGTGTACCCTTGTTGGTAGAATCTGTAGTTTTGTTCCGCCGAACCTTATCAGAATGTGCGTTTTGTGTGAATCCAAAAACGGTGGCATGTGTAAGCACTTCATGCCGACACTGTTCCCTTGCCTTCCACTTTGCAAGTTCGCGGTGGTCCTGCGCGAGGAAAAAATTTTGCCGCAGCGTGAGGCAAAACCGGTCCGGCCATACAGGTGGTTAAACGCTGAAGAACTGTTATTTTGCGTCGCGTGAAATGGCTCTGTGGTTGCTTGTTATTGTGGGCTTTTTAGTTTACTTCATAAGGCAAGTCAAGCTATACCCACTGAGAGAACTAAAGCTATTCATTAACTTTTGGTTTTCACTGCAGGAACGTGATGGATAACATCGTTATTACAGGTACCTTTACGAACGCAACCGCTATTTCGAGAAGCGCAATGTTCCATCGCCGCCTGCAATACCACTCTTCGGGCATCTGGGAGAATTCGCTACGAATCCGTTCGGGCCGAAGATTCGCGAATGGACCTTGAAGTATGGCAAGACCTATGGCATCTACGAAGGTGGAACTCCAGGTAAGAAGACACACTCTTCGCCTTATTCGACACTCTGCTTTAGTGCTTGTGACTAGTGACCTCGATGTTTACCAGGATGTATTTGTTCGCAAGTACGAGAACTTCCATGGACGAAAGGAGTTCCCGCTGGCAAAGGACCCCGATCAGGACAAGTACTCGTCGATGTTCCACGCACGAGGACTTCGTTGGAAGCGCTTGCGCGCTATCAGCACCCCTGTGTTCTCGGTGAAGAACATGCGAAAGGTAACCAAGCGCATAAGGGGACTGAGAATAGTCAACGACTGTTTGTAGCTAGTGCCGTCGGTGGGTCGCTGCGTTGAGCGGTTCATGGACATAATGGAGCAACGGTGCCCTGGACAGAAGCCGTTCGACATCCTTCACGATTTCCAAGAGTTCACGTGCGATGCCATTGCACACGTGGCACTGGGTGAAACTCGCAACCTTCAAGGCTCTCCCGATAACCCGTACCTGGATCTCTGCAGGGAATTCTTCCCCGAACGCCCCACTTTCACCAACAGCTTCTGGCAGCTGCTGCCGAGTAAGAGCATTCAGAGTTGTTATCACTTCAACCGCACAAACTTAGTGATCCTGCCTGAGATCCGCGAAGGCGTTACAAAAGTCTACCACTTCTACAAGGGTCTCTTTAAGAGTGATGCCTGGAACCAACTGACTTTGCGAGTTACAAAAGTCGTCGAAGACAGAAAGAAACAGGTATGTTGGCCATAAGGTGCGTAGCAGACACAATTTCGTTTCTAGCTTGCAAGTGTCGAAGGAAGGGAAGCCCGCGACTTCGTCGACCTATTCCTGGAAGCCGAAAGCGACGACAGTTTGGACATTATCAACGAATCAAAAACCGTCGACAGACGTAACCTGGTCTTCGATAGAAAGCTACTTACCGAAGGTTTTTGTTTGTCCTTTCGTCTCCGTTACAATGTTGGTTTCAGAAATCGTCGGCCAGCTGATGTTGCTGCTCATTGCCGGTTACGAGACAACATCGAACAGTCTCGGTTACGTTGCCTACCACCTCGCCATGGACCCAGAGAGACAGGAGAAACTACGACAAGAGATCATGGATGTGACCCAGGGAAGCTCTCAGATCACGTACGAGATGTCATTGGACCTGAAGTACACCGAACAATGCATCAAGGAAGCTTTACGGCTGTATCCGCTAGCGTCATTGTATGTTACTACTTCAAGAATACTTTTCATCCCTTGTAATTATAGCGTCCAAGCTCGTATGTGCATGGAGCCGTGCACGGTTGGAAAGGACGATCCCATCGAAGTTCCAAAAGGCCTCGTTATACAAGTCGACGCATGGAGCATCCAGCGAGCCAAGTCCGTGTGGGGTGAGGATCCAGAAGATTTCCGGCCAGAGAGGTACCAGTGAGACTTTATGACGTTGGTACGACGGAAACTTTCTTAGGTTTGACGAAGTCGATCCGACGACGCAGACGACCCACTGGATTCCGTTCGGCTCCGGACCGCGGATTTGCATCGGCATGCGATTCTCTCTGATGGAGCAGAAGATGCTGCTGGCTCGTCTTCTCCAGAAGTACCGCATTAAGAGATGCGACAAAACAGCGGTATAACACACCGGTCTTAAAGTCTACGTAAAGTTATTCAGGTTCCTATCGATCTTCGTGGGTCAGCGACCGTATCGCCGAAGTCAGTCGACATCGTACTTGAACCGCTTTAATTCGTACGCAAAATACACACGGTCAAAACTCGAATGCCGAATTCTGATAGTGGAATACGCCTCCGTTTCGCGCTGGCGGTTCCTCACCATTAGTGCCGCTGTGCGGGTTTCGCCTGCTTCTTACTACGTTCTCGGGCTCGTCGTCCGGTGTTGTTATCATAAATGAATGGTGGTGGTTCTGCTCGCTGTTACCGCTTGCGATTTTGCCGTTGCCCACGTCCTTCTGTGCAGCGGCGTCCTTCTTCTTGTAGTAGAAGTACTCGAAGACGAGAATGATGAGAGAGATGACGATTCCCGCTAGGATCACGATGAATACACCACCGATGTTCTGAAAGTTGCAGAGGATAAGCCGAATACCTGCGTAGCGTTTTAGCATTCGTTCAAAAGCATACGGAATTACATAGCACACTACGCGAATATCGAGTTTCGGAAAACATGTTGTACGGAAGCAGGAAAACAGGAACCTGATCTTCGGATAAGCGTGACACATACCTGAATCGATATGCCTGTGGAGTCGTCTTCGGCGTTCGGGCACTCTTGACGTTTCGGGTTTTGATGCCACCACTTCTCTTTCAGCTGCTCAAGTGAGCGCTGATTCAGCAGTTTAAGGATTCTAAACGCATACGTCGTAAGCAAGACATTTGTTGTACCTACGTTTGTGATATCTTGTCCTTCATCGGATGTCCACTCTGTACTGCGATAGCGTAAGGTTTACGCGAGAACTCGGTGCCGATCATTTGCAAATTGCAGTTAGTGAGCTGCGCGTACTTGATCTCCATCGCATCTCCTAAAAGCCACGTTAACGCTATACATACGTAGAATGTAGTGCACTACCAATGAAGGCAAAGCCTTTGCCATCAGGTGACTCGAGCACACGCTGGATAGCTTCATCGATGGAGTTTGGCAGCTTGGATTCCTGCATGAAGCGCCACATGTTGGTGTACTTGTCCGACACTGGGTAGTCCCAAACCGCCAGCTTGGCTCTGTCGCGTGAATTCATGCTCTCGTTGAGAGACATTTGCTTCCAGATGCTACGCGAAATGTTGGCGTTCCTGCATCCCAATGCGGTACGCTTACTTGTAGAACTGTTCCTCGATCTCAGCCATGCGTCGGAAGTAGGTCTCGGTTCCACCGCCCTTCATGGGCGCATACGCGGTCTTGTACTGCTTGGCCAAGTCGTCCAACGACCTGAATCTGCTGGCATACCCGGCTTAAGACGACTGCCTTACGTGATTTGCTGTTCAATCCTCGAAACAGTGAGGAAAGCAGCGAGGTTAGCGGTGTAGGAAGCGATAATGATGAAGCCGAATAGCCACCACGTGGCGGCCGACTAGCCGTCCAGAAACGTTCTTCGGTGCTTCGCCACCTCCTTGCGGTGTCAGCGAAGTCATGCAGAACCAGAGGCATTCCTTCAGCGTGAACTCTCGCTTCTTAAACAATCATGCTTTGATCTGTATGCGTCGTCGCTTAATACCTCGGTATCGTTTGCGTACTTCTCCTTGTTGTTGCGGTAGGAGTAAGGACTGAATCGGTCGAATACCCACAGCAAGATGCTAGTGAAGAGGTAGGCTCCAAGGATGCACAGCCATACTGGCCATTCAAGAACCTGGAAGTGTGCGGTGAAGGTATGTGAGGAACATAGGTGGATGCTTAACGAACCTTCAAGAACTTGAACAACGAGTACTCGACTTGGTTTCGCTTCATGAGAATCGTCGTCCCGACGAGGTCGTAGTATGGAACAGTGAAGTCGATGTCGTTCTCTCTCTCTGCCATGACCGAGATCGGCCCTAGGGCAATTTCGGCATTGCCAATCACCAGTTCACCGATGCATCCGTTCCAGTTACCGTTGTCGTCGACCGACCCGAACTTGCCATCCTCAACGAGGTAGATCTCGTAGGTGAAGTTAAGGTCCTGTTTAATGAGTTCCATGAGATCGATGCAGTAACCCTCGAAAGAATTCTCGCTGGCCTCTGGGTCCGTCGCTTTTTGGATGAATGGTTCTTGCTGAAATCATACGAGTGTGAGCATGACCTACGAGACATGGGGGTGTACTATTATAGTCACCACTCGGAAGTGGTTAAGCTTCCGCACGTCGACTGCAAGGCTGTCGTAGAGTGTCGTAATGCCGTCTGTCAGCGTCCAGTTTCCGATCTAAGCAAGTGTGGACATTCGCCATATCTTTTATGTGTGCGGCAGCTTCACATACGTATTTGTTATAATCCGTGTTTCGCTCGTTCTCTTTGCGATCCAATTTGAAGATGTTAGCAGTCGTAACCTGAGCTTTTGATGTTTCGCATCTGTCTAGACACGTGAGGGCTTACCTGGTAGTAGTAATAGATGTAGTGGAACTCGTACGGGCCGAACTCATAGGGCTTCTCACGGTCCAGCAGTGCTCGTACCGTGCTGTTGGTCTCGACTTCCTCCTTGCCCTTCTTCAGCATGTCCGGACGCTTCTTCTGGACAATTTCTCGCAGCGTCTTGTTCGTGCCGACGATGTATTCGAATGCCATGGACATAATGTCCATGCATGTCGAGATCTTTGGCTAAAACTCTCGTTGAACGGTGTTCTGAACTGTAAAGGCGGTACCTCGTTGTAGCTCTTGATGGCGTAGTTCATGTCCACGTCCAGTTCCTCCTGCCGGAGGTATTCCGCCAGTCGACGAATGTTCTCGAACTTGCCCGAAGACATTATTCGCACCCAGTAGAGGTCCACCTCCAAACACTCGATGCACTTGAACGGTAAAGTGTCCTTGGTGAACGCGACCCATGTCCATCGCTTGGACTTTATCTGCGACGCGGCCAGCTGCGTATACTTCTCCACGGTACTTGTGGCACCGACAAAGAAGATCTTAATGCGAGAGGACATACGCTTGCTGATTGGTAGCTGGAACTTACAGTACTGCCTCTAGAGCCAAGATTGTCCAGCTGCCTGCGGATTGCACCTTCATCTTCCACAGTCATTTCGTACCTCACAGCCACCGGAAGTGCTTCATACGGCTTGCGCCAGTCGTATTCGACTGTCTTCTCTGAAACGCGTAGGATATGCGGATGCTAGCTTGGGATGTCAACGTACCGTACTGCTCGTCGTAGAGAATCGTTAACTCCTCAGTGATCTAAATGATCGGAGACTTAAGCAATGTCGCTCGCAGAATACGACAACATACGTTCATGGAGGTGACGAACTCGTCTAGCATGTTGTCGAGAACGATGTACGACGGCACGATCACCGCGAAGTTATCGGGAATCCCGGGCTCGGTTTCGTTGCTAACCGGATTGGACGTGTCAGTGTGAGGGCTTTCTGTCACTAAAATGTCCGAGAATCTTCATTCCGCTTTTGCCAGAAGGACTTATTCCGTCAATAGATGTATTGCTTCATAACGAAGAAGAAGCTAGACACAAACCGTTGTAGAACCCCGTCCACGGGTGTAGCTGGTACTGGATTATGGGGATGTTTTTCTCTCGCGAAATGTCTTGCAAGACTTGCAGTGTCTCGGGATTCTTCGCCAAGCTAACGACGAAGTACGATTCGGACACTTTCTCGAGCACTGAACAGTTAGCCATGGTGAAGGATGGCGAAGGTTGGCTTACGCTTGGCCGTCCCATTGAGCGGAATGTCGAAGCGCTCCAAGTTGATCTCATCGTCCAGGCCGTACTCTTCCTTGTAGAACAAGTACGAGACGTTAAAGTTCTGAACCAACGGCAGCACAATGGAGTCACCTCCTTCGTACAAAACGGCTAAAGGCACGTTAACTCATACACGCATTGAATGCGGTATGCTCACTTATGTAGTTCCCAGGTCGTACTGCTTCGACAGGAAAACGTAACAGAAGGAACGCGGATAAAATAAAGCCACAGATCATTTTTACAGCTTAACACCGGAATGCGAATTTGCCCTCCAGCGGGTGGCCAGGTAAGCCATGCTTTAGGTACTCGTCGTCGTGGCATCTTTTCCGTGAAATGAGCCTATGCAAACATTGGCACACACACTCCCCGGTGTCCGATGAATACCAAATAAGGTTACTGGACTAAATGTCAGGTGGAGGCAAGGGTGCCGAAAAAAGTGCTCTGAGTGTAGTAGTCGAAAAGGTGGAAGAAAGAATGTTTTTTGAAGAAAAAGGGAAGTATGCGGATCGGAAAACTGCAAACTCTGTTTTACCCTAGTTAGGACTTTATAGTTTCTTCGGTCACAAAAAGAATCAACTCGGTCTAGGTCTAAGGTACACTTTCTGCAGGGAAAACTTGCATCTGTTACGTATTACCGCATACTTGACACTACCTCCAGTAATAACCCAGGCTCTGCTTTTCTGGTCTGTGCTAGGCCTAAAGTGCGCTTTCTGCAGCAGAAACATAGAATCTGCTCTCTGCTTTCGCTGATGATCTTCGGTATGCCTTGTCCAGCGGTAGTTCAGACTCTGTTCCCTACTATCCAGGAGTAAAAAACCTCTTTCGGTTTTTTGAAAAGCTCGAATCTGAACTGTTCTTCCGATTCACACTTCTCAAACGAGAAGAAAAATGCTTCTGCTGTCGAGGAAAATGGAAGGATCTAAGGACCATACTTGCCCTTTCGGTAACGTGGAAAGGATGGAAGAAATGCATCCCCCTTTTGTGTAGAACGTGGAAATGGAAAGAAAAATGTTTCCGGTTTCAGAAAAAGTGGATCGGAATCACAAATTCTTCCCCTTTCGTGCAAGTGGGGAACATGGGAAAAATGACTCGCCTTGCCGTGTAAGGGAAAGGACAAGAAAAATACTTGCCCTTTAGAGAAAATGGAAGGGATGGACGAACAGTGCTTGCCTTATGTGAAAAAAACAGATCGGTAATAAAAATACTTTCTTTTCCGAAAACGGGGAAAGGACAATACAAGTGCTTCGTGCTTCCCTGTTTGTAAAAATGCGAAAGACGGTGAGCTTCGCTCTTCGTGAAAAGGTGAAATAGTGCTGGCCCCATCGAGTACAGTGGAATGAGAAGGAGATGCTTCCCCTTCCATAAATATGGGCAACGAAAACTAAAGGTGCTACACATTTTCTGAAAAGAGAAACGATAAGAAAACTGCTTCGTTAAAATTTAAATATTTTGACCCACCCCCATAACAGAGCTAGTCCTAGTGACCCTCCCCCATAATGTACAGACCCCCACGATTGACTAGTACCGCCATGACTTATGTCGTAAAACGGTCCGGCCTTCGTTATACGTGTGAAACTTTCCCAACCGTTCGCCAGACCTCAATAGCGCACCTGCTATTGAATATTTTCTGCTTGTAGATGTACTTCTTAGCACACGTTTGCTGGTGTATCGAGCTTCTTTATCTAGCTAGCAACTTTAGCTAACGAGAGCTGTAACATCTGTTTAGGGCGCTTACCTGCCACTATCATGATCCTTTACTATCTTGGCGTTATATGGTACGCATTGAAGTGCTTCAGCGAGGCTCTCCTGCGACATCTTCTTCCTACTTGCTTTTGGCCGAGGAAGAGCTTACGCGGAAAGGTCAGTGCAAAATTCCAGCTTTGCTTCATCGCCAAGAATAATACAACACAGGCGAGTTTTCTTAACATCCTATGTGAAACATTTTTATGTGGTGCTGGTCACTGGCTCCGGCACCGGCATTGGCCGCGAACTCGCACTGCACTTTGCACGTCACCAGTGCCGCCTGGTACTCTGGAATAATGCACAGGAAACCAACGACGAGACCGCGGAACTGTGCCGCAGTTTGGGCGCAGAGGTACGTCGGACTTCTGACGTCCTAAAAGGATTTTGATCGACTTAGGCGGTCGCCTACACGGTCAACGTCGCCGACCGTGCCCTCGTGTACAAGACCGCCGACGAGGTTCGCCAGCAGTTCGGTCATGTGGACATCGTCGTCAACAACGCTGGAGTGGGCTATCCGCTCAAGCAGTTCTTCAAGATGGAGGATGAGCTGCACGACCGGGTCATCGACGTGAACCTCAAATCGGTCATCTGGGTACGTGGGAAGACCAGCGCAAACGGTCAGCAGCTAATGAATCGCGTTCTAGATGGCCAAAGCATTCCTCCCGCCGATGATTGAGAAACGCAGCGGTCACTTTGTGAGCATCGGTTCGATGCTGTCGCACCTTACGTGCCCAGGTGAGTCCGGGTTCATCTGGTTTCACTATAGAACGTCTGGCTTTGCAGTCGATTCTAGCACCGACTATAGTGGGTCCAAGTTTGGCGTGTGGGGCGTCATGGAGGTTCTCGAGCATTCGTTGTGGTTCCGACGAATCTACGACGTCAAGTTCACGACGTGTTTCCCCACCTTCGTTCGAACGGCGTTCATTGATGATATGCCGTCAGTGTTTGCGCTACGCTATGTCGTACACGCTCTCTTCAGGGATTTCGGCGGGTTTCCGGTGATCTCCGCGAACGACTGCGCACAACAAATCACCCAGGGCATCGAACTGGAGCGTCGCTTCGTGTTCATTCCGGGACGTCAAGCCTGGATCTTCTTCTTCAAAGGGTATGTTGTTCTAACATTACTCGCAAGCGATTATCGGTCAAACTTCAGGATGCTGCCGTGGAACCTCTACTCGAAGGTCGTCCTTGGTGGCTTTAAGGCATGTCCTTTTTGACTGCGGATTGTAAGATAACGAGCAGTGTAACCCTGTAAGCAGCATACACACGCATGCTGCTGCTTCTTTAAAATCGTAATAAAAGGATCTTTAACACCTTGGTCGACACCGTTGACGACTTATTGACTGAACTAGCTTTGCTGCTCATGATTTTGCTAGCGCACAACGATTTGACCGTTTGCTGTTACTCCTACTAGCTCGAGAAACTAGGCTAGGGACTAGGTAATTTGGAAGTGATATATACCTGAATACCCATAAGAATCAACAGACCCTTGATAAGCAAGTGACGGCGATGCGGGGCGCACGTTATTCTAAAAACGCGCGCACTTTGAAATAGTGTGAGAAGCGCCTGTCCCTTTACGTTGAATATGGAAGTACTTCCTCCCTTTTGTAATGTCGTGATCTAACCAGGCCCATTCCCTACCTTCCCTCATCATCACATGGCTACGGAAGGTTCCCTTATCCGTGTGCATTATGACCGCATGCTTGGCTATACCTTGGGTGTACCATAACCGTCGTCGCATGGCTTGCTACCGCTTATCTTCTCAGAGCTTGCCGCTAGTGCGAGCAGTTTAAAGTGTGTCGCTGTCAGCCAGCACTTCAAAGGAAAGAACATTCGAGAAACGTCTCAGTCTAGCTAGGCTCTTGGAGAGAATGACAGTCCATCTTGTGCTACGATTGCCTAGCGTTGCATCACGGTCTAAAAAGGATTTTACGAAGTCTTGATTGCAGGTTTCTGTTCCGCTTGTAGCGACGTCAATCCAGTACATTGGCGCGATTACCTCAGTGCCTTTCTTCAGTCAGCAATTCAGATGGTAATCGCACTGATAATTTTTAATTCTACACTAATCTACTTTTTGTTTAGAGTAGGTCGGAGTCTCAGTCAAGGGTGCCTGCGAGTACGCGGGGCCTGTCGGAAGGTGGCGTAAGGCGTAGCAAGAATGAACGTTTCCTGCGGTTTATTATGCGTCGCAAGCAGTGCAAATGGATGATCGGCATTAACGTGAGTCCATAGCCTTACCTCACGAGACTGAGCTGTCAGTCTTAGCTGCTTCTTATGGCCATCCTCATCGGAACGTTCTCCGGCATGTACTTCAGCACTCATGAACACTTCGTAAGTTACCAACGTTGATCCTACTCTGCATGAACGGTCGAACCTTTAGGAAGAAATGAAACGCCTGAAACAAGAGAGCCGAGTGCTCAAGCGTGTCGCCAAGAACATCACGTTCCTGCACTGCAAATTCAAAGACAAAGATCCTTCCCTCGTGGACTTCTCAACGGTACTGTCAAACGTACCAAATATGCTATGTAGAGAATGAAAATGCTGGTATTGTTGGTTTAGGTTTTGTGCGGCTACGAGACTGTATCCTACGCAAAAGTCTTTCGCTTCCACTATGTAAATGACTCGCAACCAACGTGCATCAATCTGTACGAAGAGGTAAATTGCCTTTATATGGTGCACTTCAGGAGTGTCAGTTCTAGGGTCCTTGCTACGAGTGGTTGGAAGCTGAACGGAAGAAGCCAGAAAACGCCAGCAGGGTGCCTAAGCGTCTCAAGCCGATCAAACAGTGCCGCGGACTTCTCGGTGTGCCGATGCCCACAGATTCCTACGTTTCCGCGGATCAAGGAGTTGAGTTCATTGTAAGTTTTTTTCTAGTGCAGCACTCTTCATAGTACGATGATTTGTGCGTTCGTGCTTCCGCATTATACAAAGTGCATTTTCAGGTACCTGCTGTCGACAACGCGCACAATCTGACCGAACTGCTGGGCACGGTGGTTCTCGCTAGTGAGCTCGTAGTCAGATGTCCGCGGTGCAAAGTGCTGACGAGAGAGTTCCGGTGTGTTCCAAGATTGAGTTTCGGGATTTAATGCTCGGCGTACAGGCTCAGGGACCCGTACCTTCCGCAGATCGAAGCTGCTAGCAAAGATGACTACATGTGGGCACAAAGAGACGACAACTGCATGTGGTTTCCAAGGATGTTGGACACAGAGATCTACGTTAGTGTTATTTACGAAAACTATGATTTGTAAAACCGCCAATTTTACACTTTCGTTTAGGGTTGGCCGGCCGTGGCGGAGCAGTGTGACCGATTCGAAGTCTACCGAATAGACGTGGGCAGCAAACAAGGGCAATGCTGCTCAGTGGGCGGATGTGGATCAGAATTTACTAAAGAGCCCGATCTCACTACTTTTTGGCAACACTACGTGCAAGGCGAAGAACCCGATGCCGTCAACTCGAGCGTTGCAACCTCCACAGCTCTCTAGCTTTTTTAACGTACACATCAGTGGTATTGGATCCATTTAATATTGTTCCTGAGTGAACTTGGTACCCATAAAGCATTGGTCGTCTTTATCTGGCTTGCAGCTATCCGATGAGCATTCTTCTTTGCACTCTATAAGGTCTAGATGATTAGCCAAGTGTTGTTATCAGGTATACGGGAACTACCGCTAGCGCTGCCCACGTGCATTTTGTCCCAACGATATAAAGGCTCATGCCTCTTTGGAATTGGAAAGCATGCTGACTGACCTCGTATCATGAAAGGCAAAACAGTTCTTTAACGCAAACGTGAATCCAAAAGTCAAAGTACGAAATGATTGTTTGTGTTGTTTCTACAGTCTGCTCACGTGTGAAGAAACAAACAAGGATGTGCTTACAAAGTGCGTTTCCACAGGCCGAGTGAAATCGCAACGATTATTGGCAAAAGGGTCGGTGCCTCACGTGTCGCTAACGAAGGTACGAAAATTGTCCAGTAACCTCGAACGCCGTCTGGTGTTCCTCTCTACACGTGAATGTCATGCGGTGCAATAATTCCGGCTGTCCATAAACCCCTTTTATTCCGTGAAATAGCCGTGGTTGCCCAAATCTCGCGGCAAGCTTCACATGCGCGAACGCTACGCGACGATTTATCGTCTTGTTGAGAATTTTAGTTAATGAAGGACTGTTTTAGATGAATTTCTCGGTATTCACAAAGCCAATATGTCGGTTCCTCATACACCGATATATGGGCCAGTTCCTGAAGACCGAGCTCACGACGGACCAGCTAGAATTCAAGTTGGCCGATGGCACCGCATGCGTTCAGCAAGTAAATCTCAACGTCGAGGTACGTTTGACTCTGCTTCCAGAATATGCTAAGAAACGATGTTTAGTACATAAACGGGTTGCTCGAGAACGTCGGCATCGTCTCGCTCATCGAAGGTTACGTTGATGAGATTTCGGCACACGTACCGTGGAAGGAGCTAATGACCGGTTCGACGGAAATCTACATCCGAGGACTCGAGCTAACCGTCACGCCGATGAAGGACGTCAACATGGCAAATACGCAAGATCTGGGTAAGCACGGCGTCCAACTGACTGGTGGAATGTTGTTGCTTTAGTGTCTTCCATGATCGGCTCAATCGCGTCGAGCATGGACCTAGCGCGGAGCATAATCGACGACCAGCTCTCCGATGAAGCCGACAATGGTGGCGTGGAACAGTTCGCGAGCATGATCGATCAAGTGATCTCGAGGATAAAAGTGATTTTCGAGAACACCACCATCCGGTTAGAGTGCGACGCTGAGTACGCGAGGGCGCTGGAGATACAGATCGAGAGGTATCGGAGGACTTGAATCCCCGTAGTGCTTCACTATGCCTTTTCAGAATGGAATTCATCGACGAACAACTGGAAGCATGCAAGCAACAAAGCGGCGCCGTAATCACCGCACAGCCGAACAGCCTCTACACCGTTACCGACCTGAACAAACTGCTGCACATTCAAGGAGTGAAGCTGTTTACCGATGTCTGGCAACGAGATGTGCGTTTTGTTGGGTTGTTAGTTGGAACATAATCGGCGTGCTTTAGAAGCCCACTTCCTCGATGTACGCAAGCCAAGAGGGTGGCTTGGTGCAAGACTCGCTAATAGCTTCGTCCAACTTCCAGTCCTGCTACTCGCACATCAGTGCTGCTCCGAGCGTCAGTGCCACAAGCACGGCTTCACGGAAGCTAAGCTCACACAACTCGCAGAACTCAGCGTAAGCTCCGTGTGCAGCGATACCACGCTATACGTGTGAATTTAGCCTTCCCTCAAGCCCCATTCTATTCGCTCAAACTTTCGGTGAACGCATCACGATTCGAGTACGGGTGCATAATACGGCTTTGCTGTCGAAAGGCGACGGTGCTTTCAACAAAAAGGCAAGACCATACTTCGATGATTCTTACTGACGTCAATGTTTAGGTCGAAATCGACGTGTTGGTTGGCGGATGCTTCTTCTTCATGCTCACTCCAAGCCAGCTCTTTCTCATACGGGACCTGCTCTCACGGTTGGTGCCGAAACCGGTGGACGTTGCTAGTGCCACGATGGTTGCCGGCGGAAAGCCTATGGGAGCGGAACACCTCGAGAAGTGCATGGAGCAGCTTCACCACGACTACGCGTTGCCAACGCACAAGGCCCGCTTTACGGCTTGGAGTGGAGAGGAAAAGTTCCACGACATGTCCAACGTAAATCGCGGAGCGGCACCTTACCGGCAGAGTCGCAGTATGGAGCCCCTGCCACTGGACAGCATGGAGGACATTCTCGGAGAGTCGTCTTCCGTACCACCGCCAGGGCGTAGACAGCAGACGTCCGAGTGTGACACCATGAGCTTCACGGAGCGAGGGACTACACGTAGGCACTTAGTACGTGGTATTCAAAGCCCATGCATTTTCTTGTAGATGGATCCAGCTCCACGCTGGTGGAACGGCGGCCTGATGTCTTCATCTTCACGTTCCGTGCGCCTAGCCTTGTCGGTGTCATCACCCACGACGATCCGCTGAGTGCATCCAACATGCGAAAAATGAAGACGGCTGAAGGCTTCGCAGCGAGACTAGCGGTCGAGGAGCTGGAGAAGCAGTCGTTAAGGTTCTTCGAGAAAGCGGCGAACTTAAAGCTTTCGTCCAACCGTCTTGATGAGCAGAGACAGGCGTTCTCGCAGCTCTACACTGGGGATCACGTCCGGTAAAAATACGTTGGCACCAACGCGTTTCCAAACGTCTTTGTTGTAGGCTCACCGCCAGGACCACCGTCTTCAAGCTGCTCAGTGAGCACGACGGTACGCACGGCATCCTCGAGGTGCAGACAAATTTCCTGCGATGCGACCTCATTGAGTGTCTGACTCCCTCGTCTGTGCTGGGCTCCACCGGCGGCGGCTGCACGGTCGACATACTTAACTTTTCCTCCACCGAATCGTCTATGTCTCAGCCTGACTTGAGCATTCGCTTGTCCAACTCGTGGAATCACGAGAATGTAGGTGGCTAGCCGTATCGGTCAGCTCCACCAATTTCTGTTCAGGAGTACACGCTTGAACTAAACATGGAAGCGTGCAAATCGGAAGTCGACCTAACCATCGTTGACCGACTGAGCAACCTTTTATGTACTAAGCCGTTCTTCGTCCAGCCAGCACAAGCCGTCCACGGAAACAGCGAATTCGACCCGGCCGCTGGTTTGCGAGATAACTTCCTCAGCGACATTACAGCCGACCAACCACAAACGTACCAAGTAAAGCTGCGGTGCCCCACGTGGTCCGTAAATCTGAGGTACGGCCAGTTATTGCATGCTTGCCTGAAACTGTAGTGATTTGCAGAATACCAGTGACGGACCTATCCGCGGATGCGCCCGACTATAGGATCAGGCACCTACATCAGGAATCGCTTCATTTGTTACTGGGCGGAGCGTATCTCGATGTGCCTCGCTTCCTGCCATCCGACATGGCTAAGCACGGATCTGTTATATTGCAGTGCGATTACATAACTGGTAAGCCATCATTCAGTGCCTTGTAGTTACTTACGTTCTGTACTTAAGGCTCATTCCTTGGTGATGTTGAAAAGCTGCAGTGTACCACTGACGAACTCACCTTCTTGCACGCCTTCACTTCCAACAACAGAGAGATCGCAGAAGAGCGACGCGTAGAGTAAGCTGCATGCTTCGCCGAACTATTGACAACATGAATCTTAGGTTGCGAATAAGCTACGACCTACGCGACAAGGCGCTGCAAATGGGCGGCTTGCAAGCCGGTCTAGTGGAGAAAAGCATGATGAAGAGCGTGTACGGGTCGTTCTTCAAGTCCCCAGAAGGCGAACGCACCGAAGGACCGTTCTCGAAGGCCCGCAACTACTACGGAGGCACGAAGGTTCAGCTATCGCGCAATCCACACAACAGTCTTTTTCGATTTAGATTGTTTCCCCGGGAACGCGACAAGAGCTTAAGGACTTTTCCGAGCGGAGCAGGACTCTGTCGAACGTTAACATCGAGTTGAACATGCCACGCGTTAACTTGTGTCTGCCCAGCCAGAAGTTCTTCGAAGTCCTATACAATCGGTAGAACAGCTGTAATTTATGTTCGAATATACCATTCGCCGTTTTCAGATTTGCCAACGACTTGGCCCTTTGGGAACCTCGCGCACCGGTCTTTAAGCAGACGGCTGGTACATCACACACATTGAACCCACTCGTACAGCTGCAGAATCAGACGTTCTTCCCACTCAAAAGCGATCACACTGGTAAATGGTCCTCGTGCTACTTGGGAAAAGGAATTTATAGATTTCGGCAACGATTCTTTGGACGAAACTGCGGACTACAGCGGAACGGACGACAACAGCTCCGAGTCAACGGCTTCGCACAACTTCTCGTTGCAACTCAAGGCCGACGAAGCAAAACTGATCGTCAAGAGCAGCGTTAACAAAGAAGTTCGTAGTGATGCTAAGTTCTACTTGCTCCAAAACATTCATACAACACCCACCTGGAGCAATTTTCAGGGCGAACCCTCCGAGGCATTCGAATCAAACGTCGCGAGCGAGCTACGTAACGCGGAAATGTTCCTCGTCTACGGGTATCATGGCGACTGCGACCTCGCGTATTTCTACCTTACCGCAGGAAAGACGCACATTCTCCACAGAAGTATGCCCACCTGAACTTGTACCCCACTCTTAATTTTCCTAGATGTCAAAGATGGAACGAAACCATTTGCGAGAAACGTTCGCCAAGGGGACTTTTGTTCGAAGCTACGAGATGACGTCTGCGCCGAGCCGGTTCCTGCCGATCAACCATGTGTTCCGGTGGCGGACGACAACTTCACGTTGGCGCTGAAAATCCGCACAATAGCTGCAGAGAGGGAACGGCCTGCGGAGAAGAACATACTGCTCGCGCTTTGCACTGCGCAACACGCTCGTCCACTTCCGGCCGTTCATGCATCCGTCGTTATTCTGGGTTCAGCAGACGGTGGACTTCTTCAACGTCATCGACTACGAGGTCCCCGGATACGAGTGGCCTGCGGTGCACATCGACCTGCATTTGATTCTACCAGCGTTCTTCTTGGCTATGACCACTCATGCATAGTTCCAGACTCCAACAACCAGCTAAGGTACGCACGGCAACGTCCTGGCCAACGATAACCGTTCGTTCCTTAGGCTCAGCATTGGCTCCTGTAACATCTCCGCCTACATCGTGCAGGACATGGAGAAGCACAAGTTCGACTGCATTCTCGAGAACACCAGCTTGCATTTGGGCAAGAAGAAAGCGCCTTCAGTGGCGTTCGACAACGTTCGACAGGCAACTAGCAATTTTGTGAAGGTGTTCCTTGTGGGATTCTTGCATCTGGAAGTAGCCTACGTCGCCGGGTCAGCAGACGGGACCAGCCCGCCCTCGATTGAGTTGTTCTGCACGAATGACCATGTAAAGGTACGACGATACGCTTGCCACTGACGTGTGTCATTCAATTCACCTTTTTCAGGTCTGGCTATGCTCGGACACTGTTATCGAGCTGTTGAACACGCTGACGGAACTGATGGAGTCCGACGTCGCTCGTGCGTTAACTTCCCAGCAAGAAGATGCTCCTGGTCAGCTGGCCGATCTCGTTACGAAGGCAAACATGTCGCAGTCGCTGATTAGCGGCTACTCAGCTCATCGCTCCAGCGAACTAACCGTAAAAGAGGAAGAACGATTAATGGTAAGAGCCATTTTATACGGCTACATCGTTACAATCCGCACTTTTAGCAACTGATGCAGTCGGCGATGGTCGAAGACGCTGCAAAGCCTTCGGTGCGTAAGATATCCTCGAAGGAATCTTCCGACGATGAGTTCATGGACACACCCGTCGTCGCGCCTAGCAAGCCCAGAACCTCGAACACGTCGACCACTAGCACGGACGATGAGTTCGTAGTTGTGGACCAGATACTCGGCAGTGGTGTCAAGGTATCCCTATCTTTTTTACTAATTTAAATTCTAACGAATGTTTTCAGAATCCAACAGGAGAGCCCCGAGTGCGCGTTTTGGAGGAGGATATCGATCTTGTGAACAACTACCTAGTCGCGCCTGACATGGACGAATCGGAACTGGTCCAACTACCGAAGGACTACCCGCACCCAATCCTGAAATACGTCGTGAAAGATTTATCCTTGATTCTTTTTCTCTACGGCGGCAACGACTTCGGTTCGTCTCGATGCAGCATACGCGTGAGCTAACCTTAAGTTTTAGGCACAAGCGCTGACCCGCCAAAAACCTACAGCGAATGGAGCACAAGCAGGAACAGCATCAAGTGCATGCGAGATGATGACGCCGTTGGTGGTCTGTACCGTGATCATACCGTTTGCGTTGAGGCACGAGTTACAAAGGTGCTGCGGCCTGCAACAAAGCACTTGAACCGACGGCATTGTTTTAGATTTCGCTAGTGTGTGAAGTATTCAGCGCAGCAGCGCCAACGCTCTCGCTAAACATGCTTACGGTGAATGACATTGAAGTGCGCGACCATTTGCTTGTCTCGGAGATCAACAAAGTTTTCTACCAGGTAACCATAACGCGTTATGCACTAATACGACTTTTGTTTAGTACACGACTGGTGACATGCCTCGGCACTTGTACGCCCCGCTGTTATCGGTGAAGTCAGTGGAGGACCAGCGACGCGAAGGAAAGCTAAAAATCAGCTTGCTGCCGATACGCTTGAACTTCGATCAGGACACGCTGGAGTTCTTGCAAGACTTCTCTGCCTACGTCTCGCAGAACATGCGCTTGCCCAATGGAGGTACAACGCAAAGCAAAGAGGGATGGAACAATGCGTAACAAACGTGTTTAGGGGACGCATCCTTCAAGCATGACGCCCCGGTGATCGAAGTTCCGCAAGCATGCAGCAGCTTTGAAGTTGAAGTCCGAGATATTGAGCCTACCGGTGAGGGAGAGAACGAGATGCGCCCACCGCCTATTCTCCCAGACCTACCACCACCGCCTCCTAACCTTGGTATTCAACTACGCGTCTTTATTCAAGTTTAATGGAAGAGCTTTCAGAAGACCTTTTCTCGGAGGAAGACGTCAAGTTCTCTGATTCTGTCTACTCCGCAACAACGCGAAGCGAAGCTCCTCCAGAGCACGAACCCGACGAAGACGAGACGTCCACACTTGACCAAAGCACCACAACAAGGCGAGCATCGACTCCAGGGCCTTCCTCACGGCCATATGCGTCCGGCCGAGAAACCTTCTACAGGTGTTTACATGACTAAATCTTGCACGCAATGTAGCTCTTGATATTTAGAGAGTTCGTCTTTTCTCCTGCGTGCACCATTCGGCTCGACTACGTCGGCAAGCGGGTCAAGGCCGATCAGGGTGCGCTAGTTGGCCTGTTGATTGGCTTAAGCAGCTTACACCGGACTGAGATCGTTCTCAAGGAAGTGCACAACCTAAAAGGCATGCTTGGCTTCGGACGCTGTGTGCAGGTATGTCTTTCGTCTGCAAAGTCCAGACCAACGTTTTTCTTTAGTTCGCGGTCGAGGACTGGGTGATGGACATTCGCAGCCGCCAGCTTGGCAACGTCATCGGCAGCTACGGTCCGATCAGCTCCATAACTCAGATTGCGCAGGGCGTACGCGATCTATTCTACATGCCGCTGAACGAATTCCAGAAGGAGGACGGACGGATCATCAAGGGTCTCCAGCGTGGTGCAAGCAGTTTCGGTGTTTCTACCGCCGCAGCAACTATTGACGCTACGCAAATGCTTGCATCGACGATTCAGGTATGCGTGTCGGCGGTCGAGCGTCTCGTCTATGGTGCGCTTTAGGGTATCGCGGAGCTCGTGTTCGACATCGTCACTCCGGACTACGCCTATCAACGGCATCGACGGTACTTGGATACGCAGCGTGGACGCGTACCGAACGATATCCGCGAGGGTCTACACATGGCGTTCGACACCGTTCGAGAGGTACGAAAGTGGCATGGCCCGTTTTATTCCAAGGATACCAAGTTTATTAACGCTGATGAAGACTCCCTAATGCTTTGCCTTTAGGGCGTCCGCGACACAGCCCATTCGCTTCAAGCCGCCGCGCAGGAGGATCGTGCCGGTGGTGGTCGCTGGGGTTTCCGTGGTCTCCTGCGGCAAGCCACGCCGACCGCAATTCGGCCGATCGTCATCGCAAGTCAAGCCACGCTGCACGTCCTCGGCGGCCTGAAGAGTCAGCTGAAGCCGGACGACCACAAGGAAGAGCTGGAGAAATGGCGCCATCCAAACGCGCATCAGCTTCGTCCCGTGCCCTAGTCACTTCCGGATTCGATATTCGATGTGCCTTGCATCCGACAACGAATCGCAAAGTACATATCTTGTGTAAATTTGAATCCAGTATCCATTAGAGCCGTTAAACGGGTCTTCTGCTCCTTCAACAAGCGCCAAATGGCTTACAGCCAGTCCCGTAGTTCTCCTTAGTCCCTCAGTCCCATTCTACATTGACGCTGTACATATTTTCATGCGCCGTCCAGCTGGCGAAAGGGAAAATCTTGCTCACCTGAGAATGCATCCAAACATATTCGGTGCCTTCGTTCACCTTTTCTTGCTAGTTTCTCTTCGGCCTTGCCTTTCACGTTCAGTATGTTTCCATGAAGAATGTCCAAATAAAAACTTCAAATACGTAAGCGGTTTCGTCGCTAGCGTTTGGTTCTGAAAAGCCTTTTGATGTAGAAGGCTGCAAGGAAGTGCCATCTTCCTTCCGGGTTTTTCTCGGCTGGCCTATTCTTCTGTCCTCAATTTGTGCTTGCAGAGGTCTCGAGCCCACGCTACGAGCGGTGAACATCCACTCGTCCTGTCACAAAAACCAACGAGGCTGTTTACCACCATGTTGAGCTTCCGGACAGCTGCAGAAAAATAGTTTCGTTTCAAAGACAACGCAAGGTCAGCTCTCGGTCGGGAAGCGGAGGCCAGAGATTGACATGGGCCCGCCACGGGCCACGTTGTCGGAAGACGTAAATGCATCGCAAAAACTACAACAATTGCACGGCCATGTGCTCGCCTGCACGAACAAGAAGGCGTGTGGAAACAGTTGGTGTTTACGTCGTAAAAACCCATTGAGCCGAATCTTCGAGAGTAACTCGCCCACCAAGGAAGGAACTGTACAATGGTTGGATCTCAAATCTCTGGTGTATCACTGGCTTGCATGGGCATGACGTTTGGTAGGAAAAGGGATTCCCTGAATGTTGGAATCCGTAGGCAACAGACATAGTCACTCCGTAGTTTAGAGGCTAGGCAGCTAAGAGCAGTTTTCAGAAGACCGCCATTCAGCTACGCCTAAACGCACTTTGACTGCATTTTGATCCTTGTCGTGGTCGTTAGACCGGGATAGCATGGGATCAAATCACGAGCTCTTTTGAGCTTGATTTTCACTTCCTAAGTAAACGAAATGTTCTTCCGTTCATTCTTATTTTTGTCAAAGATCAGGTTTCTAGTCGGTAACACTTCCTCGTCGTCCCCATTCGCACGGCGTCATTGCAACCTGATCTAGCGAAGTTTTGGTGACGCATACGCGGAGGCACTTCCGGTGCGACCAAAAGCAGAACGGTGCAGTGTACAAACCAGCAACTCGAGGCTTGCTTTTTTCGGTCTGACGAAGTTGAACTCTCTGATCAGCTGACGTCGCGCGACCAAGAATAGCAGGGTGCGCGAATGAGAATGACCGCTCGCGAAGCTATTCATGCGTCAGCTTGTCGTCAATCACGCGGTTGGGCAATTAAGGATTGAGACCGAATTGCAAACTCTGACTTCATAGCAGTTCTTGTCCTGCTTTGTTGGGTTCAAGTTTGATAGTTTAAGCTTAAAGGACAATAACCTGCTCTCCAGTGCGGAGCTCGATCCCATCCATCATCGCACCGCATGGGGTGATCCCTCTGCCCTTAGTCATACCCACTGTCTGTCGTGGAAACTCGTGACTGATTTTCGTCACTAGTTCAAGTCGTACCAACTGAGCAAGTGGGTTCGACTCGGTAAACATCATACGAGCGCCTCTCGAACCTTTGGTTTGTCAGGTATTCTGTCCGTGACTGCCGTCCACGCCGAAGTATACGGGGAAACAGCCTGTACCACGTGAGTGCCGGACGAGGAAGTTGTTCCGTCAGGATTTCGCTCAAGCACGGAGTGCGATAGTCGGTACAGGGTATTGACAGACTTTGAGACCGCATGCGTCTTCGGACCCGACGTTTGTCGTGAAAAACTATCAGTCATACCGAGAGACAGATCAAGTGATGTCCCATGTACTTTTGTACCATACATGTTTGCTGTCTCCCTGACCCTCTCACTGGTCTAGCTTGGACGTCATAAGGTCGAAAGTCAACGTTCCTGGTGATAAGCTTCCGGGTTGTCGGGTGCAGCATACTCGGCTTGCAGCTGGCACAAACGAGGGGGTGTCGCAAATAAAAAGGATCGTTCAAAGTGAGCCAGGGAAGCCCTTGCTTTCTGCGCGTTCCACATCCTTGTGCTGAGTGTGTGCCCACCTTGGTTCACTTCCGGTGCACTCGGGTGTCAGGTATGCCGGCAGTTGAGACCGATGTCACCTGAGTGCTCGAGAGGAGACATTGGGCTCAAGGGTTCGGGAGTTCCCCACCCATCTGCTCCGAGCACCTTGCATCATCCTTACAGCAGGTCGGCGAACGCAGCGATTCAATCATTCTTGCATTTCCGATCGCCCGGCAAGCAAAAATAATTCCCCGCCACAGTGATGCAACGAAACTGCACCGAAGAGTGATATGGTCGTTTAACGGGGATTCCCCAATAGGAGAAAAAGTAATTCGGGCATTCTCCAGGCCAAAGGTTGATCGTTATCGCTTGCAAGTGTTGATGCATGATACAAGCTGCAGTTTCACGTGCGTCAGCGGATCGAACAGGCGAGTGTAAGGCTGTTACGCTTGAAAGGGGAGCATTATGTAAGCAAAAACGCAACGACGCTCGATGGGGTTCATGGTGGCCCTTCACATCAATGCGAGAAGTAGGTAGTTAAGAACAGAAAAAAAGTTGATTTTACTGCCACGATTCCTCTTCATGCCGCATGGTGACCGGAAATCATGAGCAATAACGCGCGGTTTCGCGAATGAGCCACCTTGATAGGTGATAAATAACGGTCGTATTGATTGGTCTCAGCGGGGCCAACTCCCGCGATATAAACAAGTTCGGTTTTCTCTCTCCTTGCGCCAGCTTCCTTTTGCTCAAGGCGTTTCTGCGAGAGCATGCACCATCTCGTATGCTATTTCATGCCCGTAATTACTTTTTGTGTGGAGACTCGTTCGCCGGAGTTTGTATCTCGTGGAATAAGCTGAGCTGCTCTACGAAACTGATGACAACTCTTCCAGATGGTTCGCACACACAGCTGACTCGCTTTCGCTTCCCTCAGAACCAGACAGGACCCAGTCGCCACCCTCCCTTTGATCGATCGCTTTTGCCCGGTTCGCTTCTGTCAGTCGGGTGTTCCTGAGCCTCTTTAGCCTTTGCTGCTTGACTAACGATTTCGAACTGCCCAATTGGTTTTCGCTTTCTCATCACATACTTTGGTGTGGCTAAGGTGGCCTGGGAGGGTTTAATGCACGCGCACCAGCACGAGGTCTCGTGAAGATATTTTCTGCCAAGTGCCTTGTGCGGAATGGGAAAGGTTCGCTGTATAGCGTGATGAATCATACGGTCATCAGTTGAATTGCTCGTGCTTTACACACAAAGTGGTTGTTTACTGATGCCGGTTGTTTGTTATAGTTTCTAACGTTTGTGCGTAACGGAAAGGCTTAATCGACGATAAGCGACTGTATGGGCAAAACAGAGCTTTCCACTTGGCGTGCGCCTAGGTGTCTATCATAATAGTTACCAGCCCCATCACATGCATTGTTTACTCGGCTGTGCTTCTAGCAGGTGAATAGCGAGCCTCAAAACAACCATCGCCGAACCATAATTTCTTCAAAGTGGGAAACTTTTCGATGGCTTCTCCGCTACCACGTAACACCTGGCTATACGAAAGCAAAAGCCGTACGTTCGTATGTGGCTCATTAACGGACTGGGTCGTGTTGATGCGAGACGCAGCCGTCAGATCACTGAGATCTAAGTGAGCCTCGGGCGGCTTGTTGTTTTCGAGTCGGCGTCGTCGTATCACTTCCGACCCGATTCCCACCACCTAAAAGTGGTCTCCCCGAACCAATTACGTCGACGGACTTTGTTCTCACACCTCCTCCCCCACTTTCGACAAGCCCCGGGTGGTGTACTCCGTACCCAGGCGATCATACGCCAGACAGCACTTCCTTCATCTTTCGCTCTCGCTACGTCACGCTTGCGGTTCCAGGAGAAACCGCCGCCGTGATCGACGGCGTGTGACGCCTCGCGGTCTCTCCTCACACAATGCCCTCGGCCGTCGTTATCTCTTTTCCAATGGCCTAAATGCATTGATTTTCTATTGGAAACGGTGTGACTAGAGTTGTATGAAACCGCGGGCCCATTGTTGTCGCTCTGTTTTTCCCTTCGTATCATCCCAAGCGGCCGCAATCGCTATCGAGACTGCAACTGTTTGCGTACGATTAATGGCCCCAGTTCGCTCGTGTAGCTAGCTATCCATTTATCCCAGTGCTCGCGGATTCTTTGAATGTTCTGTTCTCACTGGCTTTAAACTGAGGGTCAAGAATAGCCTCAAGTAACACTCTTTCAGCTTCGAGGAAAATGGAACAGCCAACTCTTACATCGCAGTACGCTGGCGTACCGGACACGGGCCTCGGTGGCGCGGATGCTACCGCCTTGTCCACGACGCGCAATCGTCCACCGCTGTTGCGTAGAATCTCTCGCAGCGATCCGCACCTTGACATTCCCCATTTTGTTAGCGTTCAAGACAAAGGTAAGTGCCAGTGTGTTCCGTCGCTGATAAGAACTACAAGGGGACCGATTCTCCTTCTTGTCTGCTCCTGACATGTACCTAGTATGTGTTGACTTTGCCCTCACATGCCATCATCCCGAAAAAGCTCAGTCAACACCCCTAAGAAACTTTCCTTTAATTATCAGCGCTTTGTTCGTTCAGCCCCCAGTTATGGCTTCGGTAGCAGTCTTGCCCGTCCGATTGCATCAGTTTTTCTTTGGTTAATAACATGTGACAAGGGGAGGAAATTTAACCTTTGTTGTTATTTGCCTTTCAATGAAATTGCAAATGCGTTCGACCCCACGCCAAGAAGATTCCGGTGCGCTCTGCCTTGATCTTCGCAACTGTTTACATCATAAGTATTTTTGCGGAGCTAAGAGCAAAACGCTCTTCGATGATCAGCGTTGACAGTCCTACAAAACTAACGATCACCCCACGTGGGCCGAAAGTCGAATGTTTAGTATTTGTGTGAACTAATGGCTTCTCGTTTGCAGGATTCCACCCGTTCCACCACGTGCTCTCCGGTCTTTTTGAGGGCAACTCCACGTTCAGCGTCAACAAGCTCGGTAGCAACGACAAATTGAACATCTCTGCGGAACACAAAGACCTGTAAGTGTCCAGTTGCGAAGTGGAAGATCTTCAAAATAATCGGCAAAAATTTCATTGAAATCAAAAGAATCTGGAACGCTTGATTCAATGAAACGATCCATGCGGGTATCGTAAACGGTAGTTCCGAATCAGGCGATGTTTGGTCCCCTCGTGGATTTAGCCTTGCAGTGCTGTCATTCGATTGGTGCACCGTGACGTGCCAGGCGAGAGCGGACCTCCCTCCCCACGTGGGACGCAGCTCCACGTGGTCCGAGGAGGAAGCCGTGGGCAGTCTGCTGAGCGATGAATGACAATGCACTAGAAGTGTGAGTATAGTGTTTCGAAAGATTGAGTGCGCTGAGGACACGTTTATTTGCCAAACAGAACGTTAGTCGAGTGCATATGAATGAATCATTCGCGTAAGGCGAGCACTTGGTTGCTGGGCAGAGGTGTCACTAGTGGCGCTATGTGGTTCTGCAACGCATAGTGTGCGCGGCAGTCCCATGACTAATTCTTTCCCCTGTTGCATAAGCTAGGGAATCGGAAGTGTTTTACCCACTCACAATTGCTCAAACTTTACGGACGGTACGCCTAAGGGCTGTATAGTTTGTGAAGGCGTTAGGCCACCTTGTTCACTTCAAGGCTTTTGAGGGATGGTGTTACACTTGATTTCATCCGAATGATGCCTATTACGGCAACTGCTATGTTGATGCAGTTGGGGTTCGTTCTTCAAACCCCAAAACAATTGGGTTGTTGCTGCGCTTCCCGCCACGTGTCCGCTGTATTCCATATCCTGGTACCACTTGTTATCGTTGTTTTGGCAGCGCTTAGTGTGTGGTAAATAGCTCCGCTCTTCCACGGTCCTACGTATGTGATTGAGTCCAGCACATGATCGCCGGAGGCTGCTAGCACGTTTCTGTCAAAGGGGTTTACACCAGGCACCATTTGTCGAACCGAAAGGCTGACAGCCGTCCGGACTAACGGGCGGAAAATGTGGGCGAAGTCTCTCCGTTCACAATGGCCGGCGGCCGTCTCATCTTTCCGTCTCAAGCATGAAATGACTAGGGGCTTCGAGGCTGGCTGTCGAGCGGTCGGTCGTTCCCCCACGTGGGGCTGAAATCGGTCTCTGCCCTCCGCCGCCGCGCGCTCCTTCCTCTTTTTGTCTGCTTCGGAGTTTGTGTCGCGCGTCATCGATTAGCGCGCGCGCCGCAAGCTCCATTCCCATGTTGTCTGCTCTCAAGCTGACGCACGATTAAGCGGATTCTAGAAGGCATCGGCCAGTGTTTCCCCAGTGGACTAGATGTGTTCCTCGTGCTCGAATATCCGGCTTAATTTTACGGGATTTGTGGACTAGCTTCCGCTAGGCGTTCTATTCGCTTCCGGTGTCTATTACCGAGTGTCTTCTACGCCGCGTGATACCGCGCTAATTGTTGCAACTCGCCCTAACACAGCAGTATTTTCTCCAGGTTACTAAAAGCGAGTGCAGCGCTTGATGCTCCCCATTCGTCGCATTCAAACCGAGTAAGTTGTTTACAGCTGGCCGGAACTAAAGACTGATTCTTCGGCTATGAAACACTCAGCTGGTATGATCTTTCGCCTCGGAAATGGGGGCAACTGTGAGCGGAATGTGTGGCTTGTCCTCGCGGTACTGCTCCATTCTTCTCCCTCGATCACGCCACAACGCGTGCCGGTGGAGATCCCACCCGCCGGATCGCAGCAGCATGGAATAGCATGTTTTCGGCCCGCCGACCGACAAGATCACATTGCACTGAAAATGCGCCGACGCGGATGACAGCAGCCGCAAGTTTCGCACCGCATCGCCGGTGTTTCTCCATCGCAGGCGCTCGAGGAGCGGAGATGGTCCCACCCATCAACTGTCAGTGTGTTCTCGACGGGGTGGTACGGTGGTTTAGGGAACGCCTTCCGGTAATTGGGTATATTAAGCGAGCATTTGTTCGGTGCACGGTGACTCGTCTTCGACATCTGACGCACATAGGCGTGTGACTGTTGCTTGCTAGCCCTTTGCAAACCAAAGCACATGATAGCTCTCTTGTAGCAAGAATTCCTTGCCCCACTGAGCCTTTTATGAAACAATCTTCGGCCTCAACTTTGCGTGGTCGTTATTCTCTCTCACTTTCTCATTTACATAACAATCCCGGGCATGCGTAAATCATGCTTACCACCATTCTCACCATTTCTACAAACCTCTAACCTCCGCAAGTGGCCATTCATGCTTGCGGTCGCTATGGAGGCGCCTACGTTCCTCTGAAGCATTCATGATACTTGCTTGAATGTTCGGATTTATGTAGGCGCGTTTCCGGTGCACTTTGTGTAGGATGCCAGCGGTGCACCTGTGCCCACATCCCGTCCGTTCCCTATATAGAACCCTAATTACCTACCGCTAGAGGGATGCGTGTGTGAATGAGAGTGCATGGAATGACGACGTATTGCCTCGTATGGCATCGAATGACGTGCTACATGTGTTTTTGATGACGTCCTCAGCAATTCCGTTCCAATTAACGTGCTTCTTTTTAGCGTGCCTTCGCAAGAGGGTCTCAAACCACCGGCTTCGTCTCTGGACCGAAACAAGAGTGCGGTTGAGCTCGCTTCTCAGGACCCCTCTAACCAGCTACAGCAGTACCAAGGGCTGCGCAAGTCGAGTACCATCTCCAACTACGGCGCGAACGCAGCCGCTGAGAATCAGTCGTCGTTGTTGAGCTACGCACCGCACTTCTTCTCCGGCACCCACGCCAAAGAGCATCCCGACGACCAGGGCCTGATGTAAGACTTTTGATGTCACGAATAACGTTCTACACCGAATTTTTGTAGGATGTCCGTTCGCCCATCCAGCTCCGCTGCGGCGGCGCTGTCTTCTGCTTCCGGATTGCAGTCGTCCATGTCGGACTCCTCTTCGTCGAGCACAATGTCGCCGACGAATGCTGGCGCCCACCACGGCAGGGTAAGCCTTTCGACCTCAACATCATGGCCCTAACCTGAAGAAAGTACATCTAAGTCACGCTGCCGAGAAGGGATAACCCAGTGTTTACGCCTTGAGAAGACCCGATAGTTCGGCCATGTAGTTGGGCGTCGTCATTAGTCTACGTACCGGAAGTCACGCTGCCGAAACTGACGTTCCTTTCCATGAAAGAACTGGTTTCCGCCGGGTCCTTCCACCCTTTCGCGATTTGCCCCAACGGGGAAGTGGACAAATGTTCAGCAGGGAAAAATCGAATGAGCCGTCGAAAAATGCAGAGAGTTTGGAGTCGTTTAACCGTGTTAATCCGATGCTTTTCAGGGCGGTATGATGGGCATCTTCGGGCGCGGGTTCTTCGCGAAGCCGGTGATTGAAAATCAAGAAGACACGTATCGCTACGTAATGGCACTGGACCGCTTCTGAGCACCTCACTCGTCCTCACCTGGTCGGATCGCACTGGTGCATCCTCGTCGTCGTCTTGAACGTTATATTCACCATTTGCATGCAATGTGTTTCCGATCCGTTGTCCATTCGTCGTTATCCGCCTCCCTTGAGACCTCTTGTGGCTTTTGATCGTGGGAAGGTTCTGTCACACTTCGTCACCGATATATGTGATAGTTCGGGTTAGCCGAATGTGCGCTGTTTTTCTGTCTTCTTCTCCGACACGGGTTTCTCTTCCCTCGTTCTACTACAGAGTTTAGCCTCTTCTTACTGATACCACTGCACTGTTGCCATGTTATGGCCGATGGAACGTGGAAGGTCTCAAGAAAAAAGGTCGTCTGTAAATAAAATGACAGAGATGCTACTTTAGTTTGCTTGTTTGCGGTAGAAATAGGTCTAGCATGGCAGTATGAGCAATTAGGAAGCGAAATCAACACGGCGTTTTTCTTGTATTACACGTCATGGCTACGCTCCGCAGGCGATGCTATGCCGTTCAAAGGGCGGCGGACAGTCAATGCGGCTGAAGTTTAAACCCGCAGTTAATGCTGCTACCTAAGCATGCGTGCATTCTATCAGGTCAACGCGAATCGATCAAAGCGTTGAAGCCTGACATGCCCTTTACAACTACTGCTTGGGATGGCAAGCACTTTACGTCGTTCTTTTGTAGGGTCATTCTCGCCCTAGTGTCATCGGGCTGTCCTGGAAAGAGGCAGGGCTAATTTGTTTTTGGCTTCTCGTTGCAACCCACATAGTTTCTTTGAAGCTGGAAAGCTGGGCTTCTCAGTTCAACGACTCGTATTCATTCCGACCTAAGAATTTACAGTCGTGTTTAATAGGCCTTTCTCGTTCTTTTTGCGTCACTCTGGCGTTCTGCTTCTGCGCATAGCGGCCACAATACCTTTACAATGGAAAATGACCGCTGTAACGGCGCTAAGAATAGCAATTGTGCAACAACCGCCAATGGCGGAGACGGCAAAAACTTGCATGACGAAGACGCAAACGTCTGCAGCGAGCTGTGCGACACGGACCCGGCACCGACACAAATTACCGTCGATTACAGCGGAGACCTGTTTGCTGTCTACGACCGAGCTTGTAAGAAACAAATGGCGTCATGCAGAACATAAACAGAATTTTAGCCGCCATGCGTCTCATAACGGACTACCAAATATCCGGGCACTGCATGGACGGTTCGACGTGGAACGACGACAGTTCGCAGTTACCGATGTTCCTGATGCCAGAACAAGCGCAAGTTCTGCATGAAAACGGCAGGTTAATCTTCGAGATCCCAAATCATTCAGCTTCCCAGAGCTCATTAACCGCTATAATTTTCAGGGCACATCGTCATTCGACAATGCCAAGGTTTCCAAGGCTGCGTAGTTGAAAGAAGACGGCAACTAGCCGTTGAACTGGTAAGATAGTTGACAGCTTTTCTCGTGCTTCCAACATACTCTCGTTACAGGACAACAACCTGATGGCGAAGGCTCGCGCAGTAGTAGTCGGACGCAAGATCAAGGAGCGAAAGCGGAAATTCCTTGGAGGGCAAGCTCCTGCGCATGCGCTAAAAGTTCGGAAGAAGGACGAGACTGACTTTACCGACGATATCGACGAACGTGAGGTCCTCGCAGCAGCGGAGGAGCTCCGGGAACGGCAGCGGCGAGAGAACGAGAAGAAGGAAGCGGAGGATGTGCTACACGTACCTCTTTGTACGTCCGAGCAATTAGCCCACTAGAGCTATGTAACTTTGCACTTTCAGGCGGACCATCGACGTCCTACGCCATTCTGCCATCTCCCCCCGTTCCTAACACGATCGAATACGCACGAAAATTCACGGTGTTTCGCGATCTCTGGCGCAAAGGATTCTACCTAACCAACGGCATCAAGTTCGGCTGCGACTACCTGGCCTACGAACAGCCTCCGGGCGTGGCGCACTCGAAGTACATGGTGTTCTGCTTCGACGCCAGCCAAAGCATCGCGCCACTGAATCTGGTCTCTGCATCACGGGTTGCTTCGCAAGTCAGCAAGCAGATCCTGGCTGCCTTCGTCGCGACGGGTTCACTTTTGCCTTATTACATGACGATGAACTGGTGGAAAGGCGACGTGTGAAACACTTACGGAGAGGCGTTGTAATTTGTTGACTTACCTGTTTGACGAGATTTATGCGCCTTCAACCGTAATAAATTTGAAGAAAAAGCTTCATTGATTGCCCGAAAAAGGGACTACACCTATAATTGACTGCAGAAGCACTGCGAGTGAATTACATTTTGCTTCAGTCCAACAAGATTCGTTCCAACGTCAGCGTACCAGATGACGAGGTATCAACCTTTCTGAACGTGCACACACCACTAATTTCTCGCCTAGGAGAAGATACCGAGGACCACAGTCGTCGCCTTTGTCGCTTCCCTATGCGGCGCTAATGTCGTGGTAATCGCTGCGGACCGCAGACGCATGTTCAACAAGCAACCTCAGGGTAAATAAGCAACGTAGCGGAAGAAAGACGTTGCTAAAGATCCGGTGGAAGCACATTGTTATTTTAGACGACGCCGACAAATTCATTGAAGTGGAGAACCACCGACGAATCGCGGTGGTGGGCTTCAGCGGTGAGGACTGGTCGATACGGCAGACTGCTGGAGCGACGCTCTGCGAATACGCGTACGTTCAGCGAAGTACGTTGGATCGACTCTAATTTAACGTTGTTTTAGTGCAAACCCAAGAACCACCTTCGCCTTTCTAATGGCAAGACTCACCGTCGTCTTTCAAGCACACTTGAACAGAGCCAGACAGAGTCCAGAGCAGTACAAAACCGCCGTAAGCGCTAATCTCCTCAGCTGCGCTGACAGTTTAGGAGTGACTGCAATGAAAGCTCGTTTTAGAGAGCCCTCATGGCCGGATTCAGCGGCAAGACGCCTCAGATTTGCCGGTGGAGCCTGGAGAAGCACTCCAACGCATTCAGAACGACGTTCAGCTTACCGCCGGATTCGGGACATGTCAAGACCAGTGGATACCTTGGGATCGGGAGCGGTCGGCCTGCGGCGGAAAAGATGCTCGAACGTCGCTGGAGGCAGGGTGATAATTATCCGGTTGTCCTCGTTTACTCAAAAGGTTCTAGATGGATTTGCGTTCGCAAATGTCGAAGAAGTCGACGCGTTTCTGGATACCGTTTTCCAATACGCAAGCTACTACGATCCAGACGGGGCCACCTCGAGGAGTTACAAGCGTAAGTTCCTCTATGCTACAAATCTACTGCTGGCGAAGGCAACGTTTTATGCACCGCAGTTCAGGGTACATCATTCGCAGTGTGGCGACTCCGCAAGAAGAAGCGCTTAACGACGAGATCGAATGGACCTGCGCTTTAAGGGACGGTCTCGGCGTTCTCGAAAGACCCCAGTATTTCCGACATGAATTTGTCGAAACATGTACATTGAACTAACTTATAAGCTTCTGCCTTTTCCTTCCTTTTACAAAAAGGAGTTTCGCAACGCGAGCATGTTGGCTGCCATTTGTACCGCCCATGTTACAAGTAAAGACGAACGTTGGTAGATACCAATGATACACGCTTCATGGGGGGATAGGTACATGCGCATATTTCGTACTAAGCTCACGTTCGTTTTTCTCCTGATTTAACATTTTGACGTGAATGTGTATGCAAATGCGACCCTCCGTAGCGTCGCTCCAAATGTCTGAAAGGAGCCGCGTAGACAATGCCGACTTCAGAATACTCATTGAAGGAACATAGAGGAAACACCGACTAGTAATGTCTTCATGCCTTGCGGCAGTTGCTGCAACTGCATGACTATGTGTGGGTCGATTGTGGCCCTGCCATGTACGCATACCGTCCTGTGCTAGTCTGCTAACCGTGCCGTTTTGTGTCGACAAAACACCCTAAGTTAGACAGCACTCAACGACCTTTTTTAATCCGATGGACAGGAAGGTATTTACTCAAGTAACAGCCAAATCAATTCAGACTGTAGTGAAGCCCTTAATTGCGCCCTGGGAGTACAAAGTGCTTAAGGCAATTAGCGAGAAGCATCGGAAAAGGGCACTCGGATTCGACATGGAGTTAACGAGCCACTATAGTTGTCAATTTATCTCGTTTTCTAACCTCTTTTCTGCCGTGCTCTTCACACAGATTGGGGCTGTAGAAGTAGGATCTAGTTTACTACATAGTTTCCGGCATACGTAACGTCTAGAGATCGGGACCCGTACCGTACTGCGGCCCGTACCCGTACCCGTGCCCGTATAATACGGGTACGGTGTACGGTACGGGAGGGTCCAGTAAGGTACGGTGTACGGTACGCGGGGTTCCAGTACGGTACGGTGTACGGTACGGGTGGTCAGCCCCGATCTCTAGTAACGTCTAGTTGGGGTCCTGTTCTACAACCTTGATATCCTCGTACAGCGTGTCTAGGCCAACACGACTTGCATGCTCGCACGCGTTTGTCTGGGTGGAAATGCTTCTCAGCTTTTGGCTAACGTGGCGTGTGAGGTTTAAAGAGCTTCAGCGCGCTTAGCTAGCGTCAGATAACCACAAATCCTTACCGTCAGTGCCAGAGTATTTGTTATCAAGGATTAGCTGATTAAGTTTTGTACCAGAATACCGGTAGCCAGCACCGGAATGTGGGTTCTGTTTACCGCTGACCCAACTGACTGAAAGCTTCCTGTAATCTAAGTGACTCACACAAGCGATCAACTTTTTAGCAGCTAGCTCAAGGAAGGCGGTCGCGTTTTGTAGAGCCCACCCACTTGTGACGCATGCCTCTGAAATACTTAATATGCGTAGTCGCTTCCGCCAAAACCTAGGCTCTAATTGACACCTTGGTTTGTGACGCATAGCGGCGCGTGAAGCGCTTGCAAATGAGTCCCACCGGCAGCGGTGGGTTCCTCGAAGCGTGCCGTGCGTAGCAACGTCGTAGATGTCGCTTGGCGCGCGTCCAAGCCCGATGCCGGAGGAGAATGACGTCGGAAGCCGCGCGGAGTGACCAATTTAACCAGCTCAACTTAGCAATCTTCTCGCGACGCCGTCGTCGTCGGCGCGTCGTCTGCCCCACCGGCCAGTCGGCCTTATGCTTTCGCAGGATTTCCCCCAGCTTACCCTCATGAAAACACGCACAACATTTCGTCGTCTCGCGTTCCCACATCATTTTATTGTTGCAGTTGAAACTCTTTGCACTGACGCCATTATTGTTTTGTGAGTTGCTTGACGTGAGTGTACCCTAAGGCATCGTAAATCTTGGGCGGACAACTAGAGTTAAGCATACTCAGCCTGTTAATGGATTAAAACCTAAGGGCCGGCAGAGGGTCTCGCGACGAGCAGGAATTCCTCAAGTGGGCCGCTTAGAGCCGTTTTTGAAGCGTGACATTTTGGGCAATCTCGCGGATTGCCCCCGTGGACGGCGTGCTCCTCCTCCCAGCTCACCCTTGGGGAGGGTGGCAGTGACTGAGTAGCCGAGGAGTATGACGGGTGAAAACAAACCCCTCATTTTGTCGCTTCCCTCGAGGGACGGGCCTCTTTAGCTCTTCAAGCGGCGTGTAGTTGGCCGCCTTTGGCATCCATAGCACGGTGGCCCATCCCCATGCGACGACGACTCCATGCGAGGCCCACCCTCGCGCTGTTTTATCTGTCCGCTTATTCTCTTAAACACTGCGTGTCCTCTTTTGGCAGCCTCATCGGCGGCGGTTGCGTGATTTAAGCATGCGTATCCCATTGCAGCTGACGACGCGCGGTCTCGCGGCCGCCGTGCAAACATCCCATTATATCGGTCATAAATTTCCGTGTTGAACCATCGCCATTCCATTTAGCGGAAGCGTGAAGATTCCGCTTCCTCGGAGGCCATACCGCTGCTGCCGCGCTGCAACGCGGTTGTCCTAACGACGACGACTGCCCGCCGCAACTATCATCGACACTAATGAAGCAGGCGCTCGAGAAACGCTCGTCGTCCGTCTTTGCCGACGCCCACTTTTCGTTCACGGTAATTGCTTGGCTAAGAGCATGCAAAAGCAAAGATAGGCGTCCCTAGACAGTAGGCACAATCCACCCATTCTAAATTAAGTAGGTCAGGATATACAGCTCGAATAGCATCATTCGCAGTTTTGGTCGATCTAACCTTGGGACTAGGCCTATTTGTGCTATTGTGGCCCTTCTGGAGCTGCTTCGTAATTGGCCAGACTGCATACTTATCAGGTTCAAATGAAGGTCATTTGACTCCCTTCTCGCCTAGACAGACCCTTAAGCATTCATTCTGTGGTTTTGCCCAGACGGAGAGCGTTAATCACGGCGTCATCGACGGCCGATGCTTACCAGAAATTGGGGATGCATAGACGTGCAGGAGACAAGTGGCGTTCTCCGGCCCGCGTGTGAGCCATCCGGAAGTGCCAATCTCCAGACAAATCCGGGAAAGCGCTTCGCGGTGTGTGCATGAATGTCAGTTGCACGGTTCCGCACCTCACACCATACTCGCCAGCTATCATTTGCGGTACGGACGTGTGCCTAGTGGCCATAATGAATTCACGCCCCGTATGCACCAAATGTTTTTGACAATGCGTGTTTGTGTTGGGTGGCAACAAAGGAGAACCTATTCGAGGCATGCAGGTCGCATCAAGACCGGAACTTTTGAAAAAGCAAGGTCCAGACACCAGCTCTAAGAGAACGCGAATGGCTTCTGGTGAAGTACTAACTGGTAAGACTGAGATTTATGGCAAACGAACGCGACTAGCACCGGTGTTCGACGGAGTTAATTCCGGCTTCTGAGTGCAAACTGAGAGGTGTTTTTGAGACCTTACGAAAATTCACCAGACGCATTCGAGAGCGCTTGCTTAATCTTTTTCTTTTTGAGTACGGCCGAACATCAAACGAACCCCTTTGTCAAACGACATGCGTAACTCGGTTTCCTCATCTCTCTCACTCGGCCGAGTCAATTCTGTCCATCCGTCGGCGGCATTTGCTTTTTAAGCGGCTTACTTTGAATGGGCCCGAGGAAGCGCCTAATTTGTAGTGGCAATTTAACAGCAGCGTCGCGGGCCTCAGAGGAGCAATCACGTAACATGTCGTCAACACACTCACTGCCCGCGACGCTTGAGAAAATGAAATGCCGTACAGCAATATGATTACCACTTCGGCGCAAGACAAGCGTGTGATTGCCTGAAAACCCTGCCAGGGCGTACGTTGAGTGAGTAGAAAACAACTTTTTGTGTCTGGTACCGGAGAATGGTCTATGGACTTTGTAAGAATTAGCTTAGTTACGCGCACAGTGCCCCTCGGAGGCATTGCGTTTGAACAGGGCGCCTGCCTACAAGTCGGAGGCACTTTGAACTAAGACAGACGTCCCCAGCTCGAAACTATCGAAACGTAGCATGGTGCTATTAAGAAAGCATGTTGAATTCGCAAATTCAAAATGCACTTCAGTGGTTGGGAAAGGACCTACTCCTACGTTTCAGTTGTCCTTCCCCAATAGGTCAGTGCGAAAAGTCTAACTTCATCATTTTTAGTGGTTCTTGCATGGTCCGAGTGAAAAGGGTCTGATTCATCTTTCAAAAAACTGCAAGCTTCTCTCCAGGTAGAAGTACAAGGTGGACCATTTTAAGGAAAACTATCGCCAATTCATGTTGCACACTGCATGCGCTCTTAAAATTGTGTTCGAAATTTTGAGCGCGACTCTGTGCAATGGGTAAACGGAATGGACCATATTTTACGATTAAGCAGACCACGGTCGAACATGTCAAGTACTGGTTCCGATTTTTTTGGCAACAACCATAGGGCATGGGAAGCGAAAACCGTTTTATCAAAAGCAAAAAAAACCGTCAAGTTAAACAAGAAATGTTGCAGGCTTAATGAGAGCTTACGAAAAGCACATTTATGCGGGTATACATGTGTAAGCTGCGCCCTTCCAGGTGATGCTACTCGGGGACAGCTGCACGGGGAAGACGTGCCTACTCATACGGTTCAAGGACGGCACTTTCATGAACAACAATTTCATTTCAACCGTCGGAATCGACTACAGGGTGAAGTTTTAGGAGTGCACCATTTGTTCATTTATGACGGTTTAGAATAAGTTGGTCGAAGTCGACAAGTACAAGGTGAAATTGCAAGTAGGTTTTCTAGCATCCGTCCATCTGGAAACATCATGTCGTTAGATTTGGGACACGGCCGGCCAGGAACGGTTTCGCTCAATCACCAGCTCCTACTACCGAGACGCGGATGCGCTGCTTCTCGTCTTCGACGTCACGAACAGGACCAGCTTCGAGAACATCCGGGTAAGTCAGTCACGAATGCCTGCCGATAATGGCTGGAGAGTACTTCGTCTTTACCAACGACGAGAAGAAGCTGCGTTTAGAACTGGTTAGCACAAGTTCGAGAATATGCAAAAGACTCGGTGCAGATCATCCTTGTGGGCAACAAGACCGACTTGTCATCGCAGCGTAAAGTGAAGGCCGATGAGGCCAGGCAGCTGGCGGTGGTACGTCTTACCTTGCAAACGGATCGTGCTGGTGGTCCTCAATTCGTTCTTGGTGCATACAGCGTGTGCCAGTTGTATGCAATGCAAACAACGGAGTGGAAAACTGTGTCATGACATGAACAAACCAAAATCACTGTTACAACTTAAAAGTCAGCAGTTCAGGCGTACAATATAAACTACATGGAAACAAGTGCCAAGACGGGACACAACGTTCAGGAAGCGTTTCACGAGCTGGCAAGGTACGTACCGGTGTACACAAGCGCGTAGCTAGTGGTAAGCCATGCGGCCAAGCCCCCCCCCCCCAGAAGGCGGGGCCGACGGTAATTTTGGGCGAAGGTTTGCCCATTTTGGTCAATTTACCCCTGGTTGCCTCCCCCGAACCCACTGCCCCCCCCAAATTTTTATCTGGCTACGCCTCTGGGTGTACAAATGTTCTAAGTGGTACGAAACTTTGCACACTTGTCACCCCTCGATTGCTAAATAGATACTAGGACCGAATTCTCGTCCTTTCGAACACAAGCTACAGAGCATTACTTAGGAGGCTCGTTGGCTTGAAGCAGCAAGGTGACGACAAATCCGACGGTTCAGTAATCAACTTGAGTGCGTCGCAAAGCTCATGGTTCTCGAGTGGCTATTGTTGTACATAGATTCCCTTTATTGAATAAAGGGATTACTCTTCTGCATTTGTGTAGACGTCAACGAAACAGTGGCATTGGTAGACCGAAGAACGGAACATCCCTGCGCGTAGAACGATGATGCGACATCCCGTTTTATGCAAATAACGTTCTTCGTCGGGGCAAAAAAGCGATCTTCACGGAGGCCATGCTGTACCTCAGGTCTGTTTGGTGTTTGTTGTCGACTGCAAAACGAACTACCGGTAGAACGTGGAAACCGACGTTAGAAGTCTGTTGAATTGATTGTCATACCTACCCGAGAAACTAACTGCCAGTAGATGACGGGTTGTTTTGCTCTTGGCATATGCTTGTCATAGTGGTAGAATGCTATCTCGAGCTGACGTGCTGACTCCGTGAATCCGCCGGATCAGATCATTCTGTCCTCCTAGCCGTCTCGTATTTCATGGTCCATAAAACTTTACGATGTCCGCAGTTCAGGGCCGTATGCAGGATTTCAGGATAGGGGGGGGGGGNTTACGGCTGTACGGTACGGGTACGGGCCGTAATACGGTACGGGTGCCGACCTTTAGTGAAAAGGGGTCTATTCATTTTGCTAAAACTGCAAGCTTCTCTCCAGGTAGAAGTATTAGGTGGACGGTTTTAATGAAAACTATTGCCAATTCATCTGGCAGGCTACATACGCGCTTAAAATTGTGTTCGAATTTTGAGCAATGGGTAAACGGAACGGACCATATTCTACGATTCAGCAGACAGCGGTGATCACTTCCAAGTATTGGTTCCGACTTTTGGCAACAACCAAAGGGGACGGTAAGTGAAAACCGTTTTATCAAAAGCAAAAAAACAAGCTAAACAAGAAATTCTTCAGGTTTAGTGAGTGCTTACGAAAAGCACATTTGTGCGCGTATACATGTGTAAGCTGCGCCCTTCCAGGTGATGCTACTCGGGGACAGCTGCACGGGGAAAACGTGCCTACTCATACGGTTCAAGGACGGCACCTTCATGAACAACAATTTCATTTCGACCGTCGGAATCGACTACAGGGTAAAGTTTTAGGAGTGCAACATTCGTTCATTTGCGACGGTTTAGAATAAGTTGGTTGAAGTCGACAAGTACAAGGTGAAATTGCAAGTAGGTTTTCTAGCATCCGACCGTTTTGGAAACATTATGCTGTTAGATTTGGGACACGGCCGGACAGGAACGGTTTCGCTCAATCACTAGCTCCTACTACCGAGACGCGGATGCGCTGCTGCTCGTCTTCGACGTCACGAACAGGACCAGCTTTGAGAACATCAGGGTAAGTCGGTCACTAAGGCAATACCGCTAAGGACTGAGAGTGCTTCGTCTTTACCAACGATGAGAAGCTTCGTTTAGAACTGGTTAGCTCAAGTCCGAGAATATGCAAAAGACTCGGTGCAGATCATCCTTGTGGGCAACAAGACCGACTTGTCATCGCAGCGTAAAGTGAAGGCCGACGAGGCCAGGCAGCTGGCGGTGGTACGTCTTACATTTATCGTGCTGGTGTCCCAATTTATTCTTTGTGCATACAGCGTGTGGCAGTTCTATGCACTGCAAACAACGGAGTGGAAAACTGTGTCATGACATGAACAAACCAAAATCCCTGTTGCAACTTAAAAGTCAGCATTTTAGGCGTACAATATAAACTACATGGAAACAAGTGCCAAGACGGGACACAACGTTCAGGAAGCGTTTCACGAGCTGGCAAGGTACGTACCGGTGTACAAGTGCTCTAAGTGGTACGAAATTTTGCGCATTTTTCACCCCTCGTTTGGTAAATAGATACCAAGGTCGAATACGGATCCTTTCGAACACAACCTACAGAGCATTACTTAGGAGGCTCGTTGGCTTGAAGCAGCAGGGCGACGACAAATCCGACGGTTCAGTAATCAACTTGAGTGCATCGCAAAGCTCATGGTTCTCGAGTGGCTATTGTTGTACATAGATTTCCGTTATTGAATAAAGGGATTACTCTTATGCATTTCTGTAGACGTCAACGAAACAGTGGCATTGGTAGACTGAAGAACGGAACCTCCCTGCGCGTAGAACGATGATGCATTCCGTTTTTACGCAAATAACGTTTCGTCGGGGCGAAAAAGCGATCTTCAGGGAGGCCATGTTGTACGTCAATGCTGATTGATGTTTGCATATCGACTACAAATTGAACTACCTGTAGAACGTAGAAACCGACGTTAGAAGTCTGCTGAATTGATTGACATACCTACCCTAGGAACTAAGTGTCAGTAGATGACGGGTTGTTTTGCCCTTGGCATAGGCTTGTCATACACGACGGAATGCTATCTCGAGCTGACGTGCTAGACTCGGTGAATCCGCCGGATCAGATCATCCTGTCCTCCCCGTCGTCTCGTATTTCATGGTCCATAAAACTTTACGATGTCCGCAGTTCCTTATCTCGTTATAATTCTGGAACGCCCTACGGCACTTAGCAGTCTATTTTCTGAATGCGTTACTAGTCGAGCTGACCTTTCGTTGCGCGCACTTCCTTACTGTTAGTACTTCCTGCACCAATTTGGCACTGTGGAAGACATTCGCACGCTCATTTTTTTCGTATGACTGAACCCTGTGCTCGTGAGCATCGACGCACCCCAACGTAGCAAGACGATACATGCAGGGCTCTATTTCTGCCTATGACGTTCGCCCGGAGCCCTAGGTAACCCCTAAAGTAAGCGCATCGAATGCCAATCGCAATTAACGTAGGAAAACAAAAACAGACTTAATCGAGTTAAAACCGATGAGAGACTCAAATTTTGGTCGAGGTCATGTGCCTAGTGCCTGTCTGGTAGGGCATTTATTCTATTTTGCTCGTTCGGAGACGAGGAATCAACAGCAATCTTTCCCCGAAATGCTGCACATGTCTGAGCTTTGCTGAGCGGCTGCGCCCGTCTGACGGGGCGCGTCGATTCTCCGGAGTGCTCGGAGGCGAGCGGAGGCGCAGGAGCGCGCGTAGCGCGGAGAGCACCACTGCCGAAAGCTGTGGAGAGAGGCGGAATGGAGGTCGACCAGGGATTTCCATCCGACGCGCTGGTTGCCGAGTGCGCCGACCAGTTCCACACATGCACAGCCAGCAGCCCCGCCGTGCGGGCATTGAAGAAGGATTCGGCGGCGCGCCCGGCGGAGATAAGCACCCCGCAACAGAGGCACAATAGAGAGCGTGTTGCGAAGCGGGTGCGGACGCGTGGAGGGAGTGTGGCGTCTCCAGGGCGCAGCCAGGAAAGCACGACGGGATACGCCTGGCTGCCATGGAAGCGCCAGGCAGAGGTGCGCGGACGACAGACGACGCGCTCCTCGTCGCGACGCGGACCACCCAGCGGTGCGTCGTCGTCGCAGCCGCCGCCGCCGCAGAGTGGTGTAGGGTCGGTCGCTGAACAATTTCGAAGACCCCTTTCGCTACCCACCGCCGGCGTCCGTCAACTAGACGCCGTCTGCTGCATTCGCAGCGCCTCGTCCATCCCAAACTCCGCAGTTTTGGTAGTGACAGTTCCCCACTTCGGTGAGGAAGAAGTTCGGCCCCGGTGCCCTCGACAGTCCGACTTCCATGAAGTTCGATATTTTCGTCCAATAGACCCCTCAATACTCGAACGGCCGGACCGACTGTGCTAAGCGAAAGTCGATTTAATCGAACAGAATGGCAACTTAATTGCATCTGCTCCTTCGGCAGGACCGTCGCCACGCTTTACTACACTACTTCACGACGTAACTCTAAACCGGCTACAAACACAGTCAGTATTGCGCCTGAAATTGCAAAAGTAGGTGCCCACTTCGCTGAGTCAGGTGTCAGTATTTCGAAAAATTTCGTGCGTTCTCGTGAGCTACACCAGACTCGAGTGCTTCCCGCTAATTAAAGGCATTAAACTTATGGGAAAGGCTTCAGGGAAGGGCTTCAGGCTAAGATCCTTAAGGTGTGTGTGTGTTCAAAATACCAACTAAGCCACTTCGTATTCCGAAGCGTCGGTCTTTGGCCGTCGCTACGGTCGCCGTCCATTCCGCGATCTCTTGTCTACGGGCGACATTCAAGACTTTGGTTTACAATCTCTTTAATGATTTCTCGGCACAGTACTCAATATTTTACCCCTTCAACATTTAACCTAATCACGGGACGATGTCGTCCCGCGCCTCATTAGTCGGGCCATGTGGCATCACAGGTTCTTTCTGGCCTATCCGAACCGAGACCATTCTACGGTAGGCCTATAGACGGGGTGAAAAACTGCCTGCGTGTAAACACGTGATTATCAGTACCCGACGAATGGTGGTGGTGGTGTTGGGGAGGTATCGTGTGTCTCGCGCTTTACGTCGACGCGCGTGACGCACGCTTATTAACCGCAGCTTACGCAAAACGCAGCCGATTTCATTTGCCGACGGGCGTAGGCAGAAGAGGGCGTTGGAGTGGCGAACACATGCATTTATGGGTTAGAGCCGTTACCAGTAATTTTTATCGCGGTTTCAAGAACTGGGAAGTTCGCCGTTCTCTTCGACGAAAATGTTTTTCTCGGACTGCGTGTCATGTGCTTTCGGATGGTGCGCAGACGGAGAGTACCGTGTCGCTAATCCCTTTAGTTTCCTTCACCACCAATCACTGGGTTCGCCAGGACTGAAAAAAAACATCATTCGAGGAGGAGCGGTTTAATTAAAGACACACCTTCTGGTCCGTCATCTGAAAAGGGTGCGACGCGACCCCTTAATGACTTTTGCGCTTTATTGTCCTGGATATCGAATGACTCACGAATGTGTGAAAGCGAGAACCACGAGATTCACAATGCCCTCGCGAATAGCGGAATTCCTATGTATGAGCCCGGGAATGCGTTTGTAGCTCCGTTCCGTGAAAGCCGAGACACCCCCGGCTCCATGAGAGCCTGTCAAATCCCATGCTCTCCCGACATCCATCCCCGTACGCTGCGCCGCCGCCGCCGCTATGTCGCGCCCCGTCGTTATTGCTTCCCACGTACGCGACGTTGTCGTCGTCGTGGTCGTAGCGTGGCGTTGCTAGCGAGCGCTCCGCTTTGTTTATGCCGGTACGAGTCGAGAAAAATATTTATCGTAGTCCGTTCGAGAGCGACATTAAGCCGAGAAGTGTGTTCGGTTTTGCTTCTCCTGAGCCCCAGCACGCGTCTTAAGCTCTCTTATCTCGCGCAGCGCTTTATCTTAATCTCCGCACAGGCCAAAGGTGGTGTTAGATATTTTGTGAAATTCTTTAATTTTATTCTCTCTTATTAGAAGGCCATAAATTCCAGTTGGGCGATATTAATAGCCTTCGGGATGCTGTAATTTATGACCACCTTCATCTCTCATTCCCCTCCGAAAATTAATCAAACGTGAATTCCACATTTTCCTTCGGACGGAAAAAGCCGTCTGGCGATCTGTGAAAGATTTTCGCAATGGACCCGATTATTGTTGTGTACGCGTAAGGCAACGCACCAAACCTCATGATCAGTAAAAATGCTAGCACAGAACGTTGTTTTCGTGCTTCCCACTTATATCGTCTATAATCACAGTAAGTTCTCCACGACACTAAATCTGAAGGAATGCGTAGAATAATAGTTAATGCTTGCCCTTATATGACTTGACATAGTGGCTGACTGAATGTGCCAGCTAATTCTTCATTTTTAGTTGGCGACGCTACACAGACAGTCAGCGGGGGCATGCCCGGACCGGATCGGCAGCACCGGAAGCGCAAGGAACCGGTGGACACTGAGCCGCCGACCGCATCGAGCATCAACAGCAGCGACTCCTCTTCGTCTCTGAGCAACGCCGGCGTTCTCAAGAGCGGTAGCTTCACGCATCAGCAGCAGTCTCAGCAGCGCAACGGTGGTGGATATCACAACGCAGCGTCGCGAGTCCTCGTCGCGCCGGTGAACCCAATCGCAGTTCCTCCCAGCGCAAAGTACCCGAATACGGCGGCACAGTTGCAGCAGCCCTTTGACGCGTCACTACTCGGATCGGTAGGCTGTTTTCCGATCTGTCTCTCCTTAATGCATACTCTTACTGACACATTTAACATCGAGAAGCTTACTGATTCTTTGTTGACAAACTATCTAATTGTGCAATTTTTAGACAACTGCAAAGTCGTCCGGTAGTGGTGGAAGCTCGGGCCTAGCGCGCTACGGCCCCTTCGACGAATCGAGCCCGTACGGCACCGACTCGAACGGCTCGCTAGCGCTACAGAGCACGCTCGGCTCTCTGTCGAACCTCAGCAGTTTCGGCGCTCGCATCAAGGAGGAGAACAACAACAGCTTCGGCGGCTCCCAGCGCAGCTCCCTACAGGCGGGTCCCTACTCCGGCTACAGCCAGTACTCCTACGGGCAACCGGCTTCGAATTGCGCATCGGTGGTCGGTGCGGTCCGCGCGTCGCAGTTAGCCGTTGCCGGGAAGTCCGGTAGTGGTAGCAGTTCGGGCGGAAACTCCGCAGCGTCCTCGTCCATTGGGCCACCGCCGGGCTTCGGCTTTCACCAGTCGCTTTCCGGGACGGCGCCAAAGATAACCGCGCTGAAGCCACTGGGCGGCGGTAGCGGTGGCAGCTCCATTGCTACCGCTGCGTCTAAGCCACAACCACTGCAGACGAAGACGTCCAAGTCGCGGCAGGGAAGCGAGGGTGAATACCAGGTAACGCGTGGAACTCGTACTAGATAAATGGACTGTCCCATTTTAGCTGATCAAGAATGAAGTACTCACTTCACCGTACAACAACCAGTACGAAGTCCTCGAGTTCCTCGGCAAGGGAACCTTCGGCCAGGTCGTCAAAGCGTGGAAGAAGGGCACCAACGAGATCGTCGCAATCAAAATCCTGAAGAAGCACCCGAGCTACGCTCGTCAGGGCCAGATCGAGGTGTCGATTCTCTCGCGACTGAGCAACGAAAATGCCGAGGAGTTCAACTTTGTGCGTGCGTTCGAGTGCTTCCAGCACAAGAACCACACCTGCTTGGTGTTCGAGATGCTCGAGCAGAACCTGTACGACTACCTGAAGCAGAACAAGTAAGTTGTTCAAACGGGCATGCAATGAATTTCAAACATTTACTTCTTCTACTACCTGAACCCATGTCCGTTTCAGGTTCACCCCGCTCCCTCTGAACAGCATACGGCCCATCGTCCAACAGGTGCTGACGGCCCTACTCAAGCTGAAGCAGCTGGAGCTGATCCATGCGGATCTGAAGCCGGAGAACATTATGCTGGTGGATCCGGTGAATCAGCCGTTCCGAGTGAAGGTCATCGACTTCGGTTCCGCATCGCATCGAAGCAAGGCCGTGACGAACACTTACCTACAGTCGCGATACTACCGGTTGGTTCTACCTAGCCCAATGCTCAATGCCAATGTTGCACGTTTAGAGCACCCGAGATCATTCTGGGGCTTCCGTTCAAGGAGAGCATCGACATGTGGTCGCTTGGATGCGTGATTGCAGAGCTGTTCCTCGGTTGGCCGCTGTACCCGGGCTCAAGCGAGTACGACCAGATTCGCTTCATCGTGCAGACGCAGGGACTCCCGCCGCAACAGATGCTCGCTGAAGCTGCGAAGACGCAGCGATTCTTCAAACAGGTACGGGCTGGTCTAAGCTCAGTCATGCACTGACTTCTGTGCTAGGACATGTGCAACAGGGCTGCATTCTGATTCTGAATTCTGAAAATTCTGACGTTTTTGGCCATTCTGAATTCTGAAAAGGGCCAAAATGTCAGAATAAGCACTAGGTAAAATGACATTTTGGGGTACCGCCGCTAGGCGCCGCCCGGACGAATTTTAGACTTGTTTTTAGCAAATTTCGCCCAAATTTCGCTGGTATCGCCTGCGGCGGGCCATGTTATAGATAACGCCCTGTTACAGGTGTTGTTTATGAAACCCGTTCTCACAAGCCTAATCCCGTGTTTACGGAAGAGGCGCATTTTCGACAACATGGGGCCGCCGAGAAAGTCTATATTCTTAACAGGGCCCTTTTGTTACACCACTCGTTCCCCCAAACGTGGTAAATCTATGTTCACAAATGGTTCAAAACAGCCCGCCGCAGGCGATACCAGCAAAATTTTAGGTGCAAATTTGAGAAATACAGCCAAAACTCGCTCTGGGCGGCGCCTAGCGGCGGGCCCATTTTACCTAGTGCTGTATACGTAAGCTCAAATACGCAAGCATTAGCTCGACATGACCCACCCTGCACCTTGTAATCCAATGTAAAATGATGCCTGACCTTACCCGCCCCCTGCAATGACTACATAGTGCGTGGACGATCCCTTTTTGGCAAAGTCACAAATTCTGAATTCTGAAAATTCTGACGTTTTTGGCGATTCTGAATTCTGAATTGGGTTTTAGGATTCTGAACTGTGAATTCTGAAATGAAAATCCGATCAGAATGCAGCCCTGATGCGCAAGCTTACTCTGACGTTTTCAGGTGAAAGAAGTGGCCGCATACTGGCGTCTGAAGCTTCCGGACGAGTACGAAGCCGAAACGCAGATAAAGTCAAAGGAGACGCGGAAATATGTGTTTAACTGCATCGAGGACATTTCACAGGTTTGCAGCACGCCTCCTCAGCAAGCACAATCCGTTTCCTTTCAGGTGCACATTCCCACAGATTTGGACGACATCGACATGATGTGCGAGAAGCTGGACCGACGGGAATTCGTCGACATCCTCAAGCAGATGCTGTGCATGGATCAGGACCGACGACTAACGCCCGCAGCGGGACTGCAACATAAATTCGTTAAGATGACGCACCTCACGGAATGGAATGTGGCACATACCAAATAGTGAGTTTTCCTTCTGTTGGTAACCAAAGGAGGCCTGACACCAATTCTTAACACAACTTAAAACAATGCTTCTTTAGCTCAAAGATCGCCGAACAGCGGTCGCAAGTGTGCCATCGGACGGACCGTCTCACCAACACTGTACCGCAACGTGCTCTGCAGGTCGGAGCTGCAACCGCCGCTGCCGCACCCGCTCCGGCACCGCTTGGACCCATCGTCGCAGCACAACCTGCTGCCGCTTTGCTGCAAGCCGCTGCCGCCTCGAATCCTGCACCAGCTGCGATTCAACCACAGATTCCGATTCAGCCGGATCTTTCGAACTTGTTCCAGGTACTAGTTGATTATGAGAGGGGGGTCAGCACATTATGGGGGAGGACAAAAATTTAAACTTGCGGCCGGAAAATAAAATTAAAAATGTATTTAATACTGCTCCTTGGCCAAATGAGTGAGGGCCAAGTGAGTGGGGGACCAAATGAGTGAGTGAGAGCCAAGTGAGGGTGTGCATCCGTAGCGAGTGGGTGCATTTTGGTAATTCGACCTATTCCAGTACACGGCGGCGGCAACGAATCCCGTCGCGGTGGCAGCAGCACCTTACCTGGCGTATCAGCCACTTGCGGCAGTTCTGCCGTATGGTACGTCGACAGCGCTTAAGCAGATTTTTAACAGAAATTTCAGGTCGACAACCGCAATTCGTCGGATTCGCAGGCCCCCAAACTCTCCCGCAGTACTTCATCGATCCGCAACAACTGCTCACGGGAGCGTCCGGCAACGCAGCCGCGAATCAGGCAGCCGCAGCTCCAGCGGCGTGGCAACCGCAGTTGTGGCCAACAGCTGCCGCACTTGCGGCGGCGCAAGCTCAAGCACAAGCTGCGCAAGCGCTATTTCCGCCAGGTGAGATTCAGCCGTCGATTATGATTCATCCAGTTACGGAATGACATCCACGCATTTAGAGTTCTTTATGCCGAATGCGGTCACGCGTAACGTAGCAGCCGCGGCAGCACTTCAGTTCCCGTCGACGGCGCTCTTCAACCCGCCGGTGTCGCATGCGGCGCAGCAGTCGGCAAATGCGGCGCAGCAGCAGAAGCTCTACAACCAGCTGCAGCAACACTTTCTTCAGCAGCAGCAACAGCAGGTACGAGAATTTGTTTCCCGGTTTCCCCTTACCACCCCTTATTCGTCTTATCCCAAGTTCCTTTAGTATTACTCTTAAAGTTCAAATTTTCGCTCATTTTTTTGGTTTAGCAGGACGATTGGGCGCAGTTGCTGAACTCCGGCGCATTGCGCCAAGTCCAGGCCGTACCGCAGAGCGCCTCGCACGGGTACAACCGCAACAACTGCATGCCCGACATGAACGCCGCGCAGCAGCAGCAACAGCAGCAGCAACGACTCGCGCATCAGTACCTCGAGTCGATGCACAACACGGGTCAGAGCGTCGCGGCCACGGGGCCTCCGCCCGGAATGACACAGTCGTCGACGTTCACCGGTAGCGGCGGCGCGAACCGCAAGTCGAGCATGCGCTGCGCCGTAAGTGTTATCTTCGAGGTTCACGACGTTAATCGGTCGCTTTCAGGTGGTGCGACCCATGCAGGACCCGAAGCACCAGCAGGCGCAGCACCTCATGGCGGGACAGGGAGCGCACATGCAGCACTCGACGTACGAGAACGCCAGCCCGATGTCGGCGGTCACCGCGAGCGGGATCAGTCTGCCGGCGAACTACGGCACGGACGCGGCTCCGGGACGGCAGCTGTCGAGCCTCATCGACTTCAACTTCCCGTAAGCACCATCTTAGGGATTCACTCTGCTAATCGGTCGCTTTCAGGAACCTGAACTACGGTGCAGAAGTGGGATACCAGCCAAACGCCTACATGTGATAGACGCGCGTCGATTCTAACCCCCTCCACCGAAGTATCTAACCCCTTGCACGTCTTCGTTGTTCACATTGCTAACCGTTTCCAGTTTCCAGTCTTCTCCTTTCATCGCCACTGTTGTTCACCCACTTTCCTACTTGTTTACTAAAAGAAAGTCGCCAAAAAACCCGCGCCTAAGTGGACCTGTGTACGTATAACTAACATCCCTCCTTCTATCGCCTCTCTGTCGTTCTCGTTCCGTGTTTAGTGTTCCGCGTTCAGCCCTTAAGGTATCTTTCATGTTGCATTAGAATATCCGGGTATGCGCCTATTTGTTCCCTGCACCACCGTTACCCCCGAAACCCTCTGCTTAGTCCGTCGCCGAACTGTGATTATTTGAGAACCCTCACCCGTCTGTTCAAAGCGCCCCTTTCTCTGTGTTCGAACTAGTGTTTCCAGCGTCCTTACTCACTCGCATGCAAGCAGTATTCTCTCACTAATCGTCAGTCAACTTCCTCTCACGCCTGTTGGGTTATGTGTATGAGTCGAGATTCGCTCCGAGCATTCCTTGCAGATTCTTCCGCGTCTCTGTGGGACGATCTGCCAAAAGAACTAGCAGTCCTTTTTTGCTTTAAGCTGAAGGTTTTTGAATTTAGCCGGTTTCCACGCAGCCTAGCTTACTTGATGCAGTCTCTAACTCGTATCCTAACCTTGAACATTCTGCATTCTTTGAATTGTGTTCTACTGGCGTATTTGGTTCCTCTTCAACGGGATTTTCTCGACGCACTCGCTACGAGTTGCTCGAAGGTACATGTTCTCTGTTCTTCGCTATTTGCCCAGTAGTCGGGTTCTCAAATGTCCACTCTTAATGATGAGGATCGGAACAATAAATGGTTTCGGATTCGCCATCGTAAAGCTTGACATGGGCCGCTTAGTTGGAGCAACCAGCAGATGTGTGTAGCGGCGCTACGGATAAAAGGGGTTTAAAATGACCGTATCAAACCTGATGTTCAGGGGTCGACCTAGGCGCGAAAACGTTGAGCGACAAAAGATAAGCAAAGAGGCGTCTCGTCATGCCTAAGCATTCGCGAGATAAACGTGCCCTAATCGGGTGTAATAGCGCATGATTGCAGCCTGATGCTTTCGCGCACACTCTCCATTTATAATCGAGTGGCTAGAACAGTCTCGTTTAACGAAAACTCGGATTTGTCATCGTGCTTACATTCAGGATGTTCGACGCAGAACACTTTGACGACTCTCAGCAGGAGCGCGATAGCTTCGAGGTGCCGGAGGAGATCGCGACGGAGGACGACTCCCTAGCGTTCATGGGTCACATGGCGTACATCTCCTTCGCACATGTGCTTCTCTTCCGCCGTGTCATCCCCGTCGAAATCGTCGAGCAGCGCAACTTCCAAGGTTACTCGTAGACTTGCATGCTTGGCCGAAAGGAACGAGTTTAGGCTTCCCGTTCTTCACCTTCAACCAGGACACCAAGTGGGGAGCGAAGCTTCACTACATGATGGTCTCCGCAATGGACGCCACAAAGAAGAAGATTGTACGGCGCATATGTGCCGGGATATCCATTTTAAGTTGTTGTTTAGCTTAAAGAAGCTCACATCGTCATGACGATCGACGGTGAAGGCGTGACAGCGGTACGCATTCGTCAAATCGCTAAACCACATGGAACTTCGTTTAGAACGCAGTTGAGATGTTCTCGCTGCAGTTCGCCTACAACAAGGAAGACGGCTTGCGCCTCGTCGAGTACGCATTTATTTTCAAGTGTTTCGTAGTGCCATCGTACCGGTTTAGCAACCTTGGCGAGCCTATCGTCCATCTGCGCTACCAGGGTCGCGCTGCCTTTGCCAGTCAGATCGGGGACACCATCAAGGTATCGATGCCTATTAGGCACACAGGTTTCCCAAGTTTGTTTAGCGCATTAGTGCCGCGACGGGCGTTCTGAAGCCTTTGCCGCAGAAGGTGCATCCGCAGCTGCAGCTTACCTTGCACAAAGGTGCAACGCATGAAAAAGCTCTCGTAACTGTCCTCCTGATTCAGACGACATTTCAGAGTACGAGTGGCCAGGTCTCAAGCAGTCTGCGGTTCCGTTCTCCTTTCCCAAGGGCGACAGGGTGCTCGAAATGGCGTGTTTGGAAACTCCTTTGCACAAGTACTCATTTCGAAGGTTGTTCCATAGTGACCGCGATTTCAGGATGTTGATCAAGGTGACCAGCTGCTATGCTGCCAGTCCGGGCATGATTGAAGCCCTTATGAAGCGCAAGGTCGACCACTGGGAGAGCAGCATGGAGGAGGAGCCCGTCGACGCCGATGGAACCTTCGAAGAGACCGAGGGCCGCATGCGACCGCGTGCAAGCGACATTGATCATAGGCAGGTGGAAGTCCTCGCGAACGCGGTGAACACCTCCCAACGGTCTGAAGAAGAGGATCCTGCTCCCCAAGTCAGCCAAACGTATCGTACTACAACACAAGATGCACATGTAGGCCGAAGACCGGGATGGCTCCAGCGTCCACAACGACGAGTCCGACTCCGGTATGGACCACAGTCAGTCGGACGATAACATCGACGCTGGCATCCACGGCGAGAGTATGGCGGAGGTTCTCGATGACAAGGACAAAAACGGCAGTGAGTAGTATGATTCGTAACCGATTCTTGAGTCGCATGGAATCTAGAAGACGAGAACCTGGTCGCCACCGATCCTTTGGAGGTTGCCGAGGTGATCGCAGTGCCCAACGATGACTTCGTGCCGCAGCCTGAGAAGGCCGGGAGCGAGGGTCGCCGCAGGAGGTAGTGGAACATTCCAAGCAGTCGTCATCACATAAGATGCTTAGCACGCGCACGTCCCTCAAGAGGTCCAATGCCCAGGAGTTGCCGGTGCCGAAGAAGCGTCAGAGCCGTGGCGTAAACGCGTATATAATGGATCCGTTCTTAATGCAACATTTTAGAGCAAGAAGTGATGGCTTCGTTGAAGTCGCTGGCAACAAGTCATACATCCTCAAGTCTGTAAACTTCTCATTTATCCCCCGTTACCTTCACCCTTTGTTGTCATCTAGCTGAGTTCTCTCTTTTAGAAATCCGTTAGCCTAAAACATTACCCAGTGAGCCTGTTTTTCGTCTTCCCCGAACGCTTTGCTCATCTTTGCCCCTTTAATCCGTCCGCCCGGTAATTCTCGATGTGATGCCATCATTTCATCTTGTAATTGCCAACACCAAGCTCTGTGAATAGAACACTTGCGATTTAGCCTGCCATAAACGATGTACAAGAATCTGTACTCAGCTGTAGCTGATGTGCTGTGTTAGGTGTTACGGAAGAACAGTCTCTTGTGGCCAGCCACTTGAAAGAACTACGTTTTTGTTGTCGTCAGCTCGAAATCTTGTTTACGTTTGGCAATGCGTCGTTCGTAATCATGCAGAGAACGCAGAGAAATGGTTATTAGTAGCATACTGAGCGGAGTTATCCGGCGAAGCACAACAAATACAAAAGTTCTTACGCGTACGATGGCATCTTCAAACCACGGACCGAAATACTTGAGGTAACGTTTCTCCGAGCAATAGGCAAAACATAATGACGGCTTTAGCCAAGACGAAGCCATCGCCATCGACCAGGAACTTTTCAATGACTACCAGTTCAGCGTGGACCAGGTTGGTGCATAACACGTAACCCATTGATTAGCTACATGCTGTGTGAGTTTCAGTTGATGGAGTTGGCTGGTCTCAGCTGCGCCCAAGCCATTCACAGCTTGTACGACAGAGGTTTGTGCTGAGTGAACAACTTTCGAATAACATGGAGTTCAGGCAAAGTGCTCGTCATTGCGGGGCCGGGAAACAACGGCGGCGATGGGCTCGTCTGCAGCAGGCATCTTAAGCTTTTCGTCCGTTACTCCTGCCTTGATTCGAGTAAATTTTTAATTTTAGGGCTTTGACCCGACAATTCTCTACCCGAAGCCGTCCAAGAACGCGCTTATGGAGCGACTCGTGAAGCAGACACAACTCATGGGCATCAACTACGTCTCGGAGCTTCCGGCCACACTGCAAGCAGAATACAGTCTGGTTGTGGACGCGATCTTCGGCTTCAGTTTCAAGCCGCCGATCCGCGAACCTTTCGGCCAGATCATAGCGGCGATTGCCAGCAGCGCGGTTCCAGTACTCTCCATTGACATTCCATCAGGCGAGTTGATGCGTTTACGCGAATATCATGCGCTATTCTCGGCTTTCAGGTTGGGACGTTGAAACAGGACCACCGAGCTCCACGGATGTACCCACGTTGAAACCGGACTCGCTGATGTCCCTAACGGCACCGAAGACATGCACAAAACACTTCAAAGGACGTGCGCATTTCCTCGGCGGTCGATTCGTACCGAAAGCGCTTGCCGAAAAGTACTCGCTGAACCTGCCCGACTACGAAGGATCTTCGGGGTTCCTACGCCTTAGTTAAGAACGATACAATGACTCGAATTTATTTATGCTTACATGTGTTTTGTCAATGTGTCGAAGAATAAGGTACAAACTTTCGCAGAATCTTAATCGAACATTTGCATTCACAGAGGTATTTGAGATTGGAAAGCGATCGGTATCACGAAGATGAGAAAATATAGAGGGAAGATGGACAGACCGGCCCGGATGAGCCGAGCACTTGAAAAGACCCGTAGACACTTAGAACGAGAGGACAGCACGGCCGGACTAGCGGTGCTCATCAGGCAGATCACAGATAAAAATAGACGAAAAGAGTCGACTTGCACGGATTCGGATGGACAAGCTTGGCAACAAGTAGCAAAAATGATGAGGGTATAGAAGTCAGAGTGGATACAAAGCTGCAAAGTACCTAAGGCTTTTTGAGGCTTTTCTCGATAAGTGCGAGGCGTTGCTGATGCGCAGTGACGGCCGGCTTCTTCGACGGGGGACCGCTCCCGGAGCCTGATGTGCCCGGAATGCCGGCACCACCGGATGAGGACTGTGTGGGAAGCACCATGTTGAACTTTCTCGTCAGCACGAAGCGTACGTCGCGAGCCTCGACCTTCGCCCCACTTCGATGCCTTGCGAGCCGCGCTGAGCTTTGCACGAGGTCATCGACGAAATCGTCCACAAGCTAAAACCAGCATAAACTGGGCAAATAAGGCTAGCACCACCTGAAGAACGGCCTCCGCAACGTCGTCGTCCAGCGTCTCATTCGCGTCGACCGCCTTCGTCAGCTCCTCGAGGGGTCGCTTGCCGAGTAAGTGATGCGTGGTAGCAGCAGTTGCAGGCGTGCCCACCATTGTGGAAACAGAAGGAACGCCGTTCGACGAAGCGGACGGAGGTCCACCGTTGACTTTCGGCGCGATTGACTTGTTCGACTTGCCGGATGCCTTGGCCGACTTCGGCGCAGGTTTCTTCATCGGCGTCCGCGATTGCTAGAAGTGTAGCGGTTAGAAGGAATTTTTGTGGTCGCAGATATTCAGTTAGTAGTTAGTTTCCGCATGCTCATATGGATTGAAAGTTGTTTGACCCAAGAACACATTTTTTGATGGTTCGTAACCGCACTCTTTGATTGTTGCCACTATGTATAGTTCATCCGAAGGCACTCAGATTCATTACCCAAATACTATGGAGCGTAAGCGTACCTGCGTCGACGGCCTGGGCGGAGATTCAACCATCTCCTTCATCTCTTCCTTAACACTCAGAGGCGTATGCGGTCGCTGTGCCATCGACGGGTGCTGTGACCCCTGCTGAGGGCCGCCAGGATGTGATGCGACGTTGACCGACGATTGCGCTACGGTTGCTATCACGTGGTGACCATTCGTAGTGATGGACGGTTGCATGCCCGGAGGAGCGGGTCCTGCCACTTGGGCGACGTGCACCACCGGCTTCATGTCTGGTCCACCTGGTTGTTGATGGGGCTGAGCGAGCACCGTCACATGGCCCAGCGCTTGACGCAGAGCGGACGGCTGGGAGGCAGTAGACTGCGGCACCATTTGCGGACCTCCGTGGGCTAAATCATGCGGATGCACTTACTAAGAGCGATGACACATTTGCGAACTGCCGCGTGTTGACACATACAAAACGAATGATCGACTTACGAAGTTCCTGTCTGATCGGCATTTGTACATAGCGCATCTGTGGTCGCATCATAGGCTGCTGCTGGAACTGTTGGGGAGCGTAGCCGTGTTGTCCGCCATGTTGCTGGGGCGCCATTGTCGTCGGCCCTGGTCCGGGATGCTGGGAGTGGGAGTGACCATAGACGGCTAAACTGGTGCCTTTACCCGAAGCACACTAGAATAACCCACCCATCGACGGCCGCGACGCGCCCATCTGGATGTACTGCGGGTGGTGAGCTTGAGAGTGCGGCGGCATCTGTTGCTGCTGCTGCGGTTGCTGCTGGTGCCCCGCGAACTGCTGCTGTCCTGAAAACCAAAACATTGTACACCTGGAAGAAAGATATTCATACTTGCCTTGTGACTGTTGTTGATGTTGCGGCTGTGATTGGTGCTGCGAATGAGGCGGCAGACCGCCGGGACCTTGGTTCGACGGCGTCATGTGCGACTGCTGAATCATCTGCGAACTTGGCCGCTGCTGGATCAAGTGGTGCTGCATCTGCATCATTCCTGGAAGCAGAAATGTTTATGCCTACGAGACTCTGTGCACTTGATATAAGCTTAAAACTGCGAGCGCTTATTGCCTGCTTCGCGAAAAAAAAGTCGATTTCGGCGGGCCGGCTGGGGTCAGCGGTTTGGAACAGCGGGACGCCGCCGAAGTCGCGTCGCGTTGTGGGGCCGTAAACAATGGGGGATAAGGAAGGACGCCGGGAGGTGAGTGGCTGAATTGGATGTGATGGAGACACTTCAAGGTCATTTGGCCCGAAAAAAGCGCGGAAGAGGGCCGAATGCGATGACCCGGCTCGGCTCCGAGAAATAACAATTAGCGCGCAGGCCCACCCCGTGCGCCCACACAGGGCCCTGTGCGTCCACAGGACCACCCGGCGGTGATTATCCGCCCCTGGTTAACCGTTCTTTTGTGGAATTGTCGTCGGATGGAAGCGATCTGTCCTTACCTTGTGGCCGCTGCATGTGATGCTGCATTTGCATTTGTGCGTGATGCTGCTGCATTTGCTGCTGCGACGGGTTGTGCATCATCATCTGCTGGTGTTGCACAGGTGCCTGCTAAAACCCGGATGTGAGTAACAACTAGTATCGGCCATACGCAAAAAAATATTTAGGAATTCGGAAGTAGAATTGGTATTTGCGAGACATTTTGATAAATGTTTTGGTCGATGTTGCTCAAATTTCCTAATCTATAGCTTTTCTGTGGTGCCAATGCCAGTTGTACTTTTCTGCTGCTTCAGAAATCAGAAAATGGATAACCCAGAAACGACCCGATTGAAGCAATTTTTGCGGCAACGCTTAAGAGAAAAGTTTTCCGTTCAAGTTTTAAAGTCGGTGAGAATAAAACTTAGTACGGAAAATTATTTTCCTTTCGATCCACCCGGATCAACTACTTCTCTGAAACTAGAAACAACGGGAAGATAAGGGGTGTCATGATTTCTGACAATGCGCGTGCATAATTTAATCTGCCTGTCTTCTCTATGCTTAAAGTTAAAGACTTACCATTGGCATCGGCTGTGACATCATCTGATGCATCGGCTGCTGGCCCGGCTGGATGTTGTAGCGCACTTGGTACTGTTGCTGAGCCATGTGTGGTGGGCCTTGATAGTCGGACATGGAGCAGCTCACTGCTGAATCATTTTTTTGCCGTGAGCCGCAGTTATGCCGCAAGTCCGCGCGCGAACCGGCTATACGTCGCTCGAAGTGTTCGCGCCACTTCCGTTTACCTACACTTCATTACGTTAATTAATTAGTGGGCCATGGGTTTTTGCGCGTCTTCTTAAAGGCACCTGGCTGTCGACACAACAGAGCTCTCTCTTGTCGATCTGTCAAACCTTGCGCTCCAGGCGGAATGCGCGCGAATTCAAACGCGCCAAGAGATGAATGAGAATGTCCGTCGCTAACTCGAATGTTCAGGAGCATGAAAATTAACCTTATGCAGTGCTTGTTGTCTGAGTTATAAGCAACTTTACATCGGTTAAATGAGGAAGGATAACACTTGCGTGTTGTTCTACTGGGCGCGTTAAGCTAAAGTGACAGAAAGGTGTCGAGAGTTTTTGGTTACAACAATTGCTGCCTGCTTAAGTCTGATCAAGGAGTAAAACCATGTGGTTTTGTGCTGCCTGCGAGGATGCGGTCATGCAAGCGCCAAGCAGTTATCAAGCTGTCCTTGGCAAGATCCTGATGGTAACTGCTCTCTCGTGACTGACGGCATGAAGTCGCATAATTTGCTTGTTCTGGGTGCAGTTTGCTAAATCTTACAAACATACGGTGAGGAATGAGGTAATAAAACACTCCTTCAAATTTTCCTTTTGGCACACGCTAAGTTAACTTGTTCCGACTTTGTCAGTCTCGACTCATTTTTCCTATGCAATGCGGAACTTGGGCCAACCGCCGTCCGCAAGGCCTTTTTTGCTCGGAAAATGCCTACAATTCCAGATGCTTAAACTGTTTTGGATTATTGTGAACCTGAACCTGTTCATTGTGCGAACCCATCAATAAGAGGCTGCAAAATTTTGCCGTTCCTATTAGCACGTTGTTCACTTGATGACACTATAGGATCCCCCCGTCCCATTTAATGCCTTGTCGGCTGCTGGAACGAGGAAGTGTCGGCGCCTTTTGATTCACTAATTTCCCTTCAGCGGATGCATGACCTGATACCTAACAGTGTTACGCATTACAAATCGAGTTATACGGTGAACGTGCGATTCATCCCATTTCACGAACTCTATCGCTAACCGACGTCACTGCGATTTTATACGGCCGTCGCATTCCCGCGACGGCCATCCACGCGCCTCAGACGAAGTTTAATTCCCCGAACTAACATCAGTCGAGAGCGGCAGCGGGGACAACACGGGGGCTCATGTGCTGCCGCCGCCGGCTGGCGCAGAGGTTTTCTCGACGGCCGTGGCTTCGACCCTCACTCTTTCTCCGTCCTTTTATCCTTTATCGATTCCCATCGGCGGTTGTCAGCTGCCTCGCAGCGCATGCGTGCGCTGTGTCTTTTCAGTCCACCGCTGCGGACCTCCCCTCGCCATGCTCGGTTTTGTCGCGCTTGTGGTAGCTTTCCACTTAGCGCGGAGTCCTACCGTGTTTTCACGTTCCTACATGGTCTTGCTGCTTAGCTTCTAGTCGGTCGGTCAATACCGCATGACCCCGTACCAATTTGATTTTTAGTAGTTTGTTAAACAGTTAAAAGTAGGAATCGAACAAGACCCCGATTTTGAATGCATTCAGGAGTTAATCCCATTTCGACATGCGTAGGCAGACATGCGGAGCGACTCCGATGCCGTTAGCCGTTCTCGTGAGCGTCGTTTCCGTAGCCTTGCTCATGTGTGGTAGATCATGCTTCGATGCTCACTCTATGTGCACTGTTACATGGGTACCTTAGCGTTCCTTTTTGCCAGTGTCGAGATTTTGGCAGGTCGTAGGCATGCTTTAAAGCGTGCTCAAATCGATTCAGTGTTCCAGCGTTGCGCAGTATCACCGTAATAATGGGCGTCATTTGCACAAGTTTACCATTGTGACCTTTAAATGCACTCTTACGGCTTACATCTATGAGACCGTTCGCCTCGATCATCAACCAACCGCCTTATCATCTTTGGGTGATGAAGAGCCCTTGAGAAGAGAGGTGTCAATTGCGCGTCGTTTTTCCTTGTTTACGTCGTATGGCCTTTCTACCACCGTATAATTGTCGGAACTGTTTTCATCGCGGACAGTAATGAAATGCATGGGACTTCAAATAACTGTTAGGCGCACCTGTTCGTTTGTAGCGGCTTATGACAGGTGGTTTGAGAGTAAAAGTAGAGCTGGCTGCACGAATGTATTCTCCTTCTTCGCATGAATTGCTTCATCCGCGCATTTGCCCTAGCACAGCCCGTGACGTACGCCCACGTCGGTGCCACTCTCGGCTACTTCCTTGTCCGTGCCCGCATGATAAAAAGCATGTGAGGGCTTGTGCGCCGTGTCCCGCGTCTAATCCGTGCCTCATTTGCGCGTCCGTAGCCGCTTTATCCATGTAATCGCGGCACAACGGCATCCAACTTCTGCTAAGTACCTACGGAGAGTCGCATTTCAGTAACGTTCAACCACTCGAATGCCGGTGAACAACTCGAGTTCATGCCTGGTGGCACGTGCCGCGCCCGGCAGCATACCACCGTCGCAAAACGAGAACGCGCTGATGACCGCCAACTCCGTGGACGCGCTGACGGGCAACTTCAAGAAGCTCACAGTGCAGAGCAGCACCAGCGTGTCGGCGTCGACCACCGCCGCGAAGAAGACTTCGCGCACCGGAGACACGATCACGCCCGCGGACTTCGTCACTCTTCAGAGCCTCCGTTCGAGCGCGTTGGCCAAGAAGACCAACACGACATCGAAGTTCGGGCGTGATGGCGCCAACCTTTTCGCGGACTTGCTTGCGGGCAATGATGAGGAAGTCAAGGTGGCACCAAAACCGAAGGTCGCAGCCAAGGAAGAGGTACTGCATAACGCCGATATTTTTCCATTTCAACGTCTACTTGTTTAGAAGAAGGACGAGAGCAAGAAGCCAGATGAAGCTGAGAAGAGCGTGAAGAAGGACGAAGAGCACAAGAAGAAGGAAGAAGCACAAGATGACAAGGATACCAAGGATGCTGACAAGGATGACGATCTTCTGTCCCGAGGCCCAGTCTATGCTGCTCGGTATGTCACATGAAATCTAGTGCCGAAACCGTCGTTGAGGTGCATTCTTCCTTTTCATGATCCTGAAGTTTTAGCGTCTCCACCGGCTTCCACCCGTACGACAAGCGCGGAGCAGTGTACGGCATCGCACCACAGTCGGCCGTCGATGACCCATCGAGCTACAGCGCCGCATACGGGTGCGGATACGAGTGCGGCACTCAGAACTGGTGGAACAACAGTCGCGAACTGCTCTCGAACAGCTCCACGCCGGATACCGTGAAGTCGGACGCTGGATACAGCTCCGCCACCAGTCCCCAGTACGCGGGCAGCTCGCAGGGCAACAGCCCCGCGATTAACCAGGCCGACTTAAGCCGTCTCTTGGCTGGCGATAAGGTGCGTTACAGGCGTAACGTGACCATTTTTTACCTTGAATTTATAATTTAGGACAACAGCGAACTTCCCGACGCCCTGTCGGACTTCATCTTGAAGTACTCGCGCCGTTACGCAAATCCCGAAAAGCAGGAGCGACGCCGTCAGGGATCTGGGTCGGATGAGAGCAACTGCGGGGACGCCAGCCCCAAGTTCGACCGGCCGATATCGAACGTCGGCCCTTGTGATTCACCGATGAGCGCAGTCAGCGCACCACAGAGGTATGCACCAGCGGTTCTTTGTCAACCTAAGGAGCTTTCTTTAGCTCCCCTGGCGCACCTCACTCAGCGGTCAGCGGCCCCAACACTCCAATTAACGAATCCTTCGAGAGCCGTACCGGCCCGTACAAACTACAGCTCGGCCAGACCGGCCCTGAACACATGCAGCGTGCCGCCAAGGACCGAATGCGCAGAATGATCCGCGACGAGGATATGGACGAGGCATGGGCCTGGACCTGCAAGTGCATGCAGTACTTCCCGGGCGCGCTCTGCTACCAGGATACGGACCGCGACACTCTGCTTCACATCGTCACCTCGCATATGGACCTGGCCAAGATCTACGCACTCGTCGAGCAGATGATCAAGACGGAGGCGACGACCTCAAGCCGCAAGCCCTACGATATGCCTAACAGGCATGGAGAGACCCCGCTGTTCCTTGCTGTCGAGAAGCGTCATCACGAAGTTGTCGACTACTTCCTGGAGGCCGGTGCGCATCCCAATGCGCAGACGCTGCGTCAGGAACGCGATGCTCCGCTGCACTATGCGGCTGCGCGTGGCATGACCGCTATTGTACAGGTAATTAAGATGCGTCCTATGTCAGTCTGCTTCACCGAACACTTTAGACTATCTGCTCGTACGCAACCACCGACGTGAATCTCATGAACGGCATGGGCCTGACGCCGCTTCTGTGCGCAGTGCGGAACCACGGCGTTCTGGAAGAGGAGAGCCAGAGCCTCATCAACAACATTCCCACCATCCAGGCTCTGTTGCGCTTCAACGCAGACCCGCTTATTCCGGTATGGGAAACTCCTCGGAACCTAAAGCAGACGGTCTGGTTTAGGATGCGACAAACGGCAAGACCGTGATCCACTACGCCGTCGAGAAGATGGACCCGGAACTGATTGAGGTAGGTAAACAGTCAGTGAATCAGTCAGACAGTGCAACCAGTGTTCTCTTCTATTCTTAACAACCAGTGATTTAGGTATTCCAAGCACACCTCGACGAAGAGACGATGACGACGCTTGTGAACAAACCCGAGTTCTGTATGGAGACGCCCATGCGCAGCATTCAGCTGCTGAACGTGGACGAGCAGACCCGGTCACGTCTATGCCTCATCCTGCTCACGTGTGGCGCCTCAACCGATAGCGCGTCGCAGTCCCCGAGCTACCAGCAGTACTGAGTCCTATATGCCGGCTTCCGTCCGGTTCCTATTTTTTTACCACTGATTCGATTCGCTCGTTGTCTTGCTTGTAAGATTCGAAGATCCACAAACTTCCATCTGCTCTTTTGCTGGTCGTTAACATACGGTTTGTGCAGCTCTCTCCGGTGAATTTTGTACTACTACGGTGTACCACTACTCGAGTTCTAATAAAAATGCAGATGGAACCAATCGCAGCAGAGGTAGTGCAGCCTACATCATTAGCTTAGTACGAAATTGTTTCAATGCATAGGGATCAGCTTTGGTGATTTACACTGCTTTATGTTTACTTGGGCGATACTGTTGAGATAGCGAGAATCCACGCTGTCTGACGCTGCGTATTCGATTTCCTTTCGGTTGGCATTCCGATTGTCGCGCACCCAGTGTTATCCGGCATTCGCTGCTCAACAACAGTGTTGCTGTTTACTTGTGAATTGCGTACAACCATATTTGTCTGCTCCGTTCTTATTTACCTCAAAGTATTTGCGCACCGTGAATGCACATATTTAGAGACCGCTTCAAGCGTTAACGCAATGGACAACCAAGCACCACCACCAGCAGCCGTGCGCAAACGGCTCAATCCCGCTATTACGCACAACATTCTCGACCGCATACTTTTCCACCATCCAATCGGGTTTGGAGTCCAGAGATATCGAACGGCGAATGAATACTTCCAGTGTATGGTGAGTTTTTTTTTCGGGCAAACCTAGCGCACTTAAAAGGTGTCTTGTCTTTTAGTTTCTGGACAGCGAATGGTCCAAAAACTTCCGTAGCATTCTGCGAACGCTCACACACATTGCCGTCTCGTACGGCACAGAAGGCTTCGTCGTCACGGCTCCCTCGCACCAGGTAGTTGCTCGTTGAAACCTTGGATCTTCCAGGAACACATTTTAGGAGATATCGTTCGATCAGGTCCGCAGACAACGGATCGAAGTGGACGATGAGCTTCTCGATTACCTGCTGGACGAAGTCGGTGTCCAGTTCAGATCCCTCCGAATCACTGCCCTTAACATCAAGACCTTTCGCGGCAAGGAGATCTTCGCTTCAACCATCTTTGCCGACAACAAGATTGAAGGTACGCAACTTTCATTTTCGATTACGAGATTCGACTCTAAAGTCATGCTTATTAGGCCTAGAGAATCTTCACCTGGACTGCTATCCGCACAATGAGGCAGATGAAGAGCGCTTCTATCGTGACGCGGAGGAGATCATCAAGCGAAACAGCACGACGCTGCGGCATCTCTCTTGCGTCACCAACGGCAACCGCTTGGTAAAAATGCTCAGCGAGGAGGCCGAATTGGAGACCTTCGACGTCCACATGAACTACTTCCCTACCAGCAACTACTCACTCGGTGCGCTAGCCTTGACGTTGATTACTACGACAACTGCCACTTGTAGGGGACCTGGTGCCGCTCCTCGAATGCCCCGCAAAGACCATCCACATTTGGATAGATGCATGCTTCGCAGGTTTCGAGTAAGTTGGTGCAGAGCCGATGTAACGACCTACACGTGTTCAAGGTACTCTGCTTCGGGAGCAAGTCGTTGCAAGCGCTTATCGATCACTAAGACTTTGCAAGACGACCAGGATCGTGAGCTGGTCGACGTGAAAGAACTCATCTCTTGTGTGGCTGACGTATGTCCTTCGATGGACTCATTCGAAGTGGCTCTTCAGGGTTTCGAAGTGAACGAGGTTGGCGACTAACATCAACCCACCATATATTCTCCGGTACTTTTAGAATAGCTTCGATGACCTCTTTTCGCCAGTGGATACGACGATTCAGAGCTACGTCAGTCTCTTTCGCGATTCACCACTAAAATGCTCGGCAACGTGCAGAATTACCTTCTCAGTGACGTACCTCTTGGACGAGTTAAGTTTGCAGACTAACTGAAGCTCGTCTCATCTGTAGCCCAACTGACTTCAAAGCTTTAGGACGCAACGAGCTTCAGAACACGCTTCGACGCCAGTTATCCTGTCATCTCCGACGGCGGACGGGAACAATCGACGGATGTGGAAGAGGCCACGAGTTGGATTTTCGACAGAACAGTCCAGACCGCGGACAACCAGTGCGTGAAGGTCCTTCTCTACCTCGACAAGCAGGAAATCAGCCCGAACACGCGCAGAATGTTCTCCCACCCGCCGAGGAATTACAGCGATGAAGACGAAGACGAGGACTTGGACGACTACTACGACTACCTCGAGTATTACAGTGACGACGAAGTGTTGCCCTAGAGGCGCTACATTCTTCCCGACGCCATTTCTGTACAAATTTGGATGTGAAGCACGAATAAAGCGATTTTTATTGTCGTAAAAGCTCGTGTGAACATCGTTTCCTCCAGTGTGCGCATTAGCATCCGGACTCAAAGAAGCCAAATGACTTGCGATAATCCACTGCGCGAAGCAAACTTGTGGACTTTACCGGAAGCGACGTTGAGTAAGGCGTTCCAAGTGTTTGGGCGACTAATGCAATGGTCCGACACGGTGTGCTACAAAGAACGATCAGGCGCGCGACCTCTAATTCGTTTTGTAATGGATGCCTGTTATCAAGCTAACCGTTTCGACATTGCATGCCAGGCCAACCAGCACTGCTGCCTGCCGTAGATCTGTGCCACCCTACACGCGTGAATGCTGAAGCTTGTTCAAACAAAACGCGGCAGTGCTACGCAGAAGCTGCAATGTGACGCTTGCTGCACCACATTTGGCACATCCCACACGAAGTGCCGAGCGAGTCGAATTTCCGAACCAATTCATGTAATGTCAAGCGCCGTTCAAAGGGTTCCTTGTAGGTTCGTACCTATGTAGTTTAGGTCGCGGAAGCACGAGACCGTTACGTCCAGCTTGCCCCGCTACTAAAGGCGCTACTTAGTAGTAAGGTTTAGTCAAAACGAATGATAGTCAATATTGGTTTGTGGGATCGCCAAACTCACATAACGTACTGATAGCAACATAGGTAAGTTTCGCAGGTAGTACAACTATAAGTCTACCGAAGGCGCCGCTTCCGTAAATGCTTCTTAAGCATAAAGCTGCTCCATGTTCCCGAACTGCTGCCGGGCGCGGCCTCGGCGAACGACCCCCGCCTTGAACGACGTCAGCGACGTCGTCGTGGGGCTCTGCTCATTGACTCCTCCCTCCATATGGGTATGAGCTTTCGGGAGGAGGCTTTCAGGCGGGCGCCCGTGGCGATGGCCGCCGCCGTCAGCTGATGAGTGCCACGGATGATACCTACTCTTGACTCCCGGGTCGTTCACGGCTTATTGTGCCGCAGATTACCGCCAAGTATGCGGAAAACCGCTTGAGTGTATATGCCTCCCAAAACTGAATGTGTGATTCCTTAGTTAGTTCCGCATGGGCTATGCCTGAACGTCTAATTCAGGTTCTATGCCAAGTCTCTTTTAATCCTTCTTACATCCTGTAAGAGACGTTGAAAAGGCGCTAAATGCTCGACCGTTGCCCTGTGCAGCTTAGTGACCGGTATTCATGCTTAATGCCGTCTAATTCGAATCTTCCTGCCCTAAGGTCGACGAGGTCACACACTGAGGCCAATTACGGGGCTGCTTTCAGCATCCGCGCAGCGGATATAATTAAGTTCTCCTTGCACATTATGTGAGTTGCAACTTGCAGTGCCTATTTTGGGTGACCTCTGGCGAGGACAACTGTTTATGTTGTGCTAATCCCGCAAAGGGACATCTTTGTGCGTCTTTGCTCCTAGAAGGTCAAAGTTCGTCTAGCCAAATAAACCTTCGTCGATTGCAGGTTACCTTCACTTGTTTCCACGTTTTACAAAGGTTGGCTTACTCAGTCAATCGTTCCGCAGCTTCTTTGTCTTCTGCGTGCAGGAATCGCTAACCAGCGCTTCCAAGCAACCATGCATAGACGAGTCGCCTTGAAGGCTGGCCCACACAAGGGGTAAAATATGCACGAGTACAGTCTTACTGCCCACTTTCGAGCTCCAGAAGAGTTGCGTCATCATTCCCGATTCTGATACTTCGTGTTTACGCGTGTACCGTGACTTCTTCCTAGCCAATAATCGCGTACATGAATTTCGACGTTAACCGTGCTAAGACAGTCGTCTTCACGCTTTAGGTGTCCGTACCGTAGCCGTTTTGCAAGATGGCTTCTTCAGCGAGATGGTGACGTCTTATTAATATCATGCTGCCACGACACTCGGCATTAGCGCGCTCGTCGCTGCGCTGCTCGCCAGCCGAGGTGTCCGAGGAATTAGCGAGACGCTGTGTTTTCGTCGACGGCGGATTCTACGACGCGTGTAATCGGAGCTGTATTACGGAGATGAGTTTCATGCCGCTCAAGCAGAACTTTCTCCTCGAGCACACTGTGTACGGAAAGGTCGGTGACTTCGAGGCAAATCGAATGAATATTAAATTTGCCTCTTCCGGATCATCCAATGGCCGTAGTAAGAGTACAGCAGCAGTTGCCTCTTTGTTACGCGGGCTGAATGCCGGTTTCGTGGGAATTCGGGCGGGTCTCGGAACATCG
>JNEY01000001.1:4789280-4804538 GCA_020875895.1 Aphelenchus avenae
GTGCTTTCGCAGAAGCACATGATATCACCGACGAACGTCGTCCTAAAGTATATGGCACTCGCGGACCTGTGCGTTGGGCTGATCCCACTGCCGTGGAACTTCTTCTATCACACCCTTCGGTGAGTGACCGTTCCGGGGATGCGCCGACAAAGATATGCCCTCAGGCAGGGTATCAAAGAATGGTGTCCAAATATGTTAGGCATCCGCCAGTGCCAAAAGTAGCCCTGGAGGTCGAAGACCATGCATTTAGCTGCGGATGTTACCCACTGTTTACCCACCGTTCGCCGCCCTCAGCTAATAAAATCGCTTCATTTTGAACGGATGCTGCGGCGTGCCCTTTAAAGTGAGCATCTGATATCCACCGGACGGGGCAGGACAAATAAACGCATTAGCATGCGCTTGGATTGCGTCAAGTTGACACGTCTCGCCCTTAAGATGCCCATTCCGCATCCAATCTTTAACCCGTGAATTGCCTTTGACGTGCGCCTCCCTCACCGTTGGGAGCGGCACGTCGTGCGCGTGGGTGAACGAACGTAAATATCGCACGCTTGTGCGTCTCGGCGGCTGCATGACGAGTAATATGACCTAGAGCCATGCTTTTTTTGCATCTGCGGGCGATATGACTGCCGGGAGCATGCTAAGCGCTCCCGAGGGCGTGCTTCGGAGCAAGGCCATAATATAGGTCGTTATGACTTTACATATGTGAAAAACACCCTAACATACGCATACATCATCCGAATTGTACCAAAGGTGACATGCGTACTGCGCCTCATGGCGTAGGCGTTTAATGCGTCTGCTATTTTAGGTACTATGAGACGGAGGAGGAACATCTTGACTTATCATGGTGCCTTCTGTACAAGTACAGCATGGACGTCCTACCGCCCATCTGCCATAACACCGCGATGTGGCTAACGGTTCTTCTAGCGGGTCAAAGGTAATCAAAATCCTCATACCCCTACGCAGATACATGGACAGTGTAAACGCTTGAGATTATGCACGACCTCGCAGTTCTGTCACATGAGCCTGGCGCTTGCATGCATCGCACGCATGTCCTGCTTCACGTGACCATTGGCATCGTGACTAAGATTTCGTGCATCATAAATCGTCCAGCTTGCGAAGCGCAACGCGCAAACCTTTCTTGTCCCCTCTGGCTCTTCATCTGATCAGCACGTGATCCGGCGCATGCATGCTGGAACACGGCCGCTTTTGTCCTTGTCACACCCGATACGCAGCAATCGGTTGCAACGAGCGAGCTACGCAAGCCAACGTGGCTATTTCCGCGCAGACATGAGAAGCAAACCAAATTAGACAGTAATCTGTCCCGCCCGATTAACATCCGGAGGCAGTAATTTAAGCCATCTTGAGCGATTCCACCCGCTCTCGGTCCCATGAGGAATCAATCGAAACAGAAAGTTCCTTCCGGTGATTACCGAGCGGTAATTGACTCGCTTAGGATGCCGAAAATTGAGCGACGATAGCTGGTTACGAAGTGAAGAACGTGCAACGTAAAACCAAAACAATCAAAGCCCTCAACCCCACTGCGTCCAAGAGACGGAACATAGCACAAGAAAAAGAGCAGCAGCAGAGGCGACTGGTTAGATACTTGTACTTTTCAGGTACATCTCCATAGAGTACCCTCTTCGTTCTCGTCAGATATGTAGCGTCAGAAACGTGCGGATTGCAACCGTCGTTATCATCGTCGCATCGGTGCTATGCGGAATACCCAAGAGCCTCGACTACTACTACGACGTCTACGAGGGGTGGGCTTTCGTAGGCCCAGGCGAATGGGTATATACCAAGTAAGCAAAGGGACACATGAAACTGTGTGAACCTCACCTTATAGAACCTGCCTTTCCGGCCTGACGGATATTGTCCGTTTCGTCGGCATGAACACGTTCTTCAACCTGTACTTTTGGATCCGAGTTTTCGGCTTCATTCTCGTGCCAAGCTGCTTGCTCATCGTTCTCAATGCCTTACTCATACGTGGGATTCATCAAGCTCAAAAGAGAAAAGAGCACCTACTAAGGTACCGAAAGAGCATCTAAATGAGGCATTGCGATTCCAAGCCCTTAGCAGCGCCTTAGCAACTGTAGGTCTATGGTGCAACTTTAGAGAAAAACGTTCCAGGGAAGCTCAACGACAGACCGACAGCAACTCCACCAGCATAATGCTTGGCAAGTGCCCGCTTATTTCGCGTGTAAGTGTCGAATTTAGTGATGGTAGTGAGCATATTCCTCCTGGTAAACTTACCTCAAGCGGTTTTTATCGCGTTGCTGTGCGTTTACAACACCTTCGGCATCCAGAACAAGCTGCTCGAAGGACGGTTTCCGGTCGTCTTCATGGTAAGAATATGCGGCAAGCCTTCACTGATTAACTTGTCCTTTCTGCTTTCTAAATCTGCCCAAACTGATACAGGACCCGAATGCGCCAAGCTAGACTGGTCAACACACTTATCCCAACTAAAAATGCCTGCTAACTGTACCTGGAGGATAGTCCATCAATTTTGTTTTGTCAACTCCTTCAGTAGAAGTATACCCAGCTCTACAGTCTGGATTTTCGACTCCACGATTTATGCTGTTAATCGCAACTTGTTGTTTAGCTCGTCTCGAACATGCTCGTAATGGTGAGTTATTTTCTGTGCACAAAATGCTCCCAGCGGATGTCGGTCGCGCTTTCAAGATCGCAATTTCAGGCAACCTACCCGATCAACTTCGGGATTTATTGCGGGTAAAGGGAGTGGTAAACCACTAGGCGAGTGGGTAGGACTACCTATGCGACAGATGTACCATGTTTTATTAAGGTGCAATTTTGTGTGAAGAACCTTGTTAATTCTGATTGCCCTATGAGCTGATGTACCAACTTGTTTGTAAGCATAGTGTTTTAGTTGCCCTCTGGCAGACGTCCCAATGTTTTGTAAGTTTAGGTTTAGCGTGGCAACTGTTGTGCTGCAATCTTTTACTTTGCGCATCTACTGTACCGCCGTTTCAGTGGCAATCATACTCAATTCACAGAGAAGACTGAAGTTTACATCAAGAGTGGGAGATATTTGGCAATAGTGGCGGATCTGAGGGACTAAGACAAAGGGCGATAACAAACATTAAGTGTCTGAGGTTTTTAGAGGCAGGAGGGATCATGGCATGATAATGGGCGAATGAAGAGACAATACCTAATTTACAGAGATAAGTGATGCCTAACTTGGAGGGCATTTTCTGACGGGGGAATTGAATTAACAGGAGGGGGTGTGCTTAAAGTAACTGGTGCTGAACACGTGACCCGCGCGGAGACTGTAGATAGACACAGGGTTTAGTCCAATGAGCATTCAGACTGTCTACTGCTTCTCTGAGTGCTGCGCTTGCCTCGACTTCCGCATGCCGTTCGTAGCGCACCCGCAGTGGAATTCGTCTTCATCGACCGCCTTCTCCGCACCCAGGATGCACAGACTGTGGTACCACTCGTCGTAGTCGTCGCACTAAATGAGTGCAACATAACTCGATACGTATGAGTGGACTGCGGTCCAACGTGGACGCTCGAGACCTACCTGGACCCAGTTGATTAGCTCGTGCTGCGGTCGGCGGCAGTTCGTGTGCACACACTTGCCGTTAGTGTCCAAGTCAGCCTCTTTCTTCTTTTTGCCGTCCGATGGCAAAGCCGCATCGGCATTTCTCGCAGAGTTCTTGGATGCGGGCTCCTCTTCTGAATTGCTGCTCGCAATAGGCACGCTAGAAAAGTAAGACGTAATTCTTGTTCGTCGGTGATCATATACTTTCTAAAATCGAAGAATGCCGATTCCGTTGTGGAAGGCTCGTCGTGCGACGACTCAGAGGAATAGTCCAGAATTTCTCGCGGAGGCTCTTCATCGGACGTCTCAGAGGACTCGTCCGAAAGTTCCTGCTGGGGCTCATCGTGAGACATCTCGGAAGCAGCGTCTTGCGTAAGATCCACTGGCGTCCTGGCGAGATCGACGTACTGTGTGGTCCGGCCTCCGTAGCTGGGAATGCGCAATACGCATCGTCCGACGGCCGGCGCAAGACCGGAGCTGGACTCGGAGAGTTCACAACGCAGGCCAGTTTCCGAATGATCTAGAGAGGGCTGGCGTGAAAGTCGAGACTGCACGCCTTCGCCGGCTTGCATGTGCGATTCGTCCGGTTCCGAGTGTCCCGGGAGACGTAAAGTGCTAGCAACAGGCGTCAGAGCGCGGAGCCGTTCGACTGGGCCGCGTTGCGCATTGGCACTCATGCTTGGTACTCTAAAAATGCCAAAATAGCATCTGCATGTACCTTCTTTGATTTCGTACTCGCTGTTTTCGAAGTAAACCACGTCGTGCGATGACGTCTGCTCCATCTCTTCCGGATACAAATCAGCGAAAAGATCCGGGGACGTGACTGAGCGTTGGTCATAAAGTGCGGACTCCACGCATTCAGCTGCTAGTATTTGCGGTTCGTCCGGTTTCTGGGGCTCGACACGGCGTGAAGTATCGGTACTGGCTCTCCGAGCGCGGACCCACTCGTCCATTTTCTGAATTTGACACATGGCAACGTATTGTGGAGAATGTCGTACCTCTTCAGTATAAGCACGTTCTCTCTTGACTCTCGCGTAGAGCTGTTCGAATTGCTGGCTTAAGGTAGAAACGGCTGGAATGGGAGAAGAGGCTTGGTCCACTCGCATCGTTGTTTCGGCGTCCTAAATGAGCACGATTAGATTGATCGAAATCTGGAGCACATGCCCGAACAAGGTGTTGAACCGCGGAGCTTGTGGAAGATTCTGATCTTGTTGCCTTTTTGACAATTCTTTCTAAATTTTGCGTATATTGCTGCGCATTTGCGGAAGGTCCACTTACTCAGCTCCTTCCGCGTAATGGGCAGCTTCCATACGTTGCGGTTATCCGGGGCGAGGAACGTGCCGTTCTTTGTCAACTGCGTATGGGTGCTTTCGAAGAGGATGAGTGCAAGTTGGTTCAAACGCGGAGCCAGGTGATTCCTGTAGGTCGAGTCGTTCAACAAGGATCCATAGGCCCGCACCGGCTTGACGTTGTAGAGACTGCCTATGCCTAAAAACTACTCAAGTTTTTGGCCAAAAACAATATCGCCGTACCCAAAGAGTCGATGATGATCTGTTCCAGGCGCTGTCGATCGTGCTCGTTGAAGGACGCTACGGAGTTTTTCGCGTCAATGGTGATGCACATCCGGATGAGGTAAAGGTCCTCGTTCTCCGCGAGCGTAAGACCCGCTTCGTGCCAGTTTGAGATCTGGAAAGCATGCTCTGTACGGCTGATATGTGTTATAACGTAACATACCGAATTCTTGATGTGATCCGTCACTCTTTTCGCTATTGAGCCTGTTGAACCAACATACAGGGTGAGATGTTTGATCCATTCACCACACGTTGGGATGGTACCGCGTCGGATTTTTGCGACTGTGTAGACCGCGCTGGTTTGCGAAGCGTTTCGGTTCCGCTGGACGAAGCTGTAATACACCCGTTTGCATGCGACTTCATGCGCGCACTACCTGCGCAGAAACGGGTCGCGTCGAATTGCGGCAAGAGTGCTCTCGACCCGTCGAGCGTCAGCTGCAGAGTCGACGATCTCTTCGAGGCAGCCCATGAGCCGTCGTTCTTTGATTACGCGGAGACCGTACTCCAATCGAAGAATGCCCGGCTCGTCGCCGGTGACCGCAGCGCGATGACGCATTACTAAAACTTGTTGATTTCGTGTCTTTACAACGCGTTCGGCTCTTACACGGGCCCAGCGTCTCAGGGAACAACGTAGCGGCGCATCTCGCAGAATGACGCTGCACTTGCCCAATGGGAACGCTCGCTGAGCATGTTGTACACCGGAACATGGGTATACGCACGCGTTGTTCACTCTCGAGCGGCACCGGCACGAATCCGCCGTTAGACGCAAGGAACTCACTGTGCTTGGCGACGCAATGCAAATACCAGCCAATGAAGTCTACGTACGGCTGGTCACAGCCATCGAACGGGCAACTGGTGTCGCGGAGTCCCTCGATACGTACACGTTGCACTAACCCGGAGTGAGGTACTTAATTCCCATTAATCACTTACCCGGCTGAGCAACGCTTAACGTCTGGTCTGGCATTGCGTGGTGTTCTTTGTGTGTCAACAGCTGAAACTCTGGGTACCAGATTCCGCAGTCGGAGCAGTACCACGGGTCTTTCCACATGGACCAGTTCCCTTGGCAGTTTTTGGTGCGTGCCTTTAAGGCGTCGGACTCTAAACCCATGTGCGCTACTTTCTGTCCTATAAGTACCGCATCGGTGAGTTTTATCGAATCATACTTGTTTTCGGATGCGGCTGCTTTACGTGGGATTCCAGGTTTGATTTCGAGGTCGCCACGTAACTGCACTTGTCGCATTTCCGTACTAAATATAAGTTAGTTATACAAGTGTCAACGAGAACGACTAACGACTCAGCGACGGGTCGTGGGCCAGTGCGTAGTGGTTGTAGAGCAGGTCACAGTTGCTATACCTAGCTGTGCATCCAGGCAGCGTACACGCGTAGAAGAGCCTAGGAGAAAAGGTTGAGGCCGTGGTTTCGTATAAGACAAGAGGGAGAAATGATACCCGTCGTCGAAGAAGTGTTGGTCGTGATCGGGAGCGCCCGAAGTGCACTTATTCTTTGGATCGCAGAAAGTACACTGAGTCTCGAATCCCTCCGCTTTCTCTAACTCGGCCCGCTCTGAGTTGCTTAGGTCGTGGAAGAGCTTCAGCTTCGGAAGCTCGCCGATGCAAGGAATTGACGGAGGCGGGCAGTCAAAGACCGTGACTTGCGCGGAGTCGGCTTGTACGTTGTCACCGAAGAGCAGTATGTTTGGCGGTACCCTTAAAATCGTGCAATCATGTGTTGCGAAGGTGTCGTATTGTTTCCTGTCCGCATGGTTGTCGACGCTTCCAACTTTCTCGCTGACGCGTTCGTCGTTCATCATCAACGCGCTGTTAGAAGAGCTACTCTCATTACTCCGAGAAGAGAATGAGGTTTGAGTGGTCTGGGCTCCTGCAGCAGCACGCGTCGGATGTCTGAATAGAAGCTGATACTTGACCAACCGACAAAAGCGATACTAACGCATGCTTCTGAGTAGCGTTCGTGGCCGAATTGAGAGGCACCACAGTCGTGTCCGAGGGCATCTCTTTGTTTTCGCATTGGTACACGTTCTCCAGCGCCAGGTCGTTTGCGTCGCCGTCACCGGCACCAACCAGCATCGGGCCGAGTCACCATCACAAGCACGAATCGTCATCGCTGCCGACAGCTCGACGGTTCCGGAATCGTATTTTCTAGTCGGTTCTTCGCCAAGCATGGACGGGTCCAAGGTAGCAGCTTCGCGGAGACCAGCTTTTCTAAACATAATATCACTCGATGCTACTTATAAACCGAAAGTTAAGATATGGCGTTATTGGGAGGGAATGATTAGCAAAGTCTGCGCAAATAGGGGCAGTCGCATACCTTTTCTTGTACTCGATGAACGGGATCAAGAAGGCCGCCTCGTTGTAGTGCACCCAGTTGCTCTGGTTACCGAACGTGGTATGCTCCAATGCAAGTCTGTTTCGGAGTGACTGCCACGTTGAGCGAGCCTTGTCGACTAAATTGTACCGTTATGTATCTGCTTTTGTCATATGAAAATACCTTCCAGTCCGGTTTGCGCAGCAATTGCGACCCAGCGTGGGCTGTTTATTTTCACCTTCCTGTAGTCCCTGTGGTTGCGGTCGTAGAGGCTCGGGTAGCGCTAGACTCCGGAGATGAGCTGTGTCTAAAGGTGGGACCTGTATACCGTATTTTCACCGAAATGTCCGCTTCCCCCCCCCCCTAATAGACCGGTCTTCTAAGGGGGGGGGGGGTATCGTAAAAGAAACCCGCTGGGCGGACAGCTAAAACTGAAGTACCTTCGTAAGTTGGTCGGTTTTAGCGTTGCTGGACGAGGTTGCAAGTGTCGCGGAGGCGAGGTAGTCCGTGTTCTCCTCGGGACGCCTGTTCCTTAAGCAGTTCTTTTAGTACTCGGCGGTAAAGTTATGCGTCTTCTCACTCTTCCCTAAAGACAATGAACGGGATCAAGAAGGCCGCCTCGTCGTAGTGCTCCCAATCGCTTCGGTTACCAAACCGTGTATGCTCCTTTGCAAGTCGGTCGCGGAGATTTTGCCATTTCGACTTGGCCACTTCGACTAAATTGTGTCACGTAAACTCATGAACTCCACCGGTAAATACCTCCAAGTCCCATATTCGCGGCCACTTTGACCCAGAGCGGTGAGTTCTTTGTGATCATTCGGTAGTGCGGGTGATTACGATCGTAGAGAGATGCGTGGGGCTTGACCTCTGCGATGAGCTTCGACCAAAACTGTGGATGGTGTTTAGCCAATTTCTGTCGAGCGTATTGCGCTGGAGCGTTGGGCAAAAGCTCTACTCGATCCGGAGGCAAGTCGTCCGACTGCCGCGACGAGTGCCGATGAGCGGTGTCTATGGTGGTGGTGGCAAGGAGCGACGGATTGCGAGACATGGCGGCGGCTGGCGTCGCGGAGACTTCGACTGTGAGGCATGCGGAGTCGGCGTCAGGTCTTTTGCCGTTGCAAAATGATAACTCGATGAAAAGCATGCAACGTCAGTCTGCTGGAATTGTGTACGTTACCCGGTATTGGAGGGCGAAGCACGAACATCCGTGTAATCAGCGTCAAGATCCGAGAGTTCCTCAACGTCTGCGTTGTCCTCGCTGATGTGGTCGGCGTCAGGTTCGAACTCACTTGAAGAGCTGTTCTCTACGTCCGACGCGGAGTCAGATAGTTCGACGACCGGTGTCTTCACAGCATCGCGTTTCGGGCGCCTAGACCAGATGGGATTAACGTCGGGAAACATGTTAACAAAACCTACGCGGAGACACTGTTTTGAACCGGCGAACTTTTTGTCTGGTCCGCGAAGGGTGCACTCCTTTGCGCGGAGGTCGACGTCCCGGCGTTTCCGCCAGTGCCAGAGGCAGGATCGTCGTGCAGACGCTTTGCATGCTTCTTTGACATGGGGATTTGCTCTGCCTCCAAGGGGGCAGCCGACCGCTTGGCTGCTTTAACGACCAATGCTGACTGCTGGAATTTTGGAGGCGACGGAACATCGTCGAGCGCAGTACTCCTTGATGTCGCCTGTGGACTACTGAAGGTGGAAGGCGCTTTCGGAAACGCTGGAGTCGCGGAGGCAAAAGTCGTAGGTGGATCACTGGAGTGGTCTTTGCAAAGCAGCATACCCGTGGAAGGCATGATGCTGAAGCGTGGCGCAGATAACGAGATTACTTCAACGCGGCACACACCGCGCGAGTTCAGCACAAGCACAGTTAAGCGAGGTGGGGTCCTAAATTTCGCGTCTTTTAAAGAGTGAGGCAGGCCTTGCACCGCGCAAAAGCCCTTATCGCGTGAGTGACCGGTCAATTCCCACCGTCGGAATTTTCGCGCATCACAAGCGTGTGACCTTGCCTGTGCAGCCACATGCGGTCATTGTGCATGAGAAGTGCGCGGAGGAAAGGAGGTCCACTGAGAAAACTTTACTGAAATGCGCGCCAATGGCGAATCACAATGTAGCAGACTTTCGCTGCGGGATGCACACATTTTGATGACGCTCTATGAACGTGTTTGGTATAGCCTATTGTCCGGCGTGTGGGGAATGAGTTTGCGGTGGACAGGCAAACTCTTTGAGCTAACCGGACACCTTGAGGATCAGTGAAAAACCCAGAGATATACCAACGACGTCCAAGTTATAGCTGACACACGTACTCAAAATTTGAAACAAAAAGACAGTGTACGGCAAAGAAGTATCTTTAGACCGAAATTGTTTGTGCCTTTCGATTACCACTTTTTTCAAGTAACACCCCGTTTCAGTAACACACCCTTTCAGTGGCACCCCTTTTGTGAAAAGCGTACCAGTCGGTTGTGGCGGCAGTAACTTCGGCAGATTGTGACGCGTCTGGTGCTTTTCTCCCCCCTTAAAGGTGTTCAGATTTTTTCTTGAATTTTTTAGAATTTTTCTGCTCCTAGTTCTGAAATAGATGAATTTAGGAAATTTAGGGATATTTCCCTAAATTAAGGGGAGGAAATGTAGCAAGTTAGGGAGACAAGAACACTGCCGCCGATTATGCCAACCCCTGGAGTTCAGAAATTAAGTATTTTGCGGCGGGTATGGGTGTGCGGTACCTGTCGCAATTCGATAGCGGGCAGCCAAGGAATCAGTTCAGTTCAAAGCCGCATGGTTTGCATTTTCTATCTGTGCTGTGAAATTGCGTTCTGCATGAATTTGCGGATCCAGAGGGCCGAATAACTTGTAAAAAAATTAGAATTGTGCTTAGATCAAATGGTAGAGTATAGCCTAGGCTGCTCAGTTCGTCTTCGTCACCGACCTGTTCTGCATTCAGCCACGGCCAGTCTTTCAAGATCGCAACTTTAGGCAACGTACCCGATTAACTTCTTCTTACTGTGCTTCATGAGTTCTTCGTTCCGCGACACATTCCGCGTATTGTTTTGCAAGTAAGTTTTCTGTTTGTATCAATTGGAGTAACAAGCGCAAAAGTAGCAGTGGTAGCGGGACACTAGCAACTTTGACATACAAAAACTTGGTACACCTGTAACACCTTCGTCGAGCAGGTCAAAGAGTGCTAGCACGACTTCCAAAACACGTATCAGCTAACACTAGAAGTTTACTCCCTCGTGGTAGATCTACCATACCAACAGTTGTAGCTCTTCGTTTCGCGACACATTCCGCGTATTGTTTTGCAAGTAAGTCTTTTGGGTCGTAAAAAGTGGTGCGAATCGCCGTCCCTTTCCACCCCAACGGCCGCCACGGCGCCATGCGGTATTTGTGGTGCCATCGGTTTCCTTGAAATCCGTACGGCGCAGTGATAAAACGAGCGCGCCTTTGGGCTGACTGATTGCACGCGGAATGCGAATGGAATGACGGATGCTCTCTGGCGTTTCATGGAAACGGGCCAGTGAGCTCGTGCTACTGCCCCACCACCGCCACCGCTGCCGACGCTACGTATTGAGCGGAGCTGCGATCACTCGGTCGCCATGCGCTCTGACGCGTGTCGACGAAACTATCGGTCCCACGCGATGGACGCGCCACGTGAGGGCCTGCGATCGCTTCTCATCGCTGGGAAAATGTGTCAGCGCGCGCTGGCATCGCCGCTTGCTTTCGTCGCTATGCCTGCCTGCCCGCGCGCCGCGCACGGCGGCCTTGATTTATGGCTCTATTTTTATGCGCTGGCTCCCCGTTAACGCCGCAAAAGGATCTGCTGCGCGACGGCGGCGGCGCAAATAACCCACCCGCAACAGCAACTGGCAGCCGTCCGTCACCAAAACCGTTCGCGACGAGCCTTTTTGCGCATAGCGAACGGGCGAACGCCGCGACGACCACGCTGACATGACCGACTGTTGGTGGTCGCGTTTCGGTCTTTCTATGCGCTGCGCAGCGTTGCTCTCTTTTTTCAGCTGCGCTATTGAGCCCTTGTCACGTACGCTTAGCCTACGAGTGATCAACTTTTGAGAAAGGAACGGAAATTTCTTCTGCGGAAATAGAAATTTCGGCGAAAAATAGCAGACGGTCAAGCAGTTTAGAGTTTGATGCGCCTACAGAGATCATCGAACACCGAAAAATGCATGCACTGATAAGCGAAGGCTACACGAGGCTAACCGGGGGCGGCTAGCGTTGAAATTTGCCTGATTCAGCAGCACTTAATGGGTTACGTCTGTCTTGTTTTCAGCAAGAAACGCCGACATGGAGTGGTCACAGAGACTACTGGGACCACCACGTTGGCCACAGGAGGACGCCTGTCCGTCCGCCACCCTTCCGATCCGTCCGTGCTAAGCACCGCCAGGCACAGCACCGACGTGGGGCATGCAAACACGTTCATGGCGCTGCTCGGAAACAAGTCCATGTCGACAACGCTGTACCCGGACTATGCTAATGGGAAGGATGACCCTTCGAAACACGGCGACACGATCTTTCTCTAACGCTGAATCTTTTGTCTTTGCAAGTGTGAATAATGCGTTGAGTTATACGTATAGTTTTATTGAAGAAGTAAAGAGTACCATGTCCGTAAGTACACTTGAACGGAAAGCATCACTCGTGATATTTGGCGCAGTAAAGTATGGTGTTTGTAAGTGAGATAGGAAACCATAAAGTACTGGATATGTGACAGATATATAGGTAGAAATGAACAACCGATAAATAGGACAAAAGGTGGTAATGCTTAGGGCCAATATGGACAGACAAACTGCGGGTAAGTGATGGGATTATGCACAGGGAAGGCACAAGGAAGGGAGACTGGGAACCGAAGGCGAGTACACGTATGGCGACGAGAAGGCAAGGTGTTTGCGCAGCAAACGACGACGTATTGCAACGGGNGCGACACATTCCGCGTATTGTTTTGCAAGTAAGTCTTTGGGTCGTAAAAAGTGGTGGTGCGAATCGCCGTCCCTTTCCACCCAACGGCCGCCACGGCGCCATGCGGTATTTGTGGTGCCATCGGTTTCCTTGAAATCCGTACGGCGCAGTGATAAAACGAGCGCGCCTTTGGGCTGACTGATTGCACGTGGAATGCGAATGGAATGACGGATGCTCTCTGGCGTTTCATGGAAACGGGCCAGTGAGCTCGTGCTACTGCCCCACCACCGCCACCGCTGCCGACGCTACGTATTGAGCGGAGCTGCGATCACTCGGTCGCCATGCGCTCTGACGCGTGTCGACGAAACTATCGGTCCCACGCGATGGACGCGCCACGTGAGGGCCTGCGATCGCTTCTCATCGCTGGGAAAATGTGTCAGCGCGCGCTGGCATCGCCGCTTGCTTTCGTCGCTATGCCTGCCTGCCCGCGCGCCGCGCACGGCGGCCTTGATTTATGGCTCTATTTTTATGCGCTGGCTCCCCGTTAACGCCGCAAAAGGATCTGCTGCGCGACGGCGGCGGCGCAAATAACCCACCCGCAACAGCAACTGGCAGCCGTCCGTCACCAAAACCGTTCGCGACGAGCCTTTTTGCGCATAGCGAACGGGCGAACGCCGCGACGACCACGCTGACATGACCGACTGTTGGTGGTCGCGTTTCGGTCTTTCTATGCGCTGCGCAGCGTTGCTCTCTTTTTTCAGCTGCGCTATTGAGCCCTTGTCACGTACGCTTAGCCTACGAGTGATCAACTTTTGAGAAAGGAACGGAAATTTCTTCTGCGGAAATAGAAATTTCGGCGAAAAATAGCAGACGGTCAAGCAGTTTAGAGTTTGATGCGCCTACAGAGATCATCGAACACCGAAAAATGCATGCACTGATAAGCGAAGGCTACACGAGGCTAACCGGGGGCGGCTAGCGTTGAAATTTGCCTGATTCAGCAGCACTTAATGGGTTACGTCTGTCTTGTTTTCAGCAAGAAACGCCGACATGGAGTGGTCACAGAGACTACTGGGACCACCACGTTGGCCACAGGAGGACGCCTGTCCGTCCGCCACCCTTCCGATCCGTCCGTGCTAAGCACCGCCAGGCACAGCACCGACGTGGGGCATGCAAACACGTTCATGGCGCTGCTCGGAAACAAGTCCATGTCGACAACGCTGTACCCGGACTATGCTAATGGGAAGGATGACCCTTCGAAACACGGCGACACGATCTTTCTCTAACGCTGAATCTTTTGTCTTTGCAAGTGTGAATAATGCGTTGAGTTATACGTATAGTTTTATTGAAGAAGTAAAGAGTACCATGTCCGTAAGTACACTTGAACGGAAAGCATCACTCGTGATATTTGGCGCAGTAAAGTATGGTGTTTGTAAGTGAGATAGGAAACCATAAAGTACTGGATATGTGACAGATATATAGGTAGAAATGAACAACCGATAAATAGGACAAAAGGTGGTAATGCTTAGGGCCAATATGGACAGACAAACTGCGGGTAAGTGATGGGATTATGCACAGGGAAGGCACAAGGAAGGGAGACTGGGAACCGAAGGCGAGTACACGTATGGCGACGAGAAGGCAAGGTGTTTGCGCAGCAAACGACGACGTATTGCAACGGGCCGAGACCGTCAGTGTGGATGGGCGATTAGTTGTCGTCCGACTCCGTCGTGCTCAGGTTGCCCTCAGAGCCGTCATCTGGAAGAAAGGGAAGTTAGAACGCGTAAAAACAAGTGGTATTTTTAGAAAACGTCAAAATATTTTCCTTAAGGCTAGGCTGGAAACGAATAGCGTGCTTACCATGTGGCTTCTCGGCATGCATGGGGGTGAAGCGGGGTACGACGGGCTTCACTCGCTTTGTGCAATAGTCGTATATGCGCTCGCAGGCTTCCCGAGTCACGTCCTCCGGGTACGTGAGCACTAGCCGGAACCAGTTGGGCAGGCTGAAGGCCGAGCCGGGCAGGCAGTAGACCGACTCCTCCGTGATGAGGCCCTGGACGAACTCCGTCTCGTCGCCGTACATCTCCTTGTCGAAGCCGACCATCATGTACATCGCTCCCTGCGGGCGCAGCGGTTTCAGGCCGGGCACTCGGCTCAGCACGTCGTAGACGATCGCGGCGTTCGCGGAGATGACGCTCTTGATGTTGTCGAAGTAGGACTGCGGCGTGTCGCGGAGGATGCGCGGCAGGGCGCCTTGAACGAGCGCGCACGGGCCGACGATCTTCTGGCTGAGTGCGACCATGCCCTTCTTCACGTTCTTGAGGACGCCGTAGCGGTCGTGGCAGATCACCCAACCCAGGCGCCAGCCGGGCACGAGGTACCGCTTGGCGATGCCGTCGCAGCTGATGATCGGGACCTTTGGCGAGAGGGTGGCCATCGGGTGGAAGACGGCACCGTCGTAGGTCAGGTCACCGTAGATCTCGTCGGCAATGATCACGAGCTAAAACGTCCAAATCAAGTCCGTTCTCCGACTTAACTATACTCTAGCGGTTTTAACTTATGCGCTTGAAGACTCCTTACCTTGTGGCGGTACGCAATGCGGAGGATGGCCTCCAAGTGGGCCTTCGGGAACACGACGCCAGTCGGGTTGGAGGGGTTGTTCACGATGATGGCGCGGGTCTTCTCGTCGATGCAAGCCTCCAGGTTGTCCAGGTCGATGAGGCCGTTCTCGTTCATCTTCAGCAGGTACTGCTTGGCCTCGATGCCGTTTGGCTTCATCAGCGTTGCGTACAGCGGGAAGCCGGGCGTAGGCACCAGGATGTTCTCTCCCGGGTCGGCGATAGCGACGATGGCCATCTCGAGGGCGTGCGAGCAGCCGCTGGCGAGAATCACGTCGTCGGCTGTGAT
>JNEY01000001.1:4804891-4871818 GCA_020875895.1 Aphelenchus avenae
CCCCAACGGCCGCCACGGCGCCATGCGGTATTTGTGGTGCCATCGGTTTCCTTGAAATCCGTACGGCGCAGTGATAAAACGAGCGCGCCTTTGGGCTGACTGATTGCACGCGGAATGCGAATGGAATGACGGATGCTCTCTGGCGTTTCATGGAAACGGGCCAGTGAGCTCGTGCTACTGCCCCACCACCGCCACCGCTGCCGACGCTACGTAGTGAGCCGAGCCGCGATCACTCGGTCGCCATGCGCTCTGACGCGTGTCGACGAAACTATCGGTCCCACGCGATGGACGCGCCACGTGAGGGCCTGCGATCGCTTCTCATCGCTGGGAAAATGTGTCAGCGCGCGCTGGCATCGCCGCTTGCTTTCGTCGCTATGCCTGCCTGCCCGCGCGCCGCGCACGGCGGCCTTGATTTATGGCTCTATTTTTGTGCGCTGGCTCTCCGTCAACGCCACAAAAGGATCTGCTGCGCGACGGCGGCGGCGCAAATAACCCACCCGCAACAGCAACTGGCAGCCGTCAGTCACCAAAACCGTTCGCGACGAGCCTTTTTGCGCATAGCGAACGGGCGAACGCCGCGACGACCACGCTGACATGACCGACTGTTGGTGGTCGCGTTTCGGTCTTTCTGCGCTGCGCAGCATTGCTCTCTTTTTTCAGCTACGCTATTGAGCCTTGTCACGTACGCTTAGCCGACGAGTAATCAACGCTTGAGGATGGAAACGAAATTTCTTCTACGGAAATAGAAAATTCGGCGAAAAATAGCAGAGGGTCAAGGGATTTGACGTTTGGTGCGACTACGCAGATCATGGAACACCCAAAAAATGCAAGACGGACTGATAAGCGAAGGCTACACGAGGCTAACTGGGGGCGGCTAGCGTTGAAATTTTGGCTGATTCAGCAGCACTTAATGGGTTACGTCTGCTTTATTTTCAGCAAGAAACGCCGACATGGAGTGGTCACGGAGACTACTGGGACCACCACGTTGGCCACAGGAGGACGCCTGTCCGTCCGCCACCCTTCCGATCCGTCCGTGCTAAGCACCGCCAGGCACAGCACCGACGTGGGGCATGCAAACACGTTCATGTCGCTGCTCGGAAACAAGTCCATGTCGACAACGTTGTACCCGGACTATGCTAATGGGAAGGATGACCCTTCGAAGCACGGTGACACGATCTTTCTCTAACACTCAATCTTTTGTCTTTGCAAGTGTGAATAATGCGTTGAGTTATACGTATAGTTTTATTGAAGAAGTAAAGAGTACCATGTCCGTAAGTACACTTGAACGGAAAGCATCACTCGTGATATTTGGCGCAGTAAAGTATGGTGTTTGTAAGTGAGATAGGAAACCATAAAGTACTGGATATGTGACAGATATATAGGTAGAAATGAACAACCGATAAATAGGACAAAAGGCGGTAATGCTTAGGGCCAATATGGACAGACAAACTGCGGGTAAGTGATGGGATTATGCACTGGAAGGCACAAGGAAGGGAGACTGGGAACCGAAGGCGAGTACACGTATAGCGACGAGAAGGCAAGGTGTTTGCGCAGCAAACGACGACGTATTGCAACGGGCCGAGACCGTCAGTGTGGATGGGCGATTAGTTGTCGTCCGACTCCGTCGTGCTCAGGTTGCCCTCAGAGCCGTCATCTGGAAGAAAGGGAAGTTAGAACGCGTAAAAACAAGTGGTATTTTTAGAAAACGTCAAAATATTTTCCTTAAGGCTAGGCTGGAAACGAATAGCGTGCTTACCATGTGGCTTCTCGGCATGCATGGGAGTGAAGCGGGGTACGACGGGCTTCACTCGCTTTGTGCAATAGTCGTATATGCGCTCGCAGGCTTCCCGAGTCACGTCCTCCGGGTACGTGAGCACTAGCCGGAACCAGTTGGGCAGGCTGAAGGCCGAGCCGGGCAGGCAGTAGACCGCCTCCTCCGTGATGAGGCCCTGGACGAACTCCGTCTCGTCGCCGTACATCTCCTTGTCGAAGCCGACCATCATGTACATCGCTCCCTGCGGCCGCAGCGGTTTCAAGCCGGGCACTCGGCTCAGCACGTCGTAGACGATCGCGGCGTTTGCGGAGATGACGCTCTTGATGTTGTCGAAGTAGGACTGCGGCGTGTCGCGGAGGATGCGCGGCAGGGCGCCCTGGACGAGTGCGCACGGGCCGACGATCTTCTGGCTGAGTGCGACCATGCCCTTCTTCACGTTCTTGAGGACGCCATAGCGGTCGTGGCAGATCACCCAGCCCAGGCGCCAGCCGGGCACGAGGTACCGCTTGGCGATGCCGTCGCAGCTGATGATGGGGACCTTTGGCGACAGCGTGGCCATCGGGTGGAAGACGGCACCGTCGTATGTCAGGTCGCCGTAGATCTCATCGGCAATGATCACGAGCTAAAACGCACAAATCAGTTCCGTTCTCTTACTTAATCATGGTCCTATCGGTCTTTTTTTCTGCGATGAAACACTGCTTACCTTGTGGCGGTACGCAATGCGGAGGATAGCCTCCAGGTGGGCCTTCGGGAACACGACGCCTGTCGGGTTGGAGGGGTTGTTCACGATGATGGCGCGGGTCTTCTCGTCGATGCAAGCCTCCAGGTTGTCCAGGTCGATGAGGCCGTTCTCGTTCATCTTCAGCAGGTACTGCTTGGCCTCGATGCCGTTTGGCTTCATCAGCGTTGCGTACAGCGGGAAGCCGGGCGTAGGCACCAGGATGTTCTCTCCCGGGTCGGCGATAGCGACGATGGCCATCTCGAGGGCGTGCGAGCAGCCGCTGGCGAGAATCACGTCGTCGGCTGTGATCGGCGCTTCTGGCGTGGTGAAGCGGTCAGCCACGGCTTGTCGGGCTTCAGGGAGGCCTGAATCAGAGAGACGTAAATAAATGCGTACTGTCAAAAAGCGGCTTAAATGACACTTGTCTAGAGGTTAATACTTACCGACTGCCGGGCCGTATCCGTCGAACGTGTGCGCGTCAATAGCGTCGTGCATGGCCTTAATGGCACCGTCGCTGGGCAGCAGGTTTCCGGTGATCGTCGGGTCGCCGAGGTTGAGCTTGATGGGCGCCTTGTTCTTGTTCGGTGGCACGGACATCGAGTCGGCAATCTTACGGATCGGGTTGATTGTGTTCTTGGCGTGCTCGGAGCCCTTCAACGGAGCCCATTCCTTGCGCTCGTCTCGTCGCTTTTTCTAAACAGGTAGAGTAAGTACTGGTCGTGGTGATCATTGAATATTTGTCCGCGCAATCCTATGAATCATCGAACGATTACTCACCAGTCTCGGCGGTACTTGCGTCGTCTTCGAGGCGTCCTTCTCGACGGCGACCTCTACCATTGTGCGGCCGTACACCGGCTTGGAGCGATTGTTGGGGTGCACCGGCTTGAACTCGACTCGGTCTTTGTGGTATTTCGTGGTGATCATCATCTTCAGGAAGTGGTAGTGAATCTGAAAGTCAAAGAGTTAGGGGGTAGGGCACTAATGGTAAGCAAGGCACATACAGGCAAATAGCACGGATAAAATGTCGGGATCAGATCCCTTTAATGGGAAGGCTTATGTCAGTCTGACAAGGACTGGATGAAGTGCGTGAGAACAGAGACCTTTTATAGCGGGCTCGGATGGGAAAGTGAATGCACCGCCCTCTCGTGCATGCGATGAAACACGCGGCCCTTTCAACGCTACAGACGCATAGAGCGATCGGTCACCGTCGGCCGTTTACTCATGCTCACGACAATCGGCGTCAGCGCGGGGCGGAGCTTAGCGCACGTGCGGCGACGGACTGAGTGGGCCGAATTCGGTGGCGCCAAAAATGACCGTTTTGTTTGTCATCACGCACACTCGTTGACGGATGGAGGGGACAATTGGCGGATGCCGACAGGAGCCGAGGGCACGCTGTGACGAAATGCAAATTTGTGTCGAGGAAAAGTGACCGTGGCTCACTGCCAAATCGTCCGTCGCAAAGGATGAGAAAATGAGAGAAGGATGCGAGAGAGACGTGAGAGCGGAGCGCGAAACTGTGCGGCTGTTGCTGCGTTCCATTCAGCGCTTCCGTTGGCGCACATGGTGGCCTCGATAAAGATGATGCAATTGCATCATTCTTACACGGCCCCACTGGGTGGCTGAACCTGATGTCATCCTAGCGAGCGCGGGATCGGAGGAGACGGCGCACCTGCGCCAGACAGCCGCCCGACGCAATCGGATGGACAGCGGGAAGGGTGGTCGCAAAAATAGACCCACGGACGGCCGGAGTTGTCATTGCAGATAACAAAAACAGTCCTTAAACGGGTTTCATGCGCGGCACTAATCCGCTTTACGGAGTTTGTAGGGTATGCAAAACTGCAACAGTGTCTGCAAAACAGCACGGCTACCACAGTGATAGGCTAGAAAGAGGTGAGCATCGCAAGACGTGGAATGCTAAAGTTCGTGCCACCCGGTTCGAGCCATGCCCGATCGGGCCACACACGACCCTTTCTCGTTCCTTACTGGGTTCTGGCCCTTAATCCGCAAACACGATACAATGATGACTGCTATTGCATCACGCACCCGTTCGCCCCGTCTGCCTTTTTCACCGTCGCACACTTCAAGAATTTTCCAGAAACTTGCGCTGACCTCTGCGCTAGGTCATCATCTACGCGAGAAACTTTCAACGATGACGATGCTTCCTGCGCTTAACGGCTTACAAGTATTGCAGTCGAAATAGCATATCTTTGTAGGTAGTAGATGCTCCTATTGCTACTAGCAAGCCATTAGCGAAGTTATGCGGCCCTAACGGGTTTGTTGTCTGAATGTCCTAAAACGCAACGTGACGTTGTTTGCTGATGCGCGTTAGCTGATCATGACCACAACAACGTCTCAAGATGGTGTGATATTTGTTGCCTTGATAACATAGTGACGTGACGTTCATCAAATGGTCAGACACGTAGTTTTTGGACAGGTATCGTCGCGTCCTCGTGAACCCGCCGCCGGTACTTGTGTTCTTTCGGCGCAGGTATACGAAAATAAGTTTGTTTACAAGAGACCTGAAGTTGTTGTTTTGCCTCTGCATAGTCCTAACGTCTAGACTAGCCTAGCGGCTGACGAAAACCTTATTTTCAATTAGGTACGCGTACTGGCATCAGATTTTAGGAAGGCGCTCGGCTGACTATCTCTACTTTCTTTCCCCATCGACGTTCAATATTCATGAGAAGCTGTTAAACGTGCTTTCGGATGCGGAGGACCATGACGTAACGAGCTTTTACGCTTTTCTCTGCTTGCGTATTGCATAAGCCCACTCCTGGCCCCATTGAGCTTGCTCTCTGCGTGCCACTACGGTAGCCTCCTTTCGACGAAACGATGCGTCGTCGGCCATCACTCACCGACGGCGTTTCGTTGACAGTCGACAAGCGCCGGCTCTGTTTAACACACAGACGGCGCATTAATGGCGACGACAGGTAGTGAAAGGTCTACGCCGGCAGAACAGCGAAGACCATCCGCGATGCGCCTCGATGACTGATTTCATGGAGAAACCGTTCGCTGCGGGATCACGAAATTTCTGGACCGAATCCCTTAAACTCTCGCCATGTGCTCGGGTGACAAATTGGCCGCGTTTAAACCGCTGGCAATCAAAGGCGACTATTTTCGCCTGCCAGCATAACAAATGTGTTTATTATTGACGCTCAATAGGGGCCTGTTTAAGGTGGTGTGAGACCTAAAATTGGTGGTACAGTAAAATACGAGCAACGGGGTGTGTCGCTTAACACTATGAGCGTGTGATAGAGAGCCATGAATCAACCCTTAAAGGACATTCTAAACATTCTTATCGCGGGCCGCGTGGCTGTTGCGAGGGCGATTTGCCGTACGCGCTAGACAGCGCGAACGTGACAATCAGTGAACATTCAGGTACCGCAGACCTTTTTGACCCGTGCCGCATGACTTTCCTATTTGCAGTGGTTTATTAAAACAACAGGTAAACCTTAAGAAACAAGTAGAGTAATCTTTGATGACGGTGCAAGAGTTTCAAAGAAACAGGGTCTGCTCGGACGGTTAGTTATGATGAATGCCCGCATGCGTGAAAACAGAATTTTTCAAGCTTAAGAAGTACCCTACAGGCGTGACCAGTGTGGACGAACGGACCAGCGATTGACGACGACGACTGAAGGATTCGCATGTTAGCCTTTCATCTCGGAGTTTACAGTCCTTATAGAGGTCTACGTAGCATACTACACCTTGTAGGTACAGTTGTAGTGTGTTCATGGCTGGCTACATTTATCAGACCATACCATACTTCTAACTATATTTCCCAACCCCATCACCGTCCGCCTATTTGCGGCGCACCGAATTTCCGCACGAAATATTTTGTTGTTTGTGTGCAAAATCCTTCCAGGAAAGGTATGTGTCCGGTTGTGTCGATGAAACGGGGGCCGGCTGGCACAAACCGCTTCGTCTTGCTCCATTGTGGTTTCTCTACGTTTGCGTCTCGTCGAGATCACCTCCGCCGGTCGCGGCCGATAGGTGATAGGTGATGCGCTGCGCCGTATTTGTTCTTCGCCTCCTTACGCTTTGTTTCAACGAAATCTCCTTAATGACTTCAGGATAATTGTGATCGGATCCTTGTTGTTGCAACCATGTTTGCGGCGCCCTGTGTTATTGCATCAAACTTTGCGTCAGCGCACGCTTGCACGCCTGTAGCGAGGGCTTGTCCACAACAACGATGTACATTGGGGATTTGAAGATTCCAGCCCAACTTGTTATTTGCTTCCGCATGTCACTCTTGGAGTGTATTGCATCAGAAACCACCGTAGGCTACAAATCACCTTCTGACACTTTGATGACTATTGATAGTTGCCGTGAAAGGTGTTTGAGCGGACGTTTCAACGCTGCAGAAACTTCGGGATCTGAAGGTCAGATGGCATGTCACAAGTCAGGTTGCAAGATGATCAATGTTAGCGCTACGCGGCGCGCACTTTTAGCCAGATATAGAAGCGGTTCAAGGACGGCCACGAAGGACTCTTGTATGCAAATAACTCCTTTCGTGCAGACAGCCTCAGTACGCTCGCTTGCTAAATCCTCACAATTAGTGCTGGCAGAAGGCGCAGCAATGACGCTAACGCTAGGCTACGAGGTTGCTTTAGATTTCTGCTCAACGGTTTCCGCGTATGTTGCTCGTCCTAGCATTTCTTTGTTTTGACTGCTAATAGCTTTACATCTCCATTTCGAAATCAGACATCACAGTATGCTTTTTATGGCACGTCGCGAACGCTTTCTTGCTCCGTATGCAGCGTCATCGTCTTTAGTTTCCGACACGCACGGCGACGACGATGAATGAACACCCACGACGAAGCTGTCAACGCCAGTCTACGCCAAAGCGATAACGAAGAAGCACCAGTAGCCGCAAAAGCGCTGCGTGGGTCTTTAGCGGCGCGCATCGTACGACACGCTGATCTTGTTTTCGCCTTCGTAGCGTGGAGCGTGTGTGCAGGAAATCGGAGATGCAAGTGCGCGCTGATAACGGCCGCATGGCTCCACTGTTGTACATAATAGCAATAAGCGTTGACGACGTGTGTATGGGAAAACATGGCGCAGACGAAACATCAACGGCCACCACGTGGTCCGAGCGGACCACGTGGTCGCTCACTACGTAATCGCACCACGTGTTGGAGGCTATCGTGGAAACCAGCGCGACTGAAACACGCGATCACTGACCAACCAAATGATACCCATCTTCTGCTAGATCACAAGGGAAAAAACTTTCTTAGCGTACCAACCACCTTCTGACCAACAAACAGAGGGTAGGTAGCAGTGACTACGGTTCGGAAAATCTTCTCTTTGTGAACGACCCGCTGACGTACGCTAGCCATTCGAATACGTATACAGCTCGCTACGGTAGGCGAGTCGAAGTTGTGATTGGCCCAGCCATCTAGGTACCTATGAACTGATGCGTATTTTACTGCATCAGTCGCCTCAATAACTAAGCCAGATCTTTCTTGACCATCCAAGCTGACAGTGACGTCTACGCTCCCAAAAACTGACGGCACAAACGTCACTCCATCTTTTGCTGTAATGCAAAAACGCGGTCAGTCCCTCAGGCACATTGTCGGTCACCACAGTCCCAAATACAGTAGAACAGGTAACCTGTCACCAGTGTGAAGCATTCCCAGCCAAGTGTTTCCAGCCTCAGCTTCTGACCGCGCGTCAGTGGTCGTAATTGTGACGTCTACGGTCCAGACAGCGAACACGCAAACGTCATTTCGTGTCATTGTAGCAACGTTCCTTGACCCGTCCCGATGTTTGCCTGGCCCTTTGGTCGAGTTACGCATAACCGGTATGGACCAAAGTTGCCAAATAGGGTCGTTATTATCGCGACTGTACCAAAAATAACAGTGCGTGATGGATGGCCTCCTGGTCGGTCTCGGTCCCCGATCTTTAAAGAGAGCACAAACCACCGTTCGCTTGTCACGGCAACATGTTTCGCTACACTGGGTTGCTAGTGGGCGAGGTCGACGATTTGCGATGGTCGCTTGACGTAGGCGCAGACAGAGATCACCCGTTTCCGGTGGTCATCACCGATGACCAAAGGAGATCCGCGGAGACAAATCACGACTTCCATTCACAGTCGCTTGAAATGACAGCGTCTAGGTGAACCGTACAAGCAAATGCGCTAAAAATACACTAAAGTACAAATATTGTACGTCGAAATCTCCACTTAATTCGAATGTCTACCCTGCCTACGGCGGATGCCTAGCTACCTATGACCTAATTTTCGGCGAGGCACTGCTTCTGTTCAACTGATTCAGCAGAAGAAGTCTTTTATTTGGCTGTCAAATGGGGGCTTGACAATGAAAGCACGTAACGGTTGAATGCCTCATTACATTGTGAGCAAGTCGCACGAATCTCATAGACAGGGCTATGTCCTTCTTGCACTCAGCATTTTCGAACATCTCTATACTTAGAAAACAATAGCTTAGCAGAACTTTGTGAGAAGGGCAATGCGGTGGTTCGAATAAGGCACATGGAAAGTAGAAGTATCAGCACTTGAAGAGTCTAGACGACGCTTGTCTCGACCACGCTGGAGAAACTTCCGGTGAGCTGCAAAGGAACAACGTCAATCAGAAACCCCGGAGCCTTAACGTACCGCTTGCCTGGTCGATGGGCACAATGGCTGCTCCGGTTCTACAGTCACTTCGGTCCTGCTTCTCTTGCGTGCCAATGAGAAGCCCTTGCTAGCAGGCTGAACACAGCATGTAGGATACTTGCGAGTCTGAGACGCTAGCTTACCTTGACCTTCAACGCTGGTGTCAAGTGCGTGACGTAGGGCTGCGTTAGCGTCTCCCGCTTCCTGCTGATAATCTCCTGCCCGAGGAGGTTGTTGAAGTGAGTGGTCAGGTGGCGACGGAGCAACGTCTTGTGCACCGGGATTTGAAGGCACTCCCCTAACGACTCGGCAGTGAACGTCCATTCATGCACCTAGGATACACGTTGTATGCAACTGGACGTGTCGATGATGCTTACCATTAGTGCGCCATGAATGCCAGAGAACATCAGGTTTGGCGTGAACTCGGCCAGGTCAATGCTCTGGAGCCACTGGACAACACACGAATGTGACCACTTTTCGACCTCGCTCGGAATAGGGCAATTCTGCAGCCGACTCTGAACGTTTGTCGTTCTCATTAAACGTCCGTCACTAGTCTTACCGCGTCAAAGCGCTTCTCAAGTCGGTGGAAGCAGAAGTCCACGGACTGCAGGAACTGGATGCCTCTGGCAAGCGAGGCGTGATTGACCGCGGTCTGTATTCGCATATCGAAAAGATCCTGCGCGGTCAGTCGCAACAGCATCTGTCCGTCGATGAGGTTCTCCGCGAAGGTCTCTCGGTACTGCGGCAGCCCGATGTCGTCCAGCCAGAGCATGACCTGTAGAATCGAATGTTACGAGGGTGACCGTTAACATCAAAGCACCTGATGCACATCCATCGAGTCAGCAGGCTCATTGGTGTTGTCCCTGTTACGCTGAATGCGATTGAGAAGGCACTGCAGACGCTTCTTGTGCAGCGGGTTCTTCATATACAACTCCTGAAGTGTCAAGGTCAGTTCGTGACCGTGCACTTGCTAGTACCTTTTCCAGCTCTTGCACTGTCATGTTGAGCAAGTGCCGTCCCGAGCGGACGTATCTTGCGACATGCGGAACGTACGGATTGAAGCCCACTTCCGCCATCCATTCGCACACTTGTTCGGTCGTGTAGTCAACAAACTGCTCAATGCTTGGACGCAGAGTGATTCCACCGGAAAGTGGAGGGCCGGAGGATGCCAAGCGAGCGCTAACGGTTGGTCTAAATGTACAGCCGCTAGCAACCACTATATAGTAAACAGAAATGCGGGAAACATTAAAGTACAAACCTTAAGGTGTGCCCCACCGGTCGCAGGTTCTTATCTTGGCGCATGTCCTGCGACGTACTGCGAGTTAGTTTGCCGAATATGTTCCGCAGTGTGGACCGAGCCCGCCCTCGTCGGAACTTGCCTGTGGACGTCGCTACAGAAGGCACTCTACGCCGGGCAAATTCATCGTCGCTTTCAACTGCAAAGGGCCACTTTAGGAGTGTAATGTGTAATGCACGGAAGCGAGAGCATCTGCTGACCTCCACAGTGTTGCCAACTTTAAGCATTTGTTAGGGAAGAAACGTGTTACGCTAGGTATGTGAATTTGTATGTTACATTCTGTACGGTTTATACTGTTAGCGCTGGCGACGGCACGGTTAGCGAAGCTGAAGCTGTACGCTTGCAGCTACCAAAGTAAGTCTCACTGTCAGAATCACTGCACGACTCCGAGCACTCGCGGCTCCCCGCTTGCTTCACAACTCGTCCGAGGTTGGGGGTCGATGTGGAGCGTGTAACATTGGCACCGGGCTTTCGGCGACCGGTCAGTCGTCTTATAAGCGAGTTCTTTCCTGGTGGTTCTTTGTTTTGTAACTGCACGCTCTGGTGGCTCTCATCCGGGGACGACATTCGACGCGGGGACTTACCGCTGGTGGGCCCACTGCTTGTTGCGGAAAGCTTCTGGCGCGGGAGGTGTAGCGTGGAATTGGACTGAAATGGGCAAATTTCGGTGACCCGAAGCCAAAGTCTTGAATCTTAGGTACCCAATCGACCACAGCAAAATGTAACGGACGCTTTTGTATCAACTTACCTTAGATTGTAATGTTCTCGGCAGGCTTCCGGTGTTGAATAGGTTGTAGCTGTTCTGCGCCTGAATCTCGCTGCCGATCTTCCTCAGCTCATCCAATTCCGCCGCCAATTGCCGCGCTGCAGGCGAAGCTGGTGATCGGTAGCTTGCAGGCGGTGGGGCGTACATCGCGGAAGGTGATGAGGTGAACACTGTTGCTGAGTGATGCAGCTGATGGCGCGGCGTGTTCGATGCCGAGGACCACGATCCGGAAGGCTGCGGGCTAGCAGTGGAAAGTGAGGACGTATAGGAAGTGGAGGGATGAACCATGGGAACACGAGCGGACATCGGTTGTGATTGGTGGGGCGGGTACACGGTACTCTGGCAGAGGCTCTGAGGAAAGGAGGAAGAGTGAGAGATGTTCTCTTTCACGTCGTCCTAAACAGGTTCGGTGTCAAATTTAGGGGCATACAAGGTTATCTTAGCTTTACAAAACTCACCAATAGGAGCTTCCTGAGCTGCGCGTTGATGTCGAAAGCATGCGTGTCAGCAACCAGCGGTGTGCCCGTGGATATCGACGATCGTTGGGACGAATTACGATAGCTGTCGATCTCGCGGGTTCGAGATTGCTCATCCAGTGCCATCCGCAGTGAGTTGATCTCCATCGTCTAAAGGTCATAGCGGTACACCCGATCGCGGGTTGCGTCTCCTACCTTTTGCTCGTTGTCCGCGAGCAACCTTTGAATGGTAACTCGAAGTTGTTCCGTGTCATTGACTGAAAATGTACCGTTAGATAGTTGCTATGGCATGTAACTTTGGGTACCATTTTCCGAAGCTGACGCTTTCGCCATTAGCCTTGGTATGACTTGCTGATAGCCGCCTAGCTGAGCTATCAGACCTTGTATCGACTGGCCGAGGTTCTCCATTTCCGTCTAGAACACGAGAACCAATGACCGACCGCGTGCACTGTCAAGCTTACATGTGACGTCTGCAGTCTTCTTTCTGCCTCGTTCTTGTCCTGCGATAAGTCGGCGAATTTCCGCTTGAGGTCAGAAATCTCGCCCAGCAGGCCCGCCGTATTCGCAAGCGACGGATTCTAAGCAAATATCCGCTTAGTGAGAGGAATATGGACGGAGCACCCAACCTTGGAAATCATCTCGGACGAGTATAATTTAGTCTTCGCATCGAGCAGAGCCTCAAGATCTCGGATCTTCTCTTTCTGCGCGTCGACTTGCTCTGTCAGGACTGACACCTGGAAAAAACACCTAGGGTCAGAGTACGAGTTGGATCACTTCCTGCGGGGACAACAAAAACTTTCTCTTCTCCCGGGGCGCTTCTTGTTTCACCTACCTGTAACGAGAGGCTGTCGCATTGCATAAGGAGACGCTGGAGTTTATCTTGTCGCTCTGGGTACTCCGGACATGAGACGGTCGACATGGACGGTGAGGGACTCTGTAAAACAAGTGAGTGAGACAGTGGCGTCCCATAGTGCTACGAGAGAGTGCAAGGGTGAAGTGGTTTTTGCTAATGACTCCGCTTTCGGCTGGGCCAACTGTGTGGCCGGAAAAACGAAGGACTAATTTCTGTTGTGTTGCCACTCGCCAGTCGAGTGGTCGGTGCCACACAACCCACTCCATTAGCGGGATGTCCAGTGTCTGTGAGTTTTCGGGTTGAAATGCGGGTTATAGATCCTAGTCTTGTACCTTGCTGGAAATCGCTGTTCGTCTCATTGAACCTGTGCACCCAGCTTTCCAGGCTAATGTGCGCCACTTGAACTACACTCCGAAACCCTTAGAATTTCTCTCAAAAAAAAAGTTCCTTAATCCCTCCGTACTCGACTCATAGGAACGTGATCCTCATTGTCTATTGAAGCATCATCCAAGAGAGTCTCCACTCTTCGTCCTTACCGGCCGTTCCTGCCCTGGCAGCCTGCCAACTTGAGGCGAAAGCGAGTGAGGTTGTAAAAAGACAATTGCTGGGAAAGTGAATAGGCTAATGACGACGGCCTATCGCCGAGAACGGCGCGCGCGCTTGCCTGCTTAAGACGAATTTCTTTCCGGCCAACCGGCTCCGCGCCATCCCGAGGAGCCCGTGCCGAAAGGCCAGTGCGCTGGTCTGTGAGCCGGAAATATCCGCTGACCGGCAACGTAAACGGAGTAAACGAATTATGCGAACCGGGCCATCGGGGCGCAACAATTATCCCACTGCCCCCACCAACAGGACTCGACGACAGTCGCGGAATTGACCCTCGCGTTGATGCCTGTTGCGATAACTTATGAACGAGGATCAATGCTAAAAACGCCCTATTTAAAAGTTCTATTCGAAGGGACTGTACCGTTTGGTGGGAACAAAGATGCCGCTAGGCGCAATAAGCGTTTTGAGGTCAAGCACTTTCGCGCGTGCATGCGAGTTTACTTCCCATTGCGGGCCACCGCGCAATGGGACGATTGTCAGAACGGTTCAACAAGCCATAATTGCGTAAAATGCCACCTTCGCCCCGAAATTTGTATTGCCTGTTGCGCACAATTGCCAGGGCCAAATGAGACGCTCACCGTGACGGGATATTTACACGCGTGTAATACATTTCCGCGCGTGGCAGCGATCGGCCACCCCAGAATTGGGCAATTGTGGTCCAGGAAACGGCACCGACGGAGAAGAATTATTAGCATGCGGAAGGAAGGCGGTGAGGAAGCTAAGCACAGTCGATCGCGTCGCATCTACCTGTCTTTTGTTTAGCCGCGTCGGTTTAACGCTTCATCCTGGCCGTTATTTTGAATGGCCTCATACCGTACCATACGGATTAAGGCATTTACGAGCGTGTGAAACGCGGAAACTTCTGCCCAAAGACGTTGCACTCACATTGCCGGGACTGACCATACTCATTGACCAGCTGGAGCCGCGGTGTACTTGCGTGTCCGAGATCGCGTTTTGCAATACGGTGCTTGGATTTTCCACCAATAAAAACTGAGTCATTGCCGTCGATGGCGACAGTGACGTCGTGGAGGCTCCTGCAGTCCCCGTCGTCCCGTATTTCGAATCGCTCAAGCTGCGGTGTATGCGATGCTGGTGGGCTTGTCGCACGCTCGACGCATTGTTCCCCAGAGTTCCGCTTTGGTAGCCGGGGAGGGGGCTCGTCACAGCGGCCGTACCCTGAGTGCCTGCTTCACTTCCGATTGTGCCGGAACGTTGGCGCGACGGTGACCGCTCCTTGTACGGAGGTGGCGGTGGCAGGTAGAAGGAGCAACAAGAGCCGGTGCTCAGCGCGCTGCTGAACCCCGAGTCGCTGTGATGTGTGACGTATTGCAGCATAGGACGAGACGATGAGCATGATGTGACGATCGAAGGGCTCCTGAATTCGATAGGTCACACCTAGAGTTAGACGCAGCCCCCATACTCCGTACAGTATAATACTGTACGGTACACGTGAGGGCGTAGTATGGCCGTACTGTACTGCTAGAAAATCATTCCGTACCGTACTCCGTTTTGGACTTGGCTCCCTGTACCGCACTCCGTACCGTAGTATACGGTCCGCAGTACGGTACGGTCGTCTAAGTACAGTCACACCGACCACCGATATTTCGTTATGTGATGATTTTCCAGGGAATTCCTTACAACTCACCTATGACCTCGCCTTTTCTTGGAATGAAATCGACCTTATTCTAACCTGTCGACTAGGCCTAATCTTTGACCAACTGGCTCCTTAACGCAAGTGTGCGGTCTGTGGTTTCAAATTCCCTTCAGCAAGGTCGCCACTGCGCCTTAACACGTTGTTGACCCCTACCTTTGCAGCACACATCTTGCTAGATGCACGCTGTTCTTAATTTTACGTTGTTTTCCTTCCCGCTTCCATTATTAATCAGGTGGTTCGGCACCTCAAAACAAGCCGCTGCTATATAGCGGGGAGCTCGAGCCTCGGGAATCTACGGAATGCGACGAACAGGTGCGGCTGTTCGGCGGTCGAACTGCTAATCTCAGAAGGAAATTTCCGTTCCGACCGGCACAAGTAACTCGCAAGGAAGTGACCAAAAAAGAATTGTTTACAATGAATGCGAATCGCGTCACCTTATTATACGTACGAAACGCGCCTTACAGAAACGTTGAACGGCTACAAGATTCTAGCACTAATTTCCGTCCAAATGGGCTCAAATGGAAATTACCGGACCTGCTATGAGTCCACCACCTACCCCTTTGGCTAGTTGTCCTAGTAGTCACGTGATTTTCCGGCACCCAATGCATTCGTAAAAGCTTAGCTAGCACTAATAATGTGATGCTTACCGCATTGCAAGCGCCTGAGCGTCCCTGGACGTCGGATTGCTGGTACCCGCCAGATTGTGCCCTGATACGTGGCTGACCGAAGTTGCGGACCGCGTCGTTGTTTTCGCTAACTCGGAAATTGGCCTCGACCGTAGGAAATACGGGTCCGAGTTGCGACGCACTTTTGACGCTTGTAACCGCCTGCGGAAGCTTGTGCCATTCGGCGTAGAGTTGGAGAGGCGTTGTAGTTGGTCCATTTAGCGTAAGAGTACAAGAAGCGATCGCTCCACTAGATCAGTGTCGAACAGTAAGAATCTTGTGCAAAATAGCGAGTACTGCCGACAATTATGCGAGAATCGCGCGTCTACGGAGCGTCCATAACTTAATGATAAGTGATATTGGGGAGGGAGGTCTGGGGGTTGGGTGACGTCAGTGTGGGCCCGCTAAAGGCGAGTCGCGACTAGCTCGTCAGAGGCCCCTCCCGACGAATGTGGTAATTTTTCACTTGTTACAACAAGGGGATTCAGGGGTAAATTTAGACCTCTGGGCCTTAAATGTGACGAGGGAGAGGGTGCGAAATTAATTTCTGGGCGCTCCCCTACAAACAGTGTCGTCCCTGAGGGCCTAGCGGAATGTGCACTATATCCAAACGCTTAGGAGCCGGCTGCCAACTTAACCACGTAAACACTAAATTAGTAACAGTACCTTTAGTAACAATTTTTAATAACACGACAATGCCGTTTTAGAAGCTACTGTTACAAATTCCGTTGTTACAAATTAAGTTGGCAGCCTAGAAGCCACAGTCGTCGATGTGAAATGGGCCGCCGGGCGCTGTCAAGCCGGGACGGCAGCTGCTGATCGCTCCTCGACGGAAGCCCCGCCAAGAAAATGCCGATAGGTACCGGGAAGCGATCATACTGCACTCTTTAGCCGCACTGAATGCTTGAAGCGAGATGAAGAGCGACATTGCGCCGCCGCCATCGTGCCGCTTGTCTCGTCCTCCTGATTGATCCACAGATGCTTTCGCCGCAAGGGCTCACATTCCATTCGGATGCCAGAGGGGGGTACGCAGGTGGAGGGAGAGTGGGACAGGGGCCAACTGTTTTATCATCACCACAGCTGCCGTCGAGGTTGACACTCTCACATACGCGTAACGACCAGATCAATGGGTTGGGTAAAAAGAAAGGAGAAGAGTCGACATGATTGAAATGCATGGTGCAACCAGAGAAATTTAAGCACCCTCTATTGGCGCATGCAATTCCCATCTCTTTCGTTTACTGTTTCGTTACGATATACTTCTTCGTCAAGTAAAGTAACTCCGTGTCATGGCTTGCTTCCTGTTCTGTTCCATGCTTAAGGTGGGCGTTCGTGCGATGCTTTCCGTAGGGTAACTTTGGACTCAATTTCCGAAAGTTAAATCGCGAAAATCTAGTTTTTTCTAGTTGGTTACGCGACGACGCTGACCATCGCTCAAGTCAGCGCAGCGCTCGCTTCTTCCAAGAAACACACAAAGCGCGTGCGGTGCACAAAACTTACAATCCGTTTGATGTTCGAGTTTGTCATCAGCCACTGGACGATCTTCCTCTTAGTCTCAGAATTCGGGGCGGCCACAGAGTCCTTGTCGATTGCCTAAAACACGAACGTGGAATGCACCTAACAAGCTTAGAAGCAAAGCACCTTAATGGTTCAAAGATGTTTACGTTAAAGGATTTTGTGGCAATATACCGTAAAAGCTCTAATATAAGAGCGGCTCTTGTATTGTTCATAGGGGGTACGGATCGGTCATTTGCAAAAAGTGCCACAGGTACCTGTAGCTAGCTACCGGTGACTTTGGGGTCTAAAAAGTTTTTATTAAGGTTAACGAGAGACATTCGTAACTGCGCAAATTACGTTGAAATAGGGTTTTTAAACACAGTCTCTCGATAACCATTTCTTGGGCGCTCTTATGTTAGAGACGCTCTTATATTAAAGGCTCTCTTATATTAGAGCTATTGCGGTACCATTTGTGCCAAAAGGGTAAATTTTTTGTGCCAATATAATTTCTGCCGAAATTTTAGGTCTGGAGCCTGAACCTTTTTAATCTATCAAATGAAGATAAATACACTAAACAGAGCGAGATTCAGGTTTTTAGGTGTCCAAGCCTAAGGCTAAGGCAAATCTGAACAGCCTAAGCCCAAATGGACAAAGCTCTAGACCTGGATGGACTAAGCTCTAGAGCTAGCGAGACCACCTTAACGAAGCGATCCAAGGCCTTTTGCGTGCTCGACGCCGACGAGGTGGGAACGTCGGACGGTTGTGACTCGAAGTCCACCCCGGAGCTCTCGACACTATCCATGCTGCTAGAGTCTAAATCGAACTAGACTGCGTTAAAATACATAGCAGAAGTTCACACCCTTGTCCGACCGCTGCTCCCATTTCGTTGCAGACGCGTCGCTGTTCACCCAGTGCATCGTTGCCTGCGCGTTCGGCTTTCCGTTACACACGGGAGTCGAGCAGGATTCAGGCGCTCCGAAGCCATGCCCGTTGATTATGTGATACGCGGCCGTAGGTGAGTCGAAGTTCCGCGGTGGCGGCGTAGGCTTCGTTACCAGATTGTTCGGTGACCCCCAGCCGGCAGGTGTGGAGCGGGTCATCACTGAGTCGGTCTCCGTTTTCGACAGAGAATCGGTGTACGCCTTGTAGAGCTTTCCGCCGTTGCCTAAAGCCGTAAGATAGGACCAATTTAGCCGGTCGCACAGCTAAGGGGCCACTAATGGAACTCTCTATGAGGGATGCTAGTTGAGTTTGTTTTCAAATTTGCACTGAAAGTGACCACAGTTTTTCCGACTGGGGGGATGGCGGCTCGGTAGGTAGGCAAACAAACTGTCGCGAATGTAGGATGGTCAGCGACGCGTTTACGCACGCACCGATCAAACACGACCGGTAGTGACCAACAAGGAAAAAGTGAGGGAAAATCCCATCAGACAAATATCATATTCGATCATGTTAAGATTTGTGCAGGGGGTCGGTGTCCATCGACCAGCTATCATGATGTCTTTCTTTCTATGCCTTAGTTTTTTCGCATGTGCAAGCAGAGTCACTAACTTTTGTCAATATTATCGTGAGTCAATCGCTCGTCGCCTTCCTCGCGGCTTCTGTACAGAAGACTACCAGCGGTCTCGAGAACTCTACCTAGGCGGTCAAGGTCTTACTTACGAAAACAACTTGCGCAAAAGGGACGACAACTATGCGAAAGCAGTAAACTTAGGGCAGTTAGGGAGTCAAAAGACATGTGAGATAGCCACTAACAGCACATACAGCCCAGCCACTTACCATTTTTGCTCATTGCCTCGTCGAGCTGCTTCAACGCAGAGGACAGAATCAAGTTAGCCTCATGAAACCGATCGTTCTCGTCCGCCGACTCCATTGGCGCGTATAGCTAGCGCCGGACAATAACGCCCGCTAAGTGACTAGTAATGACTAATACGACAATAAACTCCGTCGTGACGTCGTCGCGCAGTCACCGTCGGATTCACGCCTTCCTGAGCAGAGTCGATCGCTTAATTCCGCAGTGTTTCGTTCGGGTGGTCGGTCGTTAACTTCCTACTGACCGCATTCCCCGCTAGAAAACGTGTCATTAGGTAAATTAAGCGGACAATTGGGTGAGACGTCCTGGAAAACGTGATTTACGCACGCCGTTTACAAAGCCGACAAAACGATGTCGTCGGGAGTTCATAAAATCCAACAAACACTGCCACTTCCGTTCATAAGCAAGAAGCGGACGGGACGTTGATTGAAATGATGGAAGCTGCCCGGAGGTGGTGTGAAAATTTCTCATTGATAAGTTAGCCGTGGTTTTTCACGATGCGGACTGCATGTTGAGGGAGGGAAGAAGAAAGAAGAAAATAACAGTTGTGTGTGCAGGCAGCGCACACAAAGGTATGTTGTTTGCCGGAACACTGGGGCAAACGGTTGGATGGCCTTAGTCATTTATTTAGACCTGCATTCTTTCAGAGGATTTTTGAAAGTGCCCACTTGGTAGCATGATGACATATGGATATGTTTCCTCGGCATCTGGCCGACGTCCATTATTATCTGACCTGTCACGCAAAACGGCGAAGATTGCCTCAATGATAAATTGCCTCAGGACTCACAGAGGTCAACTCTACGTGAGGCGGGCAGCACCGAAGGTGTCACTGGTCAAGACTTTTTATTTGCCGTGAAGACTGAAACCTCACGCAGGCCTCTAAGACCGGAGGTGATCGCTCGAATTCCTTTACACAACAAAAAAGTTTAAACGAGCGGCAGCTTGACGCTGGCAACATATGTCGTACAAGACGAGGACTCATAAAAACGAGGAATAAAATGTGAGAATCACTGCAAGTGAAGAGCTTTGTCCGCGTTAAGTGGGAAGGACTAGCCTTCTCTACGCGACGAGTAGGGCCCGCGAGGATGCGGAAAGCGCAAAGTGGATGCGATGGAGCGGCTAACGGTAATACCGTTAGTCGTCCTCATTGTTTCCCCTCTCGAGACTGTTGCCCTCCGCGGAACGATCGATTCGGGGGTTCGGTCGGATGGTCGGGATGATGCACGCGGCGCGCCGAACGGAAGGAGGAGGTTGCCGGCCGGGATGTGACGACAATCTCTGTGGGTCGAGAAAAAGCGGTTGGGAGGTCGTCGGGAAAGTAAGGTGGCGGTCGCGGGTCGGAGCGGACGGTGAGAACAAAACAACAGTGGGTGCTTTGCGCCCGGTAGCCGTTTGCTTCGAGCGCCGGAAAGCGGGCGGCGATCGGTTGGTGGGCAATACGGCTGGATGGCTTCTTTTCGTCCAGCCGCGTAGTGGACGACGGCCGGCTTTTTCCGTGAGTAGGTGGATTGTTGCTGCTGCGACCCGGACAGGTTGCACTGCGCTCGCGTCACATTACGTGATTGCCCTGGATTCAATGCTCCGACGATTACTTGATGCGCACTCAACGGAACTATTGCGTTAGTTGTTGTTGAGTGCCCCTATGTTGTCCGTATATCGGCCCAGTATAGGCATACGTTTTAAGAGGCTGTCTGACATGCGGTTTGCGTTCAGTAAAACTAAAAGGGCACATATATGTGTGGAGAAAGTAATAACGAAAAACAAGGTTTTATTCACAGTTTGCCTTTGGCACCGAAATCACTCGTAACACGTGAAATGTGACGACTTTGTTCTTTCGCCAACAGCTGACGGGTTCCTGCCGCCGTGTCGGTGAAATCAAATGCGTGCGCGCACTACAAATCCCAACTGAACAAGTGGTGCTTAATCAGCATATCGCGGACGCCTTCTTTGAGCGGCTCCTTCCCGTTCGCCTGCACGACGCGAGGCTTGCTCGCAGCTGCAGCCTTCAGCTTGCTCGCGGAGGTTCCATTCACAGAGGATTTCTTCGACTTGTCCTTGCTCAAGGCCACCTCGGAATCGACGTTAAGGTTGAATGGGAGTTGCGCGAATAGCCGCAACTCGCACTTGATCTGGAAAGCCAAGGACATGCGTGCCCGAAAAGACCACTTNCGGCCTCAACGAATGTGGGATCCCTTCCTCTTGCAGCATTTGTAGCAGCTTCGCACTAGTCAGTCGCTCGCGAGTAACCTTCTTCCATGTGAGTTCGTCCTCAACGTGCTCGTGCGTGAACTGAACGTAGGCCAACCATTTCATTCTAAATCCCGCGGTTCTTTTTGCTACGGGTCCACACCTACCTATGTTGGGATGTTTCAAGAGGCGGCATATCGTCGGCCTTGAGCACTTCTTCTTCGCTAATGCGGAAGCCGAACTCGTCAAACCTACACGTAACCGTTGACGGCAAAACAGAACACTCCTTACAGTTCATCAGGCTCGCCGAAATACTTCGCTTGTGTTTGAGGGTGGACGGCAGAGCAGGGCTTTCCGTTCAAGGTGAAGACCGTGTCTACCACGGGCATGTCGTCTTCGATTTGCGCCGCTGTCGGATCCGCATCGTGGACGTCTTCCTCGTCGAGTGCGCAGTTCTCGGCTGCCTTCTCTATAATTTCAGGAAATGCATGACTTAGCGTCGGAAGTCGTATGACTTTAGCTAACTTAATCGTACCTCTGCGATACTGAGTCATATTCGAGTTCCCTGATATGTATCCTGCAATAGCCAAATTAGTAACTGCATCAAGCCTTAACACTATAAAAGGTTTAGCAGGTACGGTGACACCGGAAAAACAAAGTTGCGTGAAGTGATTTTCAACAATGCACACCCCATATAATAACGGGAAAACGTACAATAGCGGGCCACGTAACTCGTGTGTCGCCAAAATGGCAGCATGCCCCGCAGGCCTTTCTCGTTCGGCGCGCGGCCCGTGACGTCGCTTTATGTGGGTGGGAAGGCTGCCAGCTTCGCTGCGTGCCAGAGTATCGACTTAGCTCGAGGCGGTCGCGAATTGCGTTGCGCCGCGTCTTGCGCATGTCAGCTGTGGCAGCAAAGTGCGTGAAAAGTACAAATGATTACCCGAACTGAGGCATTATTATGCCCAGCCTTTTGCATCGCACTTGCAGCCCATAGGGGCTGTCCAGAAAATATGTGAACCTCANAGTGGGTGCTTTGCGCCCGGTAGCCGTTTGCTTCGAGCGCCGGAAAGCGGGCGGCGATCGGTTGGTGGGCAATACGGCTGGATGGCTTCTTTTCGTCCAGCCGCGTAGTGGACGACGGCCGGCTTTTTCCGTGAGTAGGTGGATTGTTGCTGCTGCGACCCGGACAGGTTGCACTGCGCTCGCGTCACATTACGTGATTGCCCTGGATTCAATGCTCCGACGATTACTTGATGCGCACTCAACGGAACTATTGCGTTAGTTGTTGTTGAGTGCCCCTATGTTGTCCGTATATCGGCCCAGTATAGGCATACGTTTTAAGAGGCTGTCTGACATGCGGTTTGCGTTCAGTAAAACTAAAAGGGCACATATATGTGTGGAGAAAGTAATAACGAAAAACAAGGTTTTATTCACAGTTTGCCTTTGGCACCGAAATCACTCGTAACACGTGAAATGTGACGACTTTGTTCTTTCGCCAACAGCTGACGGGTTCCTGCCGCCGTGTCGGTGAAATCAAATGCGTGCGCGCACTACAAATCCCAACTGAACAAGTGGTGCTTAATCAGCATATCGCGGACGCCTTCTTTGAGCGGCTCCTTCCCGTTCGCCTGCACGACGCGAGGCTTGCTCGCAGCTGCAGCCTTCAGCTTGCTCGCGGAGGTTCCATTCACAGAGGATTTCTTCGACTTGTCCTTGCTCAAGGCCACCTCGGAATCGACGTTAAGGTTGAATGGGAGTTGCGCGAATAGCCGCAACTCGCACTTGATCTGCAAAGCCAAGGACATGCGTGCCCGAAAAGACCACTAAGTTACCTGCTGCCAAGCAGGACAGCGGATAAACGACCAGGTTTGGTAGAAGCGCTCGCGAATCGGATCCTGGCGCGAGCCGCTGTTGCATAGCACTTCGAACCAAAGATGAAGGCACTAAACGGTAAAGAATGTATGGCATCTCATGCTTGGAGTGTACGCGTACCTGTTCATTCAACGCGTAAGCGACCAAGGACCGCAACTTAACATCCAGCTGGGCACTGACCAGGTTGTGAGTGTGGTCTATGCTTTTCACTGCTCGATAGAGTAGCTCCTCGGGGCTTAGCACCTAAAATAAGTGTTGCACTGTACCGGGACATTTCTGCAAACCTTCCCGTCTTGATCCAGCTTGAACGTATCGCAGAGCGTTAACCTTGAGTTTGAAGCGATGTTGTGTTGTTCCATTAGCGAGGTCGAAACTGCTTCTAAAATTTTGAACATAGCTAACCCTCACGGCAAGCATTACTCACGGATGAAAGCCCATGGATGTGCCACGTGAACGGAAATAACCGAACTGGATCGTCGCAGACCGTGGAAGAGTACTCGACGGAATGTCGTTGCAAGTGGGCCACGGACGAGCTCCGATACACGAGTGTCGACGGCTTCATCGCCCAGGATGCAGTAGTTCTTGCCGCGTTCGTCAATAAGCTGAAGGAGGGAACGCTAGCGCTAGCTGGAGAAAGTTTGAAACATACTTCAACAAATTTTGCTGGGAACCATCCTCGTTGCCCGTCCAGCTCGCCCACCCAGCAGTGCTCGTCTTTTTCAGAGATGATAGTGATCAGATCATTCTTCCTGAAGGCAAGCTCGTCTCCCTCTTGTGCTTGGAACTCGAGAAGAGCTCGTGCCCGCTTGCGACCTTCTCTGCGGGCCTTCACGAACTCCTTGCACTCCTCAGCATAGCTCTTATGTCGGTAATCCGCCTAAATAAATACGTTGGAATTTCTCTGAATATCCGGCAAGAGTCTCAATCTTTTCTGCTAACCTGCATATTGATTGTCTTTTCATGCTTTTCGACACAAGCGGCGAAATACCGGCAGATCTGGTTAACAGCGTTTTTGAGGTCTACGATGATTTCCGTCTGCCGGATGTTTTTAGTCTTCGGGTCGTCTTCTTCGCCCTGAAAAGGGCGTCATATGATGGAGCATTGTTAATGCGTACGTCATCCATTGACTGGTGAAAGATATTCTGGAGGACGCTCTTGGATCGTGTCAGCTTCCTACGTGCAATCTTCTGCTTGGGAAGCTCCCGCTGGTCGTCCTGCGAGAATATCATCCCGTTTTGAGCCATTATGACGCCCTAAACGAAGTCCCATTGTAGTCTTACAATGCACAGAGCTAAACATACCTGGAATTTTTTTCGCAATTCGTTTATCAAGTGCTCCGTTATGGAATACTCGAAGGAGATCATGACTTCGAGAAGGGCTTCCGGCTCGTTGATCGATAGTGGCAAGCGTGAAATGGCGTTGAACGCCGCTGCCGAGTTGTTCTCTACTTCCAGCTTTGACACGACCTTCTCTTCATTGAGTTTTAGCATTGATATGATCGCCTAAACTTTCCTATATCAGCGGTATTTAAGAGTATCAGTTTATCCTAGTTAAAGTCCTAGACTCCAAGAGTATTACCCTAAAGAGCGTAGTTCCTCCCGAGAAGAACAGCACGTCCCACACCCGAAGAAGCACCCGAATGGGGAACACCGACGCCAGCAGCGTCAGCAACCAGTTCACGACGATCAGAGATATGTCGGCACCACTGCGCTCAATCACGTCGATTAAGTCGGGCATGTGCGTACGCATCAGATGCCGTACCACGCGTTCGTCAGCTTGAAGTCCTAGCAGGGAATGACTGTAGAAGTTAGGTGGAAGGAAGTCCTCGATCAAGGCGCACATGATCCAGAAGGTGTTGACTTCACCGCAGACGATCAGCAAAGAGGCCACCACAACGCCCATTCCCTGAAAGGCAAAGTGCATATTCTGTTCTGCTTCCTAGTTCCGGCAGGGTAACTCACTTGACAATACCCGAGATCCGGGTAGAGAAAAGCAACGGCTTTGAGGACGCGACGCATCGCGGTGACGCCTGGAGAATCGGCTTTGCAAAAGCATGCGTTCCTTGGCAACGTCCGCAACAGGTCNATGCGAAAAGTGTCGCACTGTGCCGAGTTTCGCACTTTGGCCGACACTCTCGGCCCACACTCACACTCGTACACAATCAAAATATTTGGAAAATTGGAAAAAATTTATGGGGATTCTACGACAAATTTATGGGGTTTCTACGATAGTCGCATGTCTAATAGCTGTATGCGAATACTTGTGCACAGCGTCCCGACTCCCTCCCCTCCCTTATATGCTCACAAGAAGATCGGACCATTTGCACCGACATGTTTGAAGAGGAATTGTTGAATTATTGTATGATTAAGAGCCTAAAATGCTCCTTGCACAACCACTCCCCCTCTGTGAACAACTGTGAACAATTCGCTTATCCCCTTCCCCGTTAGGGGCTGTCCAGAAAATATGTGAACCCCACAAAGCGATTTTTGCCCCCCCCCCTTCGTATACAGTTGTGAACAACGCCTCGACCCCCTCCCCCTGTTACCTAGTGCACGTCCCAGAATTTCAACTGCTCATTTTTGCCAGTGTGACTATAGCATTGGCGAACGAAAACATAGAAAAAATAAAATGGCTCGCCGCAGGCGACACCGACGTAAGTGTAGGTTAAAATTGCACAAACAAAGCCAAAATTTCGCTTGTCGGCGCCTGCGGCGGGCGTATTTTGCGCCTTCGGCTGTTCACGTGAACAACCCCTTGACCGCCCTCCCCCTCTGTGATCCCCCCCCCTCCCCCCTGTGAACCTCACATATTTTCTGGACAGTCCCATACCTCCGTGACCGGTCCCGATCATTTCCCTGACCCGCTTCCTTGATATCTAGCATCCAGTATAGCCAATACGGCCGTCTTAAAACGCGCGGGCGGCGCCTAGCGTTATGCCATTTCTCTCCACGTGAACACCACATATCTTTTTGGCTCTGTCTGTAGAACGCTTGCACAGTAAACTTTGGTCGCAAAATCGGAATCGGCAAGTGCCATCGCCTGCCTCCGCAAGGCGTACGGAAACTAAATCCGCACTGATACCAACAGATGCCACCGCTAAAAGTAACCGCCTTTCTCTTTAGTTTTTTTGCATTTCGGAGCCAGGCTGCCTTTTAAACCGAAATCTTGCCTGAGAACTATGACCGGGAAGAGTACGTACTTCTAGGCTGCATTTAACAATACTCCGAATCAGGCACGAAATCTAGTTCAACAGGAACGCCACTGTGACCGCAAATACGCCTGAGTTGCACACTGCCCAAGCCTGGGCACCGAAAAATCTTACAAGCGGACTCGTATGCATCGGGACTACCAAAAATCTCATTTTATTGTGGACAAATGAACTCTATATTAGGTCAATATTTCAATTTAGGTCCTACGCGGCATATGACGGTAATCAGACAAGGCACTTAATACGCTAGGGTTCATCAGAAGAGTCCTTCGATAATTTCGGTCTTCGGGTCGATATCGATGTCGAAGAAGCATGGGCGGGTGCCCAGGCCCGGAAGGGTCATGATGTCGCCGCAAAGAGCGTACACGAAGCCAGCACCGACGGAGATTTTTACGTCACGAATCGGCAGAGTGAAGCCTAAAATTCAAGATGCTGTATCATGGCAAGTCTCCTGATGTACCTGTTGGAGCGCCCTTCAGGTTCGGGTCGTGCGACAACGAGAGCTGAGTCTTCGCAATGCACAGCGGCAGATTCGCAAACCCTTGCTTCGTGTAGAGCTCGACCTTAGCCTTCGCTTTCTCCGAGAGTTCGATTCCTGCAGCGCCGTAGATCTCCTTCGCGATGCGCTCCAGCTTCGCATCGATACTTTCTTCGAGCTTGTACAGGAACCTGAAATCCTGGAGTCTTTCGGGATATAATGTGGTACTCGCACTTGAAGTCAGATGGCTTCTCGCACTCCCACATCACGGCCTTGGCTAGTTCGACAGCGCCTGCTCCTCCTTCCGCCCAATGGTTGCTCACAACGGCCTTTGCACCGTATTTCGCTGCGATCTCCACGACAGTCTGCAGCTCCTGCTCGGTGTCGGTCTTGAAGCGGTTCACGCACACGACAGCCCGGACACCGAATTTGCCGACGTTTTCGATCTGAATGAGCAGCCTAACGTGTCAAGTCACTCTTTTCCCTGTGCGCACCTGCTTGCGAAGGTTCGACTCTGCGCCCGCACGGACCAAATCCACGTTCTCGCTAAGGTATTCGCGGGGCAGAGCGTTGCCTAAACAGGTGCCTCGTACGAAAGGTGCAGTTCCTGCCTGGGTTACCTGGAACCACCGGCGGTCCACCTCCGTGCATTTTCAGCGCTCGACAGGTTGCGACGATGACGACAGCGTTCGGGCGTAGCCCGGAGTAACGACATTTGATATGGAAGAACTTCTCCATGCCAATGTCGGCACCGAATCCGGCTTCGGTTACGACGTACCCATTCTCGCCAACCAGCTTCAGCGCGACGACGTCGGCTAGGATGGAGCTCGCTCCGTGGGCGATGTTCGCGAACGGACCTGAAGACCGCTTTTTTACATTCTTTTCAAGCACGTAAAATGGCAGCCTGAATAGCAGCAAACAGATGACCTACCTGCATGCACAAACACAGGCGTCCCCTCCAGAGTCTGCATCAAGTTTGGCTTGATAGTGTCTTTCATGAGAACCGTCAGAGCACCCGTAACGCCAAGATCATCTGCGGTGACCGGTCGTCCGTCATGATCCGATGCGACAACGATTCGAGAAATGCGATCACGCATGTCGGCGAGGCTTGTGGTCAGAGCCAAAATTGCCATGAGCTATAAAGATGTATTATGTACTATATTTTCCTAGTAACGATGACTACCTCACTAGCCACCGCGATGGTGAAGTCCGCTTTGCGAATGTGCCCCTTCTCCTGCGGTCCATGGCCGACCTCAACCGTGCGCAGAAATCGGTCGTTGGTGTCCAGCACTCGGTTCCAGACGATGGTCTCCGGGTCGATGTTGAGGCGACTGAAGCGCTTTCGCTCCTCCGGCGTGAGGTCATTGGCATCTTCAGGAACGTTGATGCCCAGGCGCTGAAGGCGACGCTGCTGGATCGCGGATAGGACACGCTTCCCTAAAGCGTTTGTTCTCAAGAAAACACTCCATAGCCGAACATGCTGTACCTTCTTTGTTCTTTGGCACAAGTCGATTGAAAAGTGCCTCGTCCGACTGGGTCTTCTCGTGGAACATGCGAGCGTCAATGGCCGCTGCTAGAAGGTTGTTGGCGGCCGTTATGGCGTGAATGTCTCCCGTTAGGTGGAGGTTGAACTCTTCCATAGGAATCACCTAAATGAGATCACATGCTGGAAAGTCTCGGTAGAGGGCCGAGCATGCGTACCTGCGAGTATCCACCCCCAGCAGCGCCTCCTTTTATACCGAACGTGGGTCCTTGCGATGGCTGCCGCACCGCTGCGATGGAGTTTTTGCCAAGATGCGCGGTGAGGGCCTGAACCAGACCAACGGTCGTTGTGCTCTTGCCCTCGCCTAGCGGAGTCGGATTTATTCCTAAAAGCGAGTGATGCAACAGTCGAGACCTCTTCCAGCTTACCAACGACAACGACGTATTTGCCGTTCTTGCGGTCCGCCAGACGGTTAATGATGTCGAGGGATACTTTGGCCTTGCTCTTGCCGTATAGCTCGAGCTCATCTTGACGAACGCCGATCTCGCTAGCGACCTGAACCCGCTCACGTTTGGATTCACCATCGTGTGTCGTACCTCCTGGATTGGCTTTGGTTTTTGAGCCCTCGCAACTACGATGTCGGAAGGAACGTTCTCCTCGATTTTCTGCTTCAGTGTGCGCAGTTTCCACGCTGTGGCTTCAGAGTCCTAAAGTGGGATTTCGCCATAGATAGAAGGTAACGGTGATACTTGGTACCGGCGCTGTACCGCTTGCTTGAACGTGTTCTTGATGAGCATCGCCACCGTCATCGGACCGACTCCACCAGGCACTGGAGTGATGTAGCTGGCCACCTTGCGCGCCTCTTCGAAGTCCACGTCGCCGAGAAGCTTGCGCTTGCCGTCCACCTCGGTGACGTTGATGCCGCAGTCGATGACCACCGCTCCTGGCTTAATCCAATCGCCCTTCACCAGCTGCTGCTGTCCGATTGCGACGATGAGGATGTCTGCTTTTTGGCACTGCTCCTTCAGGTCGGTGGTTCGCGAGTGACAGATTGTCGTCGTGCCGTGGTGCCACATGAAGAGGGCTGCAGCTGGCGAGCCGACAATCTTCGAGCGGCCGAGTACGACCACGTTCTTGCCCTTCACGTAGTTCAGGTCACCTAGAGCCACAGTTTAGTCTTGACCCGGATTTACAAACGTTACCGGTAGCTTTCTGCACGAGGTGCAAGCAGCCGTACGGTGTGCATGGGAAGATGGTCTTGTCTAGCTCTCCGCACATGAGCCATCCGGCATTTTGCCTCGTAAGGCCGTCGACGTCCTTCGACTGGTGGATACGGTCCACGCAGGCGTCGCTATCAATCGGATTGGTGCAGTCCAATGGTAGCTAAAGTGCAACAGTCAATGAAATTCATTTCCACGTAGCGATTGTTGGTAGGATTTGGGCTGCTATCATCCATAGGTAGCGGATGGGCTGCTATTTCCCACTTCCTGACTTGACGTGACGTAACCTACTGACCTGCACGATGATACCGTCCACTTCGTAGTCGTTGTTGAGAGCGTCGATTTGGTCCTCCAGGTCGGCTTGCGTAATGTCGCTGTTGAGCTTGATCAGACGGGCATTGACTCCAACCTCGCTCGCCTTCTTCAGCTTGTGGCTGATGTACACGTTGGAGTCACTGCGGTCGCCGACCTGAATCACGTAGTCGCAGCACAGACGTACACTATGGACCTACTTGAACTATAGCCAACGTAGGCTTGAAATGTGGGTGCTTGTCCTTCAGCTGTTTCAGGTCCTTTGCAACCTCGTCGAGGACCTGCTGCGAAATCTTCTTGCCGTCAATGAGCTGTGCCATGCTTGAAATGAGATTCCTGAAGGAGCTGGATTAACCCCTTCAGTATGCTATGCTTCTGAAAATTGTGTAACATCACGGAACGCGAGCAAACAAGACGCTCATTTTTGAGCATTGGTAAAAGAAAAAAGGAGAAGGGCCAAATGCGTTAACCTTTTTTAACCTGCCCTCGAAAGGTTCATTATCGACTCCTAATCTTCACCCAGCATGATTGATAAGGCTCACGTTAGGTGTGCGAATGGGAGTTGTTTACTTCTCTGCATGTACGTCCACTCCGCTACCTGTAACCATGGTTTTTGCAACTGGCAACCTTTCATTCAATAAGTGTTTACCTAGTAGCCGGGTATACGGAAGTTCTTAACGATTCCATTGGTAGCTCCGCAGCGACATGGTGCGCTTGGACTCACCTCTTTCTTCCGTTCCTTTTTCGAGGGCAATAAGTCAAGTAGGGATTAAACAAGTACAAACGTATTAATGGTGCATTTGGATGACAGAGTAACAACTAAAAAAACCGTAGGTAAGAAAATCAAACAAATTGGTCGATGCATTCGAATTACAAGCGCGCTTGATGCGTAAACAAGAGAGCGCAAGAGTTTCTTGGGAAAAAGGAGAAATGTGCGGAGCGGCCGCGTGATGATAAGCGCTTTAACCACGGAATGTGGACAGCGCGAGAGATGACCTCTGTGATTAGGCGCTGCGCAGTCGATTGACCTTCCACCTTCGCAGAACGAGACCATGAACGGCCTGAACAGCCAGAGCCAACTAATGGCGCAGCAGAACTTCCTCAAGTAAGAAATAGACCTAAAGCGTCTTGGAATCCAGAGATCAGCTTGCTGACGAAGCATGGGAATCACTATAACCTAAAGCGCTGGGTAGAACCGCCAAAAGGTTCGGATCGGCGTTATGCAGCCTCGAATTATTAACTGTGATAGAATACAAATAAAACTTACCAAAAAACAACCAGGCGATAATTAATTTTCTGGAAATTGGATGCAGCAGGCCATGCTGTAAGCATGCATGCAGCATCCCATGTTTGGAGAATACATGCGGCATGACATGGTATGAGCATGCATGCGCACCAAGCGGCCCTGCACGCAGTGGAATGCAGCATTCCAAAACAGAACACCAGAATTGCAAAATTTATGTCATGTCAAGGATGATGTGCTGAGTACAACTAGAGGAAAATACATGCAGCCTGCCAAGTTGTGAGCATGCATGCGCAAACTCATGCGTACTAAGCGCTACCGCGTGCAGAAGCATCCGATCTGCAGGGGGTATAATCAAGTCCTTTGATACGCAGTTAGGGTATGCCGGTATGCATAAATTTGGGTGCGCATGCCACAGCTAGGCTTTAGGTCCAGTTGGAAAAACAGTCGTGTCCGGAAAACATTCTTGTGACACCCCGCTAGCATCGCTACGTGCGCGTTAGCGCACGCGAGAGGCCAGTAGCGATGATAACTTGCAGAAACATCCATGGCATCTATGCGTTCTGAAGTCTCTTTATTATAAAGCCGTTACTTTTTACAAGCAGAGTTCGGGTAGCTTCCAGCAGACGAAATGCAAATCTTGTTGCCGTTGAGGCTCAGCTTAGTCGGATTTGGCTGAGTTTTACGCAGCAGCTCCAGCTTAGGCGCTTGTCCCGTCCGCCAGTCAGTGTTCATGACGCCGTAATTCGATGGGTTGATGGTCCAGTAGAACTTAAGACCATGCAGTTTTTAGGGCATGCGTTCTAGGTCTTGAAACTAACGGATCTCTTATTCGCGAAACCTACATTGTCGCTCATGCAATTCTGGATCAGGTAGTTGGACTGCGCGTCGATCCACTGCTTCCCGCGATTGATGACGCTGCTGTACTGGCTTCCGCTCTGATACCGACTGCCCCACTCGCCGACCACCACCGGGTTGCCGGTCTGCTTCTCCACGAATCCGTAGCGCTTGTCCCAGTAGGCCGGCATGTTGCGAGGGAAATCCGCCGTCTGGTACAGGGAAGAGTCGTACTCTTCGGGGCCGTAGGTGTGAGGCGCATAGACGACACGCTTGTTCCAGGCAGAGTTTCCGGTGTTGATGGGCTTCGACTTCACGCCGCTGAGGTCACCTCCTGAAAGCACAAGTTGTGCGTGTCGAATGATAACACGATGCATCCCCCAGTCCACGCCTTCAACGAAGAACAACCCGTCGTAGCTAGGCGCGACAGATTTGATGAGTCGCTCCGCGAAGCCGTTCCAATCGGTCATGTAATTCCCCTTGCCCCATGTGGCGGCTCCATGCGGCTCGTTCTTAAGATCCACCGCGAAGACATTCCACTTCTTGCCGACCTGGCTCAAAAGTTTCTTCCACGTGTCGATGACTGCCTGCTCGTTAAACTCGTTGCTGTACCTTAAAGAATGGAGCTAAGTAGCACCATGCCTCATAAGTGGAGGGGCTTCGTACCATAGCTCTGTGATGTTGTAGGCTTTGTCGTTGAAGAGCTAAAAAGAAAATCGGTCGAGGTAGATGGCTAGTGCCCGAGTAAATAATGCGTTTTAACGTACATGGTGGTCGAGCAGAACAACGATTCCCCTCTTAGCGCACTCGTCGATAAAGCTTGACATCACAGTGAGTGCGGGCTTGTTGCACAGTGTCGGATTCAGGGTGCAGTCGATGTACCCTGAGGGGTTGTCCCTCACAAGCGATAGTGAGAAAGGCAGTCGAATGGCGTTGAAGTTGTTGTTCTTAACGAAGTCAAGGATCGACCCGAGACTGTTAGCTCCGTTGCCAGCAATGCCATGTGGTGCGCGAGTGCTTGTCTCGAAGCCCATGTAGTTCAGGCCTAAACGGTGGCAAAAGGCATTGGAAATTGGACAGTCGTTGACTTACCTTTCAGGACAAAAGGTTGTCCGTTGAGAAGGATGTTGCCGTTTCCAGTGGACCATACAGGCTTATCGAAGCACTGTTGCCCCAGAGCCAGCCCACAGAGCCCGAGCAAGACAGCGGAGACGGACCACATTTTTGTGTCACGCCAAGAACATACCCAACAGGCAGTTCTACGATGTTGTATAGAGACCTTTAACGAAGCGATCGTCCCACATCTTGTCCACCTTATTGAACAGTTCGCATGACCTTTAGGCATACATGTTTGCAAAGCTGTCTCTCTGACGCGGAATTTAACTCCCAAACTAGATACCTTAGTGACCGGACTGAACAAACTCCACGTCAACGTGATCAACAAAGAATGCACTTTTTGTTCGTAGGTTCTATTTTCGACGGATACGTGCCAAAGGAGAGGGCAAACGGTTTCGACCAATGAACTTTTTACGCGTTTTGGCCAGTATCTTCGACTAACTAAGGCTAAATTCTCTGAACAACCGGGCTTAGGTCGAAATACTTCCAAACTTTATTAGCACACAGCGTTTACCAACTGCATATCTCAGCTTTTGGGGCATTTCACTGGGCGGACGGAATGATATGGCGAAGAGGCGTGTCCGGGGAGATTGCACATCTACGGCGTGTCGGTGTTCCGTATCCGACGATCGAAGTCTTCTCGTTTCGTCACCAGGAAGAGCTGGTTCCCTTCGGCCAACTAAAACAATGATTTCAACCATCGAATTCTAAGGCTACCCATTTACTTACCTGTTTGTTCGCGAATAGGACAAGGTCGTCGATGGGCACTGGCTCTGGGAGTTTGGAGTCCATGTTGTAGAAAGCATGTCCTGCGCGGATCACGGCAAACTGTAAAGCGTTCGTTATCAACCCATACGAACTGACACCTTTTGATAAGCGAAAATTGTCCAATTTAGCGGTGCTCAATGGTGTTTTTCTCGTCAGAATATGCGTGTACGTGAAGCGGAAAGATCCGGACCATAGAGGGACTTCTTACCCAGTGCCTCCCCTTCACGAACGGAACCCATCCGGTTGAGGGGATGTTGAACACGTACGCGAAGACTGCATCTGTGTTGATGACGTTGGCATTCCTGCGGTTTGTCGGTTAGCATAAGCATTTGGACGTGGCTTACATTCTGTTGTCGAACCATCCGACGCACAGGTCACGCGTTTCGAGGGCGGACATCAAGATGTTAACGTCGTAGTTGCCGAGGCCGAGCATAGACCGATGAGCGTTGAGCCATCTACTCGGGTCCAAGCTGAAACCTGTCACCTTAGTTGCATGAAATCCTTGCAAATAGTTATACGACATGCTAGGGCAAGGAACCAAAAAGCAACTTCTCACAAATCTCGTCCAGTTCCGCCTTATTGAACTCCTCGCGCTGGAACAGGTTGTTCAGCGTGTGCAGAAGGCACATCTGCCGCGACTGCTTCTCGTGGTAGAGCTTCTTCAGCTCGCTAGCGTCGTGCATGACGGCTTTGTGATAGAATTTGCAGAATTTTTAGTGTTATGCTTCTGATTTGCTCGACGAATTAAGTTACTTGTGAGTCTCTTGAGATTTCTGAGAAACACAGCGCCAAGGCTGGTCGTGAATGCAGCTACGGTAGCGAAAATTCTAAGCTGAACAAATGGTCTTCGCAATTGCTTATTCTTACTTGCGATAAGCTGTATTGTTTCCCGCGAATTTATACGCTTGATAAAAATGCTCTGCCTTTAGGATGCTTCGTGCCCTGGCCCAGACCCGTGCTTTGAGCACATCCGTGCTGCGTCAGAAGGAGTCGGACCTCATCACGCAGGCTTTCCTCAAGCAAGTCCGCGACCTCACACAGAAACAGAAGTAAGAGCTGTTTTCATCTACGAAAGTTTTTTTGCCATTAAACGGTTTCGCTAAATTTAGCATTTTCATATTGTTTTGCCGCTAAATCGATGTATTTGCTTGTTCCAGAGCAGCCGGTGGTACGCTGGTGAACACGTCGCCCGAGATCAAGAAGCAACTCGACGAGCAGCTCAACCGGCTCGCGCAGAAGTTCAAGCTGCCGAGTGCCGACGTCGTTGGCAAGCTCGACGTGCAATTCGAGACGGCCACTGTCGAGAGTTCCGTCGGTGCCATGCTTGAGGGTGCCAAAACGCTGGACGACCTCATCGCGGACGTGAAGCACAGGTGCGAAATAGTACCAGCTTACGGGACTTCACATTTTTGCCGCATTTAGCCAAGAATCGTACGTCCGTGAACGCGAGGAGAAGAGGAAGGCCGAAGCCGCGAAGAAGGCCGCCCTCGAGTCCGGTGCAGCGGGCACGCCAGCCGCCGGCAACCTAGCTCCGAGCGCTGCCTAGGGCTCTTCTACCTTGGACTTAGTTAGCGAGTAAATTCGTGGACGTGAATAAAGGTTATCGTATCGTCGACATTTCAAGTCGGGAATCAAACAAGGGATGGCCAATTGCGTTTCCGTAGTTGTACGACAACAAGCTCTTGCTTCGAAGTTGGGACCGAGCATCCCTTCTAGGCTTAGCACACTCAAATCCAAATGCGACTTGTGGTATAGCAGCCAAAACTAAAAAAAGAAAAACTGTGGCACGGCAGACGCTAAAGGTTGGCCAATTGCGAAAATGCGGTAACGCCAGTGTCGTTTTGGGGTTTGATGATTCGTAGTGTACCATCTAGGAAACGTTAGTATTTTCGAAATAAAAGCTTTATTAACAGATCCATTAAGGTCTTTATGCAGTATACCGTACTTGATAAGGCAACATGTCAGGACAGGGTTCTTAGTTGGCGTAAAATGGCGTCATAGAGCTTCTTTCGGTCGCCCCGTGTAATTCCGAAAAAGCCGCTTCCCTTCTTCTCGTACTCCACCATCCTAAAAGGAAGAACTTCCGGTGCGAACGCAGCGTGGCTAAGCCGGATCGTTGATGAGTAACATACTTCTCCATGAGCGTCGCCGCGCTACTGGCCTTCACCCTCGAGTACTTGCTGTTCGTTTGCCCTCGCTCGGCAAGGTAGGTCGTCCAGTCCGCTTGCATGGCTAGGTCGAGGATTTGCCGTAAGTGGGCAAATGCCATCAGCAGCGTTTGGTCCTCGAATCCTGCGACAGGGCAACGCGACGTGAACATTTCGCACTGCATGACGTCGAGAGAGAACTGTTCCAGGGTGCCGGGACTGACTGCTTTGACGTCCGGGCCGAGCAACATCTCGTGCATGCGATCCGCCAGGTACTTGCACGTCTAAATGTAGTTTGTACCTGTAGCTTCACAGACAAATGCCTACCTGCATGCAGACGTGCCTTGCAAGCACCGCTGGGAGATTCGTGAAAGAGATGAACGTAGTGTTGAGGAAGTTTATCAAGTCGGTTATGTAGTCGCTCGCGACGCCTTGTGCCTGCGAAAGTTCCCAGTCATAGTTGGCTAAAACTCGATATCGGTCACACTGGACAATTACGTTCATCGTACCGAGATCGAGGAAATCGCCGACTTTGTCGCACATAGCGCCTTCGATCAGCTGCTCCACCTCTGAGCGGGCGTCGCGGAATATCTGGTCTCGCAGGGTGACCAAGTGAGCCGACCCCGTGCCGTATCCTTCCGATCGGTTGGTTATTTCGGTGATGTATCGCTCGAGGAACTCGCATGACTTCTCCAGGTAGCCCATGTTGATCGTGATTTGGATCAGCTGAATTAAAAGGTCAACGCGTAAAGGCACTTGATGCACACCTGTATCAAGGACCGGTTCCTATTGGTGACGAATCCTTTCAGCGATCCGGACCACCTCGCTAGCAGCACGTTTGCGTACCGACGGACAGTGTCTTCCACTTCGGACTGTGGTAACTGTAGGTTCTCCATGAACTGCAGGCAGCCAACGAGATAGCCCTTGGCTTGCACGAAGACGGTCGGAACGAACTGCGAAAATGGAAATTTGCGGGGGAAGGGTTCCTGAAAGTCAGCGTTAATCAAAGCCACGATTATTTTGCTCAGCACCTGCTCCTGTCCTCGCTTGTTCCACGGAAACTGCTCGACTACTCTCTTGAACTCGGCCTCGTTGTACACCGTGATGGAAGTGTAGTTGTCGTTTTGCAGAGCCGACTCAAACTGTGCGCAATATTCGCTCATCAGGATCTCGTTGTATTGATCCCTAAGCGCATAGTTAGCTAGTCGGTATGCGACGGCAACCTACCGGAAGTTTTGCAGCAGCGAAAACAGCGGTCCGATAGAGTATCCGTAGCTCTTCATCGTTATGGCGAACAAAAGAATGACTTTCTTCATCTTCAGCATCATCTCGACATTCAAGCAGTTGCCCTAAAAACAGAGTTCGTCAACGCCAAGTCTGCTTACAAACGTACGAAGTGAGCATTCATCGTCGTGGTGACCTGCTGCAGCGTCATCTCCCACAGCTGGTCTTTGTGCGCGGTGGTGACAAGGCTGGGCTCGATCTGCATGATGCGATCCTCCACCACGAAGAAGCCAACAATCTCGTTCAGATACTTGACGTACGTCGTAATTGACTCCGCCTAAATGGCGGTTATCTAAAGGTATCCTGAGCGTAGGGCTTGCCGGCTTTGGTGGCAGTCGAATGATAACGAGCGCTTGCTCTCGTCGTTGCTTCCGGTAGTACACTTCAAACTGCTCTTTGTCGCCCTAAACGGCGATTATGCGCGTTGCCAGGCGTGCTAAGGTGTTACCAGAACGTTAAAGATCTGTACGCATCGGTGGATTGGTGCGAAGTCCAGCTGAACGTTGTCTTCTTCATCCTCCGCCGCTATGTCGTCGCTTTTGATAAACTGCTGTTTCCTGGCGATCTAAATGCACTTTCAAGGCGTGTCTCATGCTGGCAACAAACATGATTGGTAGCGTCTTCGCCGATCATTCGCGAAACCTTCTGGAGATTCTCGAGAAAATCGGTGAGCTCCGAGTAGGACTTCTCTCGGATCTGGTCCCTGATTGGGCCCATGGACTTTGCAAGCGACTGTGTGAAGCGGTATTTGTTGATCTCGGTTGAGTAGTTCAGCTCCAGCTCTTTGAGGATCTTCAGTGCAGGCAGATATCTGGAACGTTTCACGTTAGGTATACAAACTTTCCCCGTGGCTTTACTTCTTCTGCTTCATGAGATCCTGTAGCTTTACATAGTTCTCCAGAACCGGCAGGCACATTGAGATCTGATCGATGGCGATATTCGCGTTACGCTGGAGCTTCCGGTAGCGCACCACTTCTGAGCTCTTCTTGAGCAAGTCCGAACTGTCGTCTTGAATGTGCTGGTCGATGCCTGCCGCAAGTGCCTGAATGTTAATTTGGTGGGGTGACGCAGAATTCTGGTAAGTTTGCTGACAGACTTGTCAGCACTTTTTAGATTCTGCTGAGATCAACTTACTTTGATCTCTGCGCATTTGCTGCTGAGGGTCGTCAGCTGGCTCATGGACTCCACAAATCCCTGATAGTGATAGGTGCACACTTTCAGGATGTTCTTGTCGTAGTGCGCTATTCGACGCTCCAGTGCCCTAGCGAACTTGTCCACATCGCCCGAGTCATAAATAGCTCTAAAACGATAAAGGTCACAGGGCTTATTTGCTTACTCAACCCCTACCTCAACACCAGCCCGACACTGCTGGAATCAGTGGTCTCCAGCTCGTACAGGAAGAACTCCTGCTCAGCGGTCATCTGTGGATCTAAACGTGGGGATTCCAAGCAGAATCTATGCCCGACACGTACATGCATTGTTGTAGGACGTTGAGGCAGTGTCACTGCTTCCACCGATGGTGTCCTTCGTCGTGCTGTTCGTGGACTCCTTTGTGGATCCCGTCGTCATCTTTGCCTGAAGGTGTCAGTGTCAGAGTCTAACAATTGACGCGTGTGAAACGCAGGCCGATTTATGCACTCGCGACAACCACAGTTAAACCGTCATGCTGTCCCGGCGGAATCGTCATTTTTGCCTTTTGTGGCACAAGCGTTTATGATGTCAGCAATCACATACAAAAAGGACAAGTTCAATGCTGAGCCGTAGCAGCATCTTAAGGTAATGCGGGCTATAGAGCTATATACGACCATGTTATCGATTATAGCAAGTGTTCCAACCAGCTTTAGATGTCCTTCAACATTCTGCCTTTTAGTTTTGATTAAATCTCCCTCGCGTGCAACTGTTTATCATGCAAATCGCGTTCGAGCCGCGGTGTCTCTCGACGCGAAAAATTGAGGCTACCGTATGATGGCCAATTCTGCCCCAACAGAAAGAATGCTTGCTGGACATGGCTCTTCAGCTCTACACTTACAGTTTTAACAGAAAACTGATATTTTTCAGTATAGCATTTTTCGTCACAATTGCGGCATTATTATCCTACGCGTATTGGCTACCTTTCGACAATTTACGTCCGAATTTAGGTAGTTCAAGATGGTGCGTGTCAAGCACGTCTTCTCGAAAGTCTACGATGTACCGCGCCGTCCGTTCGAAAAGGAACGTCTTGACCAGGTAAGATAGTATTTTCAGCACCCGGAACTCTTGCCACAATTTCAGGAGCTGAAACTGATCGGCGAGTTCGGTCTGCGCAACAAGCGAGAGGTGTGGCGCGTCAAGCTCACGCTGGCGAAGATCCGAAAGGCCGCCCGAGAGCTGCTCACGCTCGAGGAGAAGGATCCGAAGCGACTCTTCGAAGGCAATGCCCTTCTGCGACGCCTGGTGCGCATCGGCGTGCTCAGCGAGGAGAAGATGAAGCTCGATTACGTGCTCGGCCTGCGCGTCGAGGACTTCCTCGAGCGTCGCCTCCAGACCCAGGTGTTCAAGCTGGGACTCGCCAAGTCCATCCACCACGCTCGCGTCCTCATCCGCCAGAAGCACATCCGGTAAGCATCGAAAGAAAATAAAAATGAAGATCTATGCAGTCGCATTTCGTCAAAAATTCAAGGTTTTTCACGTTCATTGCACAAAATTTATTCCAACAACAAGACAAGTTCAGACCTTTAAAATACTCAAATTTACGATTAAATATTTCCACTGATTTCAGAAAATTTTGCGTTTTATCCTTGAAGTACTGCATTGACAACCTGTCGCTATGTTCGTCTATATGTTGTCGTCAACGTTCATAAGCAATTCTCTTTAGCATCCGCCGCCAGGTCGTCAACATCCCGTCGTTCGTCGTCCGCCTGGACTCGCAGAAGCACATCGACTTCGCCATCAACAGCTCGTACGCTGGTGGCAAACCGGGCCGCGTTAAGCGACGCAACCTCAAGAAGGGCACCGGCGGCGGTGGCTCCGATGGCGAGGAGGAGGATTAAGCCCGTTCCCAACCGAATTACTACACTGTTTGTTGCTCGCATGTGAAATCACTAATAAAATTGTTAACTTGTTTGCGCAAAGTTTCCTGTCCTCAGGTGGGCACGCAGGCAGATTACGCTTTTATAGGCTGTCTGCAGATACCTAAAGGAGGTACTTCCTATACTAATCTTAGAGGAAGCCCAGAGTAATGCTACGTAGTGTTGGCTTAGCACTTTATGCATCTACGAAGCAGCAGTAGATAACCATTGCTTGGCCTACGTATCTTCCCAGCAGATAAATATTCTGCTTTCCGAAGCCGTATTCTCATTTGCATGCCGCAACGAGCATCCAAAAGCTTTATTGTAACTGTGCTTTTATGGAACGTAACTTTGGGTATCGCAATAGATTGCTCGGGATGACCAAGATTTCAGAATTTAGTCGGCTCATAAGTGATCGGTTTCGGCTGGTTGTCTTCGTTGCGAACCTCGGCTAGCCTCTGCTCCTTGAATATTCGGTACGCCTGATGGTTTAGCTCTTCGAACGACGTCGGTTCNTTTCAAGGCGTGTCTCATGCTGGCAACAAACATGATTGGTAGCGTCTTCGCCGATCATTCGCGAAACCTTCTGGAGATTCTCGAGAAAATCGGTGAGCTCCGAGTAGGACTTCTCTCGGATCTGGTCCCTGATTGGGCCCATGGACTTTGCAAGCGACTGTGTGAAGCGGTATTTGTTGATCTCGGTTGAGTAGTTCAGCTCCAGCTCTTTGAGGATCTTCAGTGCAGGCAGATATCTGGAACGTTTCACGTTGGGTATACAAAATTTCGCTGTGGCTTTACTTCTTCTGCTTCATGAGATCTTGTAGCTTTACGTAGTTCTCCAGAACCGGCAGGCACATTGAGATCTGATCGATTGCGATATTCGCGTTGCGCTGGAGCTTCCGGTAGCGTACCACTTCTGAGCTCTTCTTCAGCAAGTCCGAACTGTCTTCTTGAATGTGCTGGTCGATGCCTGCCGCAAGTGCCTGAATGTTCGCGTTTGGGGGGATGCCGCAGAATTCTGGTATGTTCGCTCATAGTCTTGTCAGCACTTTTTTGCAGATTCTTCTGGGACCAACTTACTTTGATCTCAGCGCATTTGCTGCTGAGCGTCGTCAGCTGGCTCATGGACTCCACAAATCCCTGATAGTGATACGTGCACACTTTCAGGATGTTCTTGTCGTAGTGCGCAATTCGACGCTCCAGGGCTCTAGCGAACTTGTCTACATCCCCCGAGTCATAAATAGCTCTAAATCGGTAGATGTCACAGGGCTTATTTGCTTGCTTTAACTGACCTCAACACCAGCCCGACGCTGCTGGAATCAGTGGTTTCCAACTCGTACAGGAAGAACTCCTGCTCGGCGGTCATCTGTGGATCTAAAAGCGCGGGTTCCTATCAGAATGTGTGCCCTGCACGTACATGCATTGTTGTAGGACGTTGAGGCGGTGTCACTGCTTCCACCGATGGTGTCCTTCGTTGTGCTGTTCGTGGACTCTTTTGTGGATCCAGTCGTCATCTTTGCCAGAAGGTGTCAGTGTCAGAGCCTAACAACCGAGACGTGTGAAAAGCACGCCGATTTATGCACTCGCGACAACCACAGTTAAACCGTCATGCTGTCCCCGCGGAATCGTCACTTTTTTTTGTCTTTTGTGGCACAAGCGTTTATGATGTCAGCAATCACATACAAAAAGGACAAGTTCGATACTGAGCCGTAGCAGCATCCTAAGGTAATGCGGGCTTAGAGCTAGATACGAACATGTTATCGATTATAGCAAGTGTTCCAACCAGCTTTAGATGTCCTTCAACATTTTGCCTTTTAGTTTCGATTAAATCTTCCTTGCGCGCAACTGTTTATCATGCAAACCGCGTTCGAGCCGCGGTGGCTCTCGACGCGAAAAATTGAGGCTACCGTATGATCGCCAGTTCTGCCCCAACAGAAAGAATGCTTGCTGGACAAGGCTCTTCAGCTCTAAACTTACATTTTTCAGCGTACATGGCAGTTTTCATCGCCACATTTTTCTCACACTTGCGGTATCATTATTAGTCGCATTTTGGCAACCGTGCGACAATTTATGTCAGCTTTTAGGTAGTTCAAGATGGTGCGCGTCAAGCACGTCTTCTCGAAAGTCTACGATGTACCGCGCCGTCCGTTCGAAAAGGAACGCCTTGACCAGGTAAGATAGTACTTATAGCACCCGGAACTCTCGCCACAATTTTCAGGAGTTGAAACTGATCGGCGAGTTCGGCCTGCGCAACAAGCGAGAGGTGTGGCGCGTCAAGCTCACGCTGGCGAAGATCCGTAAGGCCGCCCGAGAGCTGCTCACGCTCGAGGAGAAGGACCCGAAGCGGCTCTTCGAAGGCAACGCACTCCTGCGACGCCTGGTGCGCATCGGCGTGCTCAGCGAGGAGAAGATGAAGCTCGATTACGTGCTCGGCCTGCGCGTCGAGGACTTCCTCGAGCGTCGCCTCCAGACCCAGGTGTTCAAGCTGGGACTCGCCAAGTCCATCCACCACGCTCGCGTCCTCATCCGCCAGAAGCACATCCGGTAAGCATCTAAGAAAAACAAATTTTGAGATCATTGCACTCGCATTTCATCGATAAATTCAAGATTTTTCGCCTGTATTTTCGCTAAATTTCTTCCAACAACAAAACAAGTTCAAACCTTTAACGGTTCTGCAGTTTACACTGAAGTATTTTCGCTGATCTAGCATCTTGTGCGTTGCGTTCTTGCAATATGCATTAACGACCTGTCGCCTAACCCGACAGTAATTTATCTTCTTCATTCATAACCAGTATGCTTTAGCATCCGCCGCCAGGTCGTCAACATCCCATCGTTCGTGGTCCGCCTGGACTCGCAGAAGCACATCGACTTCGCCATCAACAGCTCGTACGCTGGTGGCAAACCGGGCCGCGTTAAGCGACGCAACCTCAAGAAGGGCACCGGCGGCGGTGGCTCCGATGGCGAGGAGGAGGATTAAGCCCGTTCCCAACCGAATTACTACACTGTTTGTTGCTCGCATGTGAAATCACTAATAAAATTGTTAACTTGTTTGCGAAAAGTTTCCTGTCATCAGGTAGGCACGTAGGCAGATACCTAGGAGGTTTCGCGCGCTGCCTACAGGTTAACAAAAGTCAATGAATCCTATACAACTTCTAGCAAACAGCTGCTTAGTGTTTGTTTAGCGCTTTATGCGTCCACGAAGCAGCAGTAGCAATGCTGCTTTTTGCATAAGCTGCGGTTGCTACTTGGAACAGCAGTTGCTTGGCGTACGTGTTGTGTCAGCATATATAGGCCCTGCTTGCCATAGCGGTATTCTCATTTGCAGGCAGCAACGAGCATCCAAGAGCTTTAATGTAACATAGCTTTTATGGAACATAATTTTGGGTAGCACAATATATAGCTCAGGAACGACCAAAAGTTCAGAATTTTGTCGGCTCATAGGTGATGGGTTTCGGCTGGTTCTCTTCGTTGCGGACCTCGGCTAGCCTCTGCTCCTTGAATATTCGGTACGCCTGATGGTTTAGCTCTTCGAATGAGGTCGGTTCCGTGGGTTTCGCAGTGGCGCTGCCATTCTTCTTCTGCTTCGTAGAAGCGTTAACTTCAAGCTAAACTGACAAGCTTGAATGGGTTCTCCTAAATAGAGTGCGTACGTGAAGCCGGTTATCCTTCCCCGAGAAGAGGTACTTCGGTTCAGTGGCAGGCGAACCCCATGCACTGGACGGCGCAGGAGTAACTTGGAACGGATCAACGCGCGCATTGCCACTGACGCGCTTCTCCAGCGCGAGGAAACCAAGCACCTGGAGTATAAGCTTCCCTAGAGGAGCAGTGATGATGATGCTGAGAATGCAAGTTTGCATAATGATTTGCGAGTACGGCTGACAGCTCTCGTCGTTTTCGCAGTAGCTGAAAATGACCGGCACGAAGGCCGCCTAAACGTAGTTCTAGGCGGTTGGTCGGAAGAGCATTGCGATACCTAAACTGTCGCCTTTGGAAAGAACGATAGGGACATGAAGAACTGTTCCTTGATGTTTAAGTTGGTGCACAAGGAAATGAGGAAGACGACGACGATGCGCACGCCAATGCCGATGAACATGATGGCAAGCGCCATACCGAACAGCGGCCACGTTAGCTAAAAAGATAAAAGGAGATTTGACTTGAACGCGTACGTATCCCTTACCAACGAGAAGTCGAAAAGAAGGCCGATGAGCGCGAAAAGAAGTGGTTGGAATAGGAGGTCCCAGATCACTTTGTAGCCACGTTCCTCCAATCGGGTCTACAACAACGCAACTTTCTAACACGTTGTTGGAGGAAAGCATACGGTTCGGTGATTGTCGACCTTCCACCGCATCGATGCTACGACGCAGAAAATGAAGATGGCTATAGGCCCAGCTACCGAGCTCTTAATGGCTCTAGTACCGAAGTAGAATGCTGCGGAAACGCTAAAGTTGGGGCTAAAGGACTGAGGGCGATGAGGAGTCTTACCTGAATGTGAGAACTGCTCGCGTGAAATGAACCAGATGGGCATCTGGTCGAGGGAAAGACCGTAGAAGCAATCCTAAGACGATTGGTTACGAACCTGATCGGACCTTAAGAAGACGTACCAGCGAAAATGCCAAGCAGAGCACCGATGAGAAGCTGGACGGGAATGAGCACTAACGTGTACGAGAGGTCGTCTAAACTACCGAGCAGCATTAAACGACGAAAGTGTGAACAAACCAGCGTTGCTGAAGATAACTGCGCTGGCAATGGTAAACGCAGTTATGCAGTAGATGTTGTCTATGGTAGCACTGGCCAGGATTACTGTTGGAATGCCCTTTTCCGTGCCGCGGCCTTGCTCTTGTAGCTGGATCATTGTGGGTACTGTGACCGCAGGCGAGGTCGATGCCAGAATGTACCTGAACCGTTTAACATATACGAAAGTTGTCACAGAGTCCGAACTTACGCAAAGACAATCGCAATCGATACCGGTATGGCATAGATGAAGTGTGAAGCGAGCACGATTGCCAAGGCTTCGATCGTAGTCGAAACGATGCCCAAATTGGCGCAAACGAACTAAACTCTAATGGCCTTCACTGCGCTCTTCGGCTTTGTCTTACCAGCGACTGCCGTAGGGCCTCAGGATCGACACCCAGACCACAGCGAATCACAATCAGGATGAAGGCTACTTGTCGGACGAAGACATTCCAGCTGCTGTTGATTACCAACGTCTCGCGAAGAAAGCCAATGTTACCGAACGCAATTCCCACCAGTAGCATGCCTAGTCCATGTAGTATGATTGTATGTAATCCAAGCATGCATGTATTACCCTATTGATTTACACAGCAAAGGAAATCCGTGGCTTACCCAGTAGCGGCGGTAGGAAAACGTAGTTGACCAAGCGACCTATGACGACAGCGCATATCCACAGCAGAAAGAGGGATATCACTGTGAGAGAGTAGTCCTGATCGTAGGCAGGAATGACCTCTGCAGCAATTGTCAGTGTTGTTAGCGTAGTCGTGGAGTCGTTTGACAGTTCAGGCGGGACTGGCGTGACCACTTCCAGTGGGCGGACGACGTTGCGGTCGAATATGGCAACCAGGAAGATGTATATGGAGACGAATGCTGCGATGCATGTCACCAGGAGGTTTGTCTAAAGCCAGAAGAGATCGCTTAGCGTAAAAGGCAACATCTACCTCGCGATGATTGACGATATTGATGACCGTGTTTCGGACACCTGGGCGAAGACGGTCCATTCTGTCAAGGCTCTTCTATGCTGCTTCGACCTCGTGGTTTAGCAGACAAGAGTGAGAACCGTACGTGTCAATTCAGTCGCCGGAAAACCTCACATGCCTCAGCACAGACAATGAGTCAACGGTGGTTTTACGCAACATCAGCCTAGACCTCTGGCGTACGCAAGGGTTTTTCGCGAAAGATTAAGCGATATGCATAATTTTCGCGGACGCACGGGACGGCGGAGTCTTTTTGCGGCTAAAAATTGAGACTGTAGGGCAGTTAACAAACTATAAACTGGCTAAGTGCAAGGAATCCATTTGGAAGTGAGGTCAGAGTGCGAGTATCTCAAAGCCCACTCAGTAAACAGGTTCGCGAAGGACCCCTACGGCGTAAGACTCCTTTGACGTAGACGCGACCTCAGACAGTCGATCCAAGACGGCTTTCTAGCATAAATAAAAAATCTTCCGTCAGCTTGAGGGTGTATGATCCTGCGTCTTTAACGCGGTTAGCACTTGAGCCGTGAACCTTAAACCAAGTCCGGTTTGTTGGTTTGCTCTCTTGACGGCATGGTCTCGGCTCTCGACAACGTTATTTTCGTATCAGCAACGCATGATATGATGGGATCACGCAGGCTAAGCTTACGCATGTCTGACGATTGTTATGCAGAGATGAATTGGAGTAAGGAACCATACTGACTTTCTCACCTACCTAACACTAGAACGACAACCGTTCAAAGCTTCCATAGCTAAGACCAAGAAAAGCTCTGCAAAGATCGAGGGGGTTGTTTTATTCGACGAACAGACAAGCAGCAAGTGGTGATGACCAATTGACGGACTATGCACTAAGCGCAACAAGTGGGCCGTTTCCTTTTAAGGGGCCGGCCATTGTTTCGTAGCCTTCTCCTAGATGCAATACTGCTAAAGCTGGACTTAAAGGAATCCGCAAATGTTTCTATTATTGCTAATTTTTAGTTCATCTTCAACGAGTGCGATAAATTCTTGCTTTCAGAGGCCTTCCTTTCAGTAGCGGCCGGTATCAGCCCCAGTACAGAACGCGCACGAGTCTATAAAAATCTGGTATGGTACGCCTTTGCTAGCGTGCGAAGTCCTCGATAATAATTTCATTAGCCTTCATATTGGGTTTGTATCCAGAGATAGAGTGTTTATTTGCCCGTTACTGACAGCTTCCGTTTGATGAACCCCTAGCGAATTACATACCGCTTCGCCAATGTAAATCTAGCCCCTCAGCAGTGCCAGTAAGTCTTGCTAAACATGGAAAACTCTAACCAGAATGCGACCGATGCAGCCGAGGTTTGTTGCTTAATATTTCCGACGTCATTCGTTCTTTTTTTCAGGACATCACTGCGGGGCTCTTCGCGGAGCTCATGCGGCAGTTCTACGATCTTGGCTGGATGCGCGGCAGCAGCGGCGGAATGGCCGTTTGGTCCACAGCGACAGGTGAAGTGTTCTGCTCACCTTCTTCGGTGCAGAAGGAACGACTCAGGGAGTAGGCATGGACCTCGCATCGTTTGGTGTTATGCCGTCCATTTTCAGACATGACCTCTTCGTGTACAGCGACGGTTCCTTCTCAAAACCTCTCAGAAGACCACGGGACGGGACGATAAAAGAAAGTGCATGCGTGCCCGTGTTCCGAACAATCTTCGAAGCATGTGGTATGTTTAAAAGCTTAAGCTGTAAATGGCCATGCCCTTGTATGTTTCAGATACTAGTGCCGTCGGTTGCGTGATCCACACTCACTCGAAGTACTCCAATCTCCTGACACAGTTAACAAAAGGACCGGTGTTTCAAATAGCGAACCAGGAGATGATCAAGGGCATTCGAGACTGCATATCCGGCATGCCGTACGCGAACACCGACACGCTGACGGTGCCTATCATCGAGAACCAACCGCTGGAAGACATGCTACAGGTCTGTTGCCTGCTTAATCACTGTGGCAGAAGTTGCTGCAGGCGAATTTTAAGACCAAGTTATCTTTTCTTTCAGGCTTTGAGTCACAAAAACTTAACCGTCCCTATTTCCAGGACGACATGAAGGCCGCCATCAAAGCGAACCCGCACACTTGCGCTGTCCTCGTACGGAATCACGGGCTGTTCGTGTGGGGCACGACATGGCAGAAAACGAAAATCATGTAGGTTCACATCATCAGTCACTAATGGGAGCTTCCGTTTAGGACTGAGTGTTACGAGTACCTGTTCGAACTTGCTTGTGACATGCATAAACACGGTCTCATCAAGAAGTGGACGATTAGTCCTTGACAGGTTTTGTATGCTTCTTGTCCTACAACGTCTAGTCATTGGAATAAACCGTCTTGAGTACTGTTGCATAAGTTCCGGGTAGGTAAGAAGGTCTCCTATTCCTATTTGTCGGCCTGTCTTTTTGTATAAGGGCTAACATCGGCCAAATGGAATGAGACGATGCTGCAAACACTTTAACCGCTTGCCCCAAGGCTATTTAGTCGAAGTCACCGCACTCTTAAGGGAAAAACAAAGCATGCAGATGCAAACTACACCGCGGAATCAGGCGGCAAAATTCCTGGCCGGCTAATGATTGCGTAAGCTCATCAAATGTCCATGAAAAAGTGCGATCGGGACAAGCGGCAGACGAGTTGAGCTGGCGGGCGAGAGTCCCGAGGAGCGGCCCAAGATCGCATTCTCTGCCGCTGATCCGCAGAGAGGCGCCGAGAAGAGGTGTAAATAACACAGTCGGATGTGCTCACTGGGTTAAGCTAAGGGACCGAGTGCTAAGAGCCGTCCCGTCTGACGTCGACCGCGTACTTCTTGCGGCAGTTCGGTCGACTTCCGGTCGTCGAAATTCTACCAGTTCGCGCGGCTCAACTCTCTGTTCACCCCGTTCATTTCGTGAGAATAACAACTTGCGGCTTTGTTTCGCGGGATACCGTTCTCTCTTTTGTGCTTGTTACGAGTTGATGTCACTTTCCACATTGGGTAGCATGTGTCGTTTCATGACGTTCCTCCTTGATGTGGAAACCCGAGAGTGTGAACGAACCTTCGGCGCAACTTGCCCTGCATGCTGACCGCTTAGAAATGTAGGTGTGAACACTTGACGAGCTAGCTAAAGAATACTTTAAACATGCCTGCAAGAGGAACATAGCCGAATATGATAGAGTCTAAATTCTCTATTCCCAAAAAGACGGCAAGGTGTGGAAGTGGACTTTTCGGATGTGCCGAGAGTAGATGTTAAGCACGAAAGTCTGTTAATAGCATCTGAGTGTTCCCGCTCCCTGTTGGGCATAACACCGTATAATAAAGTCTTAAAGCTTGCCCCAAACTTGTAATCCGATGTCAAGAGTGGCAACCACCTTTCGTATGGTGACCGGAAACGTCGTTCTGCCACGCCACTGACTTCCACATTAAGCTCTTGCTGACCAACCAAGCAGACGCCCCTCTTGTCCGTTATGGTAAAGCCTCGGATATTCACGTTCTGTTGCCTGGAGTGGCATATACATAATTCGTATAGCCCTCCCCTGGGCTATGCGAACACTTGCTTCCGCAACTAAACACGATCGTATCAATTGTTCTCTCCGAAGTGTCTTCGTCCAGTAAGTCTAGAGGAGGACATTTTTAATTACTCATAAAGTCCACAACCGAGACGACTCCAAAATGTTTTTCGTACGGCCGCATAACGCTTGACAAGTTTATACTCAATCAATGGACATGGGCGGTTGGAGTGGACACATGTCCGGATGTTCCTTATGCCCACCTACGCCTCGCGGTTGACGTAGATATGCCGTGAGGATGATTGGTGTGATTATTCGTGTACTCGTGCCTGTCCGTGTCCCGACCTGATTTCCGGGAAGCATGCGCCGCCTGTCCAGTGATCAAGCCGATCGATTGCCGCTCAGCGGTGGCTCGGCGGCTTCGCTGTTTGTATTGAAAAACGCTGGCCCAGGTCTTCTGGAAGAACAATGACGTCATAGCGCTTGTTCACAGTTCGAGCAGGCTGGTATAGGCCTCTCAGAAGAGCGCGTGCCTTAAAGAAGGAAGCTTGGGCTTGAACAGTCATGCGTACAACACCGTGCGGCACGTGGATGCGGTCGTTTTGTCGTAATGGCCGTTACATTGCTTTTGCCTCAACGTTTTTTTAGTTCAGTTTGCGAAAGTTTTGTACGTCGCAGTTTTATTGCGTGTCGATTCAGCATGCAAATACCGTCTGATGAGCGCATCTTCAGGGTCCTTCCACTTGTTCATCGGGTCTTCGCAAACAGATCTGCCACATCGTTGGTGCTGTTCGGCAGACACTGTGTTGCATCTATTACGTGTGTTACGCGAACCATTTACGAGGCATCGTCCGGAAAGCGCTGCTTCGTATGCTGCTCCGCTTGCCGTGCTGACTAAGCTATGTGAAACATCTCGTCGCTCCACCAACGCGTCAAAATGGTAGTTCTCGGCAATTCGTTCGCGATGAGCGACGCTGACGGTTCGTCCACGTATTCCGCGGACGCGATCAAAGTGGATGAGCAGAACCATTTCCATGGTAGGTGCATATTCGGTCATTTACTCGCCTAAGCATGTCGCTCACCACAGCCCACTAGGACAGTGAACTGCCTACTTTCTCGTGCACTTGTTTTGCGTCTAAGGGCCCTGCCTCTTGCAGTGCATCAAAAATTTTGTGCACGTTTGTTAAGCGTAATATTTTGGACTGAGTAATGCCTTTTGCAGAAGAATGGACTCCTCCATTCAACCCTCGCGAAGGCGTTCACATCAAGACCAAAGAGAAGTTCACCGACTACTACGACCTTTTCGAGGAGATTGGAGAGTACGTTGCCAACAATAGCCAACTGTATTGCCTTTAACGAACTGTCTAGGGGCAAGTTCGGCAAGGTGTTTCGATGCGTGGAGAAGTCGACGCAACTCACGCTAGCTGCGAAATGTATCAAATTGAAGCGCGATGCGGACATCCAGAAGGTCGAGAAGGAGGTTTGCTGTTTTCGCTCTGTACCGTACATGTAAAGAAGTTCAGGTCAACATAATGACGCAGATGAAGCATAAGTGCATCGCGCAGATCTACGATGCGTTCGCCTCCAAGGATACTGTCATCCTTATTATGGAAATGTAAGACACTACGGAAACCTGCCAACCTTACGGCCTGCTTTTTAGCGTCGAAGGAGGAGAACTCTTCGAACGCGTAGTGGATGAGAGTTATATTTTAACGGTAAGTCTTACACTGTCTTAGCTGATAAACGGACGCATGTTTCAGGAAATGGCGGTGGCGTCGATCATCTACCAGCTGTGCGAAGCCATCCGCTACATCCACAGCCAGAAGATAATTCACTTAGACTTGAAGGTGATCATCGTTCCTCGGCTACTTGACTCATGCTGACGTTTAGCCGGAGAACATCATGTGCGTCACGCAAACGGGTAATCAGATCAAGCTCATCGACTTCGGGTTGGCGCAGTACTACGATGGCAGCGGCGACCTCTTGTTCATGGCCGGCACTCCGGAGTTCGCTGCGCCGGAGGTCATCAAATACGAGCCGCTTGACTTTCATACGGATATGTGGAGCGTCGGTGTCATCACTTATATCTTGTAAGTAGCTTTCTCGTGTTCCCACCAGCAACGAAGTTGAGTCTCAAAGCCGGAACTACCCCCGTTCGCCAAGTAGCGGGCCGTACCGGTGCACCATAATCAGCTTACGTCGAATGTCGAGGACTTTAGATTGTCGGGTCAATCGCCGTTCCTCGGTGAAAACGTTGCTGTTACGTACTGCAATGTAGAGAAAGGCAAATGGGAGTTCTGTGAAGAGTTCGACGAGAACGCGATATCCGAGGAAGCGAAGAACTTCGTCACTAAGCTGTTGGTTTACGATAAGAGGTACGATGGTTCCATGTCGTTCTTGCCTACGTTTTTGTTTAGCCAACGAATGCTTCCCGAGGACTGCTTGCAACATCCGTGGATCATTCGCTACAGGGAGCACGCACGGAAGGTGGCAATGGAACAACCGGCAGAGGAAGAGAAGCCGTTGGCACGCGACAAGCTGAAGACCTATGTGCGCTGCAAAAGATTCAGGGTAAGTATGACGAACTAACAGTTGATCGGTGTTAGTAAGGCCACCCTCGTGATGCATAACGTTTAGAAAATGGTTTATGGCGTCCTCTTCGTCAACAGCATCATCCGACAGTTGAGCATGCTCCAGGAGCAAAGGAGCGAGAACGGCATTCGCTTCGTGAAGGACATGCTCAACGCCGCTAATCAGGATCAGTCTGCGAATCTGATCAAGAATGCGCTGTTCGCAAAGCGACGGAGGGACGCGTTGGAAGACGAGCCGGTACCCAGCACCTCAAGGGAGCCTTCCGGAGAAGAACTTCACACCAAGGCGAAGCGCTCGAACCAGATGGAGGTAGACGGTGACCAAGAGGTTCCGGAACCCGCTGGAGCTCCAGTTCCACCGACCGTGCTGAAAGTGCCGCTATCGACGGATACAAGCAGTCGTGAAAGCTCTCGTGCGTCTTCCCCCAAGGCTACGTCACCCACACGAAGGAAAGAAGAGCGACTGAAAAAGAAAGTCGAGAAGGTGAAGCGGACCAAAACAGCAAAGTCCGCTTCGTCCACCGAGAAGACGGTAACAAAGAAGCCTAAGACAGATGCGAAGAAGTCGGCCTCCTCACTGAAGCCGCCGATTCCCGAGACGTCGTCCGCTTCGACATCAGAACCCGACATCAAGAAGACCTCACGGGTACTGTGCGAGGCGCAGCCATCAACTTCCGAGGCAAAACCCCTCACTACGACGAAGAACCAACAGCTGGAGAAGCCGCCGTTGGAGTCAAGAACGCAAACAATCGTGCCTGGTGAAAAGCCGCGAGTGCGAACCCAGCTTAGTGTGACACTGGAACCAGTTGAAGTGAGGACAAAAGTGCTTGGAAAAGTAGCATCGATGGACCAAGCGGCAACGCAAAACAACGCAGCCAAGCAGCAGTTGGTGCCAAGAGGATCGTTGCCGATGGCACCCAACTCTCGGGAGGCGACAGCGTCACCATCACTACCCACGATTCATGCACGCCGTACGCTGTCCAAAGAAGGTTCACCGGCACTGGAAGCCAAGCCGAAGAAGAAGGTGGTCAAGAAAGTGAAGGCATCCGATGGATCAGCGTCCGAAGTAGCGCAGACTACCGACTCGGACGCCAAAGAACCCAAGAAGTTGAAAGCCAAGCTGAAAGCGAAGAAGGTGGATGACAATGATGAGAAGAAGCCACAAAGCGAGGCCACGGTTGGGTCCAAGCCAAAGAGTTTAGTCGGGTCGCTTCTGCAGAAGATGGAGCAGAACGCGGACAGCCCTCCGATGCTCATGCACGTCGCAAGTTGTGTCCCCATTCGACCATCTACTCCTCAACTAAATGCGGATGCATTGCGATCGACTAGCGTTGAACCATCTGACGCTACACCGAAGAAAAAGGTCATTACGAAGATCAAGAAGGTCGAAAAGGTCGATGACGACACTGATGCCTCTGCACATCCGGGCACTTCGATCGCGCTGAGCCTTGAGAAGAAGGTCGTCAACGAGAAGAAGACCAGTATGAAGAAGAAGATCGTGAAGAAGGAGACCTCTCACGGCGACGCAAACGGAGTGGAGAGCGAGTCGCTCAGCTCGGACACTCGACAAGTGAAAATGAAGTCAACGACACTCACAAAGGAGAGGGCGGAAGGCGGTGATATCCAAGAAGATGAAGGACATGGTGAGCTCGGAATACACCAAAGAGCACACGGAGATGGAGAAGGTCGTCTTGAAGTCAGTCTCGAAAGACTCGTCAAACTGAAGAAACAACGCTCAGTGGCTGCAACCGAGAAGTTCGCCATCGCCAAGGCAGAAGAATCAGATGACAAGAAGCCGCTAAAAGGCAAGTTAAGCCTGGCCGACAGTACCACCACGGAAGTCACAACGACTACGAAAGCATCCAAGAAGGGCGTTCTTTCCCGAGCGGCGGCCTTTGAAGAAAACCACGAGCGACAGGTGGCCGTGTCGATCAACGACGAAACCGTCAGCACCACCGTAAAGGCGAGAAAGAAGGCAGTACTCGCGGACAAGCCACCGAGGGCGCCTTCGTTCGGAAGGGACAAGGCCCCGGAGAAAACCGAAATGGAGAAGGATGTAAGTTTGCTGGAACCATGCCTCCACTTACCCCGAATTTTAGCTGGAATTCATGCGAAGAAGACTAAGAAAGCAGCAGACCTCGGTACACGAAGGCCGCAAATCCGTCCGGTTCTCGAACGACGCGCTCGACGAAGCAGGTCGGAACCACTCGAGAAGTCCTTCTGCCGCAGGACGTAGCCCTTCTGTCGGCGTGACACGGGTGTTCAAGTCCGAGGCGGATCTCACCGTCGCCCAACAGTCACTGGACGACTTGCAGATCGCTAACGCCAAGAAGAAAGTTCGCAGGTACAGATCAGGGCTTGCATTTTAATGCTCTACTGCGCTTCTTTGCAGATCGCTACCGTTTGACGAGGACTTTCCGAACCCCGACGACGAGTTCGACTTCAACGTGCTCCGCGCGAAGCTTGAGTCTCGGCTGCTCGGGAACGGCAACGACATCGATGAGGCTCCGTCAAAGCACGCCGAGTACGGCGCCTGGGTTCTACCGGAGCAAGGTACGAGCCCCGCACCTTACGCCTCATTTCACACTGTCCATTTTAGTGGCACGCGTCAAGAGCAAGTGGCAGGAGATGGACAAGGCGAACCCGAAACCGCTCAACCAACCCTAAGCTTTCCCTCATTCCTTGTCTGTTGTCTGTCCTTCCTGAGGGTCACGTTCCTGCTGGATATACGCGTGCCATTGACGCAAATCAAGATTGGATCCGCGGGAAACCAGTCGTCCGGGCCGTACTTTTGTGTTTTCCAGACCCAAGCCGGAAGTATTTCACCGCGTTTTTGGCTGGCGTCAAACTTTTTATGAAGCTCTCCTCTCCCGGGAGGGATTAGGTGGGTCTGTTTCCTCGAAGCGCCGCGCGAGCCTATTTTCGGCGTGGCGCCTGTACTTCCGGCATCTGCCGCCGGAGGGCCGGCGTGTGCAAATAATTTGATTTGCAAAGATAATGCGCTCATTAGGAACGGTGATAAAAACGGTGGCGGACCTGGAACCCCGCACGCCCTTTGAAGGAAGGAAGCCCCGATAGGGCCAGCCAGAAGTGGCACGTCACGGGGGAGGATGGCTGTGATTCGTCATGAGGATCTGAACAGAACACAGACGGAACGGAAACAATAACACCCACCACTTGGCACAGTATCCCACGCATGCCGGCAACGTGACCCTCTTCTTCGCGCGGCCCGGCTCGCCCTATATAACGTCAGCTCCTTGCTTGTATATCCCTCTTGTCTCCATTTGAGCCCCCACTAGAGCCAAATATGGCACCGGCGGCGCCGGAAACAGTGGTTTTTGAACTATTCATATTTACGTCTCTCGACGGACCCTCGTCATTTGATTCGCTCTTTCCGACAAGTTCGGCGGGTCTGGCACGTGTCCGGTGGTCCCCGAGATATCGAGGAGTGTCAACAGCTAGGTCCTTGCATGCATACATAAGTAGCCCCATTTGAGACTTGAACTCACCTCCACGGAGATACCTGCAAAAGTTATGAACGAAGCACTGGTGGAAAGGTCGAGGAGTCATTGCCTATTACGGGAGGGACCCGGACTTCCTCCTCCCCTCTATTGTCTCTATTGTGCGAAAGCGGTTCGTCCGCTTTCGCAAAATAGGGAAGTGGCCCCACCCGCCCAAACCCACGCAGAGGTGGCGAACGCCTGGAGGAGCAAGGTTAAGCATCACAGTTCCGCCTTTTGAGACACTCTTCTCGGTAGGGGTAACTCCTAAATTAGCGCCGGTCACGATTCCGGGTTCACCGTTGTTCCTTAACCCCGCCACCCCATCACTGATGCCGTTCGTCACACTATCCGGTAGCAAGCGTCTTTGCCCTCCCTTCTAGGGTATTGCTGTGATCATACTCTGTCTTCTCGCGGTTGTATGTACCTACGAATCTTTTGCGACGATAATTTATTTTGCTAGCATCCGCCCATTTATCCACCATTTTCTTACGTGCTGTCATTCTGCGCCTACACTATAAATAGCTGTTATGAGCCGCAAATAACAACCTTTTATCAAGGCATACACACGCTTGTTTTCTTCGCCCTCGCAGCGCGCAGAACAAGCAACACTTAATCATTCAACACGCTACCGGAAAAGCACTGGATTTGGGTCGGGGTTTCCGGGCCGGCCATATCCAGATGCATACCTTTATGAGCGGCCGTTACGCACGGGCATTGTTTTGGAGTGGGCGTGGCGTTATGCAGGAGTCACGCATACGCTCGTGCAAGTTTTAAGGGTATATATGTACGTCATGGTCGTGGAATTAGTGCAAGCCGTTGTCCATTACGGCTGCATCGTTGGCGGTCCCACCAAAGCATTCGCTAGAAAGATACGTGCATTTTGCTTTGAGTGCCAAAAAGGCAACATCCCTTCGCGGTTATGCACCCGGTTTTAATCTAACGGTATGTTCGCTAGCAGTACTGTGAAGTTCCGCCTATACATCGCTATACTGGATGACTGAATGTTGTAGGAGATACTTTGTTGCTCAATAGGGCTGCATAACAAGCAGGTAGACTTCACATATTGTTGTGTCGTCAGCTCTTTCGTCATCAGGCTTCTCCATTGCTTATACTGTCAAATTCATGAGCTCACCATGTGATTCTGACCTGCAAGGCAACGTAACTGACGCAATCACTGACCCCGACGATGTTTTATTCATCAGTTTCGGATATGCCAACGCAACAGACTCTGATGCGGCAGGCCAAAGTGGTCTCTTTGGCACGCGAAATCAAAGTTGAACTTCTGGCCCCGCAATGCGTCGACCCAGAAATACTCAAACTCACGAGGCTCACTTGTTATTTTCGGCGTTTCGAGGCCCATTCTGAGCAGCTCTCGCTTTAAGTGCTTTTTGTTATTTGCGCTAATGACCCTTCCATGCCACGAACCCTTCTGACCAGTGGGTCCACGCGACGGATGGCGTCAAACCGAAACGTGATAGCCCCTTGATGGTTGCAACTCGCAACTCAATGACCGCATGTGAAAGGCTCTTCTCGTGATCTATGAGTGCCGTGCCGACTGACATCATTTCAAGGGCAAATACACGAATCCACGGCATTCATACGCTAATCACTCGCCTTGAGGAACTCAAGAAACCATTAAATGAGTTACGAATCCCTTTCAACTCGACCGTGGATCACATCATCCTGGAAGGGAGCCATCTAGTTTCTGGTCTTTTTGCAAAAGAAACAATCCGCTGAATTGGATGGACGCTAGACGGCTTCGTACACGTATAAAAGTGCGCTCCCCGAAGTTCTACCGGCATAGCTTTATAAGCCGGTAGCTTCAAGCCTGAAGAACAGTTGGCTACAGGGTGAGTAGCCGAAAGTCTTCGTCTTTTGCCGCTTGGTTCCTTGTTGTCGCACGCCTTTGCAGCCTGCTTCCAGCTTGAGGACCGTCCTTTGGTCATCATAAATGAGATTTATCGCTAATGCGAATTAGCGACCCATCCGGGTGGGAAAAATGCCACCACGGCACATTTCCGCGAACGTCAGTTCCGGGTGTTTCGTTATGCAACCCGGCGGGGGTGGCGGCAATTTGGGTGATTATTATCGGATGCAAAAATGCACTTCCCTGCCGATCCGGGGGAGCAGCTTGTTGGGCTTGGCTTTGGAAGCTCTGCTCGTAGCGCGCAGCTCGCGCCATGTCGCGCAACCTTTCGCGCCGACACTAGGACAGGTGCATGCCCAAACGGGTACGGGCAACCTTTGGAGTGTTTCAGTGGATAATTGAATCTGAGTACACTGACATTTGCATGCGCTGCAGCTAGTGGGTGCATTTTCGGTGAGAATGCAGTACCCGGGAATACGCATCTTTGGGAAGAAGGAGGATCATAGAGTGCTCACGGCGGTCAAATGCAGGTTAACCTCAAACTAAGCTCGCAATACTTTTGGAAGGTTTACTGACCTTCCGTCAAATCCTCCGTTGCATCTCGGAATGGACGTATGCGGTTATACAAATCGAGCTACATTAATGACACACCGCTCATTGACGCATGTCCTTCTTGTGGCTGCTTCCTCAAGATCTTAGCCCACTCGGAAAAGTATTTTTGCACTTCATGTGCACACGAACATCCGGTCAAAGAGTTTTACAACCAGGTTTCCCTGAGTTCCGAAGCCCTTCGGGCCTACGCATTAGGCTGCACTCAGCTCTAGGCGCTTACGTAGCACTAAGCTCGATCCGAACCCTTCCCGAAGTTCTGGTCAAACTGATGTGGATTCCGTGAGTTTATTGCCCACAGCCGGAAGCACATCTCATTGAGAAGTGAAGATTCTTCCAGAACTGTAAGCATGTCAAAGTTCAACCGTCACGTGAAATGGCGCTTAAGCCGCACATCACTGCTCATAGGCTTAGCTGCGCCCCACGTATTGGTCTAAATGCCGGGCATAATGCCTGCAAGGGCCGCTGCCGACAGATATGACGGATATCGGATGCCTTCTTAGTTGGCGGATGGTTCTCTTGGGTACTAAGCAATTTTGGGGAACCAGTAAATATGGGGTTCAGTTTTGGAAATATGGGGGTCAGCACTTATGAACCCCTCCATAATAAATGGGTTATGGGGGTCTAAGGTATTTACAAGCTTTTATAATGTAGAAAAGTTTTCCTGTACATAACGGTGATAAATTGCTTAGCACATTCTCTTGCTAGGCACCTTGCAGCTTCCGGAAAAGCGAGACGGTGTTTGCCGTTTTCCTCGTGACGACACTTGTAGTGCCCAAAGGACACGTGTGAGTGCAGCTTCTTGCAGGTGGTCTGGGATTACAGAAGGCCGTAAACGGCGCTTACGTAACCTGCACAACCACCTGGACTTCGTCTCAGTTCCGCGGGCTTTTGGGTGCCAGCGTCACATTTACTGCGACCTTTCGAAGGTTTCCCACCTGAGACGCTTTTCGTGTACCTGCATTCTATGCGCCACTTCGTGTTTAATCCCCATAGGCAGGCTTCACACCTGTGACATGTTGGATTTTAGAACCCACCGCTCACGCAGTGATCGTCGCCCATTTTGCGCCTGAAACCCTATCGCTGAACGGATTTCGCAGAGAATCCCCACCTGTAAACACTTCGTCCACCCGCGTACTGCGTGCCTACGACGTCGTCGCGCTAGGACACGCCCCTGGGACGGTACGCAGCGCGGATTTCCACCAAGTCGCCGCCTTTATCAAGCCTCGAAGAACCACTCCCGTGTCCATTGGCTTCGCTCGGCTATCCACTAGCGGTTCAAAAGTGTGTGGCGGGTTTTGAATGCCAAACCGTCGACTGCCGTCGTCACTAACGGTTTCCGAAAGTGACCGTCCAGTTTCCGCTGATAACGGCTGTGCTCGTACTGCTAGTAGCTCCAGCTCAGAAACCTTCTGCTCCTGCGACAAGCCCTCCTTGTCCACATCAACCGTCCCGACGATCCAGAAGCGAAACGTCCACAAGCACAAGGGCATGATCAAGGTCTGTCGAGAGGTCAGTTTCATTTCACAACCTCAAATGCAGATCCCAGGGCATGTGTGCTATGGAAACTCTAAGCCAGCTTTATCAGTTCCCCGAATGCGTGTCCCGCTACGATCACCATTTGCCTACCAATTAAGACAATCAGATTGTATCAGTAGGAGTCACGATATGGGATTATCATGGCTAATTAGCCGCTCAGCTTTTACTGTTAAAGCCTGAGAGCAAAGCTGCTTGTTTGGATTAGCAGCGCCTGTGAAGTGGTACACGTGACCACCGCAGAAGCATTGGTGTAAGAGTGCAAACTGATTGCGTGCAAAACGCTAGCTTGACTAAAAAGGGTTTCGGAAATCCATCTGTAGTGGTCATCAGCAACAAGTGGGCTTGAACTGCGATTAGTCTCGTTCAAACGTGAAGCGTGTAGTTTAGGCACCTAACTAATCCCGAAGGATGGATATTCTCAAGGTGCTTAAGGACGAGGATGGGTTATCGGATTCGGTATGAGCCAGGATAGCTTAAAGAGATTATAGTGTGAGGTAGCGCGTCATCATAATTCTCAGAATTTTTGACTACGTATTGTGTTTGCCTGACACAATGTCCTGCTCAACAGGGTCGAAGTATGGGCCTCTAAAGAATGGGTTAGATACATGAGCAGCGTTACAATGATTTGGGCATTGTCTTTCGCGAGGATCACCTGTGTTGGCTGGTCACGCTGAATATGCGATCAAGTCACTGGATTCTGCGCCACTGGTTCGTTGGTTGGCTATCGCCCTTGTTTAGTTGCTGTAGAGAATGTTTACTCATCATAGTTTCACATAAACCCATTAGCATAACGCCTAAGTGTCTGGACTTAACCTTTAAACATGTGTAACACCTGAGTAGACGTGTTACTTCAATCACTTTATCCATGCGTTGGTCCATGATCCATGCCCGGCATTCCACGTAACACTTTTTATACCTAGTGAATCGCACTGTAGTCTTGTCCTGGGTGAGTGGTGATTATGTATCAAGCATGGTCGGTTAAGCGGATTCGGATACACGCAATCGGCATCAAAACGTGCATTTAAGAACGTGGGATCCGCCTAGGTTAACACGATTATGGACACCGTCTGTACTGCGCTAGCGGTCGACGCACTTGAGGAAAGTACATAAGGGATGAGCGAGAACGCTTGTGCGTGTCGGTGTTCTACTTCCTCTACCTATGTACTACATACCTCTTGGCATTCCTTGTCCGCTAGTGATCCATGCAAACCCTCCTGCAAAGCTGCAAGCTTTTACTGACAGTGCACAAATATTTTCTCTAGATTCATGTTTGTGCCCTAAATTGATGCAAAATCGGCATGTCTTGGTACCGTAGTCGTTTCCAGTCCGAGATTTCCTTCCTCCAATAGGTACTTTATCGGGTTACCGGTGCAATTCAAAGCGGAAGGCACGTCTAATTGAATAGAGTCCGAAATAGGATTGTAAAAGCTTATACCCCGATTCCATCTGCTAAATAGGATATTAATTTGAGTTTCTGGAACGGGTAGGTTGTGTCCAGGAATGGTCGATTGTATGTACCTAGTAATTGGGTCGTAGAATCCAAGATATTTCCTCATGCGTAAGAGTTGCCTTAGCGTGTGGAGCGGAGACGGAACTGCGTGGTTCGGTCGTCTGCATGCGTAGATCATGGAAGTTTCTGCACTTTCACGTTTGTCTCAAACGCCAACGCTTACTTCGTCGGTGTCGCGCGACAAGCGCCTTGGAAAGGATTGTTACGGTTGATGTCATCATTCAGTACGGGAGCTCCTGGAAGAACGGCATTTGGTTGCATGCGGAGAAAGCACTTGTACGCGCCTTCCGTGACAAGCACGGATCAAGGCGTGAGGCAATGCAAATCGCCTGAAGGTGTGAGCGGCTTGGCATTCTCCGTCGAGCGGTGCGCTTTTTCCCCTTCATTAGAGGGTGTGTCTGTTCTAATCACTTAATGGCGATGGGGATCGTATGTTCGCAGTCGGCGATTTTCATTCGTAGTATTTTCAGCGCGGATATTGTATAGCAGCTCTAAGGCGCTCTGTGGCTCTGGTTGTCAGCGTGCGTCGTGCCATGTCTGCTCGTCGCTCAGTCGCTGATCGCTCAGGGTTCAGTGACTCAACGCCCTCGGCTGTTTGGAATGTGCGTATACGGTTAGATAAGCATCAGATATCTTCTAGCTATGTTTCGTAGCCCGGATCCCTCTGACTTCAGTGGTCTTTGCATGCGTATTTGTGTGCTTGTGGGACCATAAGACGGTCTACGTAGGCAAGACCCGTCGGAGTCCACAGAAACCCACAAGATTGATGAGACTGCGATTAAACTTTCAACTTCGCTGAAATCCTGCATGATATGACTGCGAACCTCCGATTTATACGGCTTCACACAATTGGTTCATCGGATTTATTAACAATACGCTTTCAGACGCTGGCTTCTTCACTGCGTACGTTGGTTCCCCTATGCATCCTCATGTCGAGTCTGCTACAGCCAGTCAGGTAGGTTTTCGAAAGCTTGTTTTCCCCGCTTAATCCGCGGTGTGGTAGAATCGGAAAAGGGGATTTGCGGAGTGAGAAATGTCCTCAGAAAAATGACGATTAGCCATTCCGTTAAGCATACGTCAGCCCTTCAGACGTCGTCGATGTTTTCGAGAGGCCCCGCTGATTTGGGCACAACTATAAACTGTCGTCTAAAGATCGTTGTAACTTTAGTGCCCGCCATCGACGATCCGCGACGGACTCGTTTCAAGTGCGCGACGAGTGCTACAATCGGTACGCACACCAGGACCACCATAAGAGCCTAGCGGAGTGGATTCACCGCAAAAATACCTCACACTACTCGCCAATTGCGCCTTCCTATCAGCAGGCACTCATCAACCTTCCGGTACGATTCTTACTTCCGGCAAGCGTGATGACAAAACGACTAAAACGACCTCAGAATAGCCGCTAGATGACTGGCTAATGACGCAGCATTCTTTGACATATCAAAGTTCAGATGGACGGCTTGCGACACGGTGAGCAAGTGACGTCGGGTGCCTCGTCCTGCAATACGCGCAAGATGACGGTGGTAAGCAGCGAGACACCGCTGAGGGAACGTGCGCTGTGCAAGTTCGAGTACATACTCAACTACAACCCCAAGGTACGGTCCGATTTCGGTCGATTCGCGGCTAATCAGGAGCTTTTCCAGAGGATACCAGCGGCTCTAACCGAGGTGAAATGCTCGTGTCCTCGGCCGTCCACGAAACTGGTCGGCAAGCGCATCTTCGAATGCGAACCGCTCCGCTACCAAGTACGCGTGTTGATGTTCGACGACGAGTGCCAGACGTACACCGAGCACACCGAGGAGGTCTCGCTTGGATGCATACCCGTCGTTCAAGTAGGTCATTGCGCTACCTGCAGCTAGTCTTACGGGAGACGTGCATAACTTGAAGAGAGTGGACCGTCTTATTTAAAGGTTCAGGCGAACGTGAACAACGCGGACGGAGATGCAGACTTCATGATCCCAGTCAAGCCGAGGTCCCTACCTAGTCTACTTTCTACGCAGCGAGCGATGTCGTTCTTCGCTTGCGTCCGAGTGTTATAGCACCTAGATGCATTACTTGTTCTTTCTCAACTTCCTATGGTCCAGTGTCGTCGTACATTATCGCTTAGATTTTTATTGTACAAATTGATTTACGCGTTTTCGGGACTCTCATTTGTTTGATCTCATACGATTCGTATCTCGTCATATTGTTGCTAACGTGTTTTACCTGCTTGTCATGTGTAAACGATCTCAACTTTGCTCGTTCTCGCACACATGCCCTTTCGCCAAAAGTCGCTGGGGATTAGGCATAAACAACTAAGCCTCTTCTTGCAATAACTCTGCCATTCACGCTCGGCAAAATCCGCCTTATGCATGCAAACTTCGAGCTTACACTGATTGGATCCCAAGCCTATGATATCATCAGAAGTGCTCCAAGAATCGTTAGGTCTTAAAGCATGCACAAAGAAAAATGGGCTAATTAGTGTAAGACGGCAGAGGACAACAAATTCAACATTACGTTTGGCATGCTAAGAACGCTAGAAATGCGCTGATCTATCAGCCTTCTACACTTAAACGAGTGAAACGCCTTTGGCGATATACTTAGGTTTCAGTTGCATGCCGCAGCTCATGGCAAGTTTATTCTTTTCAAATACAGCTCACAGCAAACAACTTGTCCAAACACAACAGTGAACAGAGAGTTAATAGCGTTAGATCTACTCGTGAAACACCCGCTTGTTAGTACTAGTGTACGACCCGGTTGGTTCAGCGCACTTCGCAGAGCCCGTTTTGTCTTGCAGCTATGCCGCTGAAACGCTCCATTGGTATCGAGCACTGAAGGACGGCAAGGCCGAGATGCGTTGTGGCGACGACGACCGACTCGACGTGCAGCTTTCCGAAGAGATCAGGCCTGGTATTCGTGCATCGTAAGACCGCTAAACGATCTTGCTGGGTTTAAGACACAAGAGTTAAACGGGTTTAAGACACAAGCGAGACGTTTATGCTAACCTGTTTGAAGGCTACTTCTAGGCGCAAGTCGAGGCAATACGTTCATCGTCGATGCGGGCCGCCGCTTGATCGTCGTAACGGAATATTCCACGCTATCATCAGTCATGCGCAGACGGCTACCTTGAAACACTGAAAGATGCTCGGTACAACATGCTTAGATGTAGGGGAACGTACCGAAGTCGGACGCACAGTAAGCCTTGACGAAGGCTTCGTCCGTGCAAGCTCTACAGTTGCTTCCTAGAGTAGTGGCTATTTGATTGATTTTCCTATTCTCTCATTGCTTACCAACGTCGCGACTCGTTCGAACGAACTCGTACACGAGGCTCAAGCGGTTGTTTGTGTTTGGCTGCACTGGTTGCGATACGATGTAGAGGGAAAGTCGGCTCGTCGGTTCGTACGTCTCGCACTGGATGGGCGATTCTGCGGTGACATCTTGCGATTTTTGTAGAACTCGGTTTCCTAGGAATCGTAAGTTTGCTTCAAACAGCTTCGTGCTTACTTAGGACTGTGGCTTTTGCCCCGACGCTCTCGGCATCCTTGAACCTCCAGCATAGTTGGGAGCCGACGTAGGCATCCTGCACGTTCTGAGGCGGTTGGAATCTCACCAGCATCGCTCCTTCGGGCTGCTGCCATCGGAGTTCGCCTTCTTGGCAGTTCAAGAAGACGGTCTTCACCATGTTCTTTCTCGGTGGCACCGCTAAATTGAGCGTGTAATTGACCTTGGCGTAATCGGCTGAACATGAGAAAAACGCCTCAAGAACGTCATCGCTCTCCCGTCGGTGACATCGAAACAAATTGGGCGGAAACTATCGGAGCGTTTGAGGCATCGCACTTTGACGCCTGAGAGAGAGAGATGAACTGCAAAGCCCGAAATCATAGCCGATTTTACATAAAACTACGGGACAACAAGGCTTCCTTGCCAGTTTCAAAAGGGTGATTTAGGTGACCTCTAAGGTGCGACACTCAAAGGAGGTAGGAGTGGGGTGGTCATGACAGTGATCAAAACTGTTCACGGCGAGAGCTGGCTAGGGTCCAAAATCACCTTGTGATATCCACACTTTTTTTAGGACAAACCCTATCACTGTTGCTGCAAGTTTATTGAAATCTTAGGACACCATTTAACGGTCCACCTGGCTAGCTGACCAATTACTACTGTCGGGTTTCCCATGACCCGCGCTCCGACCTCGTGGCGATTAACGCAACCGATAAGCGGCCGGGTACCATCCTGGTAACTGATAGCGGATGCCGTTCGCAATTAGGAGCCAACTGATGATCTTACCTCACGACCGAAGTGCATTTGCCGGCCGCGGAAAAAGGGAATCCGTCGGTTGTGCGGAAGTGTAGAGCAAAAGCTAGAGTGAGCGGTAGGAGTTGCAGCTTAAACGCCATCATTCAGCGGGTTGTCGAAATGCAGGGATCGCATTGACAGCATCGAACGGAGTCTCTAAACCAATTGTTTGGCGATACAAAATGCAAGTAAAGGTATGCATACGCGAAAAAAATAAGTGAAATTGCGAGGGATTATTCCCGACGGCTCATGCTTCCAACCTGACTTCCGAAGACAATAAAACACAGGTAATGTCAGCAAAAGGGCCAATCTTAGACTACGTCTTCTCGGTTCTGAGAAATGTTTGATGGATCTATTTCGGCTTTTAGTCGTTAGCACCAAGAAAAAAAGGAAAATGCAAGACGAGAAAAAGAAAGGAGGAAATGTCCTACCTTTGTGCCTTAAATCAAAAGGGACACTGGAAACCTTAAAGCAGGGGTAGCAAGCGCAAGCGAATGAAATGGTGTGGACGACGAGTCGCCTACCGCTGTTTTCTTCGCAATCAGCATTGCGAAGCACGACATGCATATTTTCAACTAATTAGTCCCTCCAAGCCATGCCGACCGCCATGGGCAGCAAACCCCAACAGGCGTGACTGACCCACAGCGAAGGCGCTAAGAGCGGTTTGCCCCGAGGGAGACGCCCGATGCCGGTCAACATGAACCGAAACACTGGCGAAGCAAGTGCGGCTAGGAGGGCCAATCAGCAAGGACGCAATGCGGAAAGGCTCACGATCGGCACGGGCCTGCCACCAGGCGCCCAAGTCGCGCTGACCGAACGCTGAACGAGTCAGCGCGTACCCGCCCGCCGCGATAAAACAAAACAATAGTGCAGGGCCGTTGTCAGACGCTCGACATTTGATTACGCGCTGAGTGATCAGCGCAACTTGCAGGAGCATATGACCTTTAGGCTTATGAAAGCAACAAACACGAGGCGCTGGCGACGACTAGCGAAGTGTGCTGATGAAGCATCGGTCATCACGGAGTCGAAACAAAAACAGTTTGCAGCCCGCAGGGTTACCCTCACATTCAAGGTTGTGACTTAAACCTGATAAATCTTAGAAAAATTGTCGATAACGACCACTAAACCGGGTGATGAACTCAACAGAATGGCGCTTGAATGCTCTTGACCGACGAAGGACAGCGGCGAGACTTTATGGTAGGACATAAAAGAGACCGTCATTGTTGTGGGCGGGCACTCAAAAGGCGCTAACTTCTGCGTTGCCGTGCAGTACCAACTTCTGGGCACCATCGACTGAAAGTGGCCAAGACGCAGAAGGGTACAATAAGTTACACTTGATAATTAAAGACCAGGTTTAACAAACAAGAAGGTCGACACATTTAGCCATGTTAGCTTTGCCTGACGGCATAGCTTAGGTACACACCAAAAATTTGCATGCGCAACTCATGAGTAAATCACGGATTTTACTCATTAAAGTTAAATTTAGTTACCTAAATTTAGCTAGAGCGACGCAGGGCAGCATGTTTACAATTACTAGCGTCTCACGGTATTTCCGATACGTATTTCAATTCCTTGCCTGACGCCAGCTACTACGTAGCAGGGCTGCATTCTGATTCTAAATTCTGAAAATTCTGACGTTTTTGCCCATTCTGAATTCTGAATTCTGAAAATGGGCCAAAATTTCAGAATAAGCACTAGGTAAAATGACATTTTGGGGGACCGCCGCTAGGCGCCGCCCGGACGAATTTTAGACTTGTTTTTAGCAAATTTCGCTGGTATCGCCTGCGGCGGGCCATGTTATAGGCAACGCCCTGTTACAGGCGTTGTTTATGAAACCCGTTCTCACAAGCCTAAGCCCGTGTTTACGAAAGAGGTGTATTTTCGACCACACGGTGCCGCCCAGAAAGTCTATAATCTTT